>JAUKNM010000141.1:350000-662500 GCA_030765045.1 Tenodera sinensis
TCACACACACACGCACACACTCACACGCACACACACACAACGGTACCTTGCTCTCGTTTTGAAGATAGCCGTTCTTTTCAATATGTAGGTAAAACGTTGCACTTGTTCTCGAAGATAAGCTGTATTTTCTCCGGCATTCTCAGCTGCAACTACAATTTGTGATCCAAACTGCTATAAATGTACCTTATTCAAAGTCGACACAATTCGTAGAAGTCGTACCAAAGTGAAAAATCTTCAGGCTTGAACTTTAGTCATGTGTGGATTTCACAGCAGTCTTTGTATATTTCAAGAAACAACCATGTGATATTTTCATAATGTTCCAAACTGTTTCTTGTTGCAGACTCTGTAATGCCGTAATAATTTTAATTATATTTACTGTAAAAGGCAGAGTATTTTTGTTACTGTAAAATTCCTATGAAGTGTCATGTGGTTTGGAACCTGATACCCATATGGAGCGATATTTTAAAAACGAAACATTAGTGCATCACCACTGTAAGGTACACTATTTTCTCCTACAAATATGTTCTTGCGAGAAAGAATAATCAAGTTGAAGTAATTTAGGCCACATTTGAGTTGTAGGAAACTGATCATGTTGTTGATTACGCTAAACGGCCGGCTTGTATTTCTCGGTTATTCTTTGAACACGGTGTTTCCAGTTTTCTTGTTTTGCTTAACTCTTTCTACAAGTTGAAATATTTTCATTTAATCCCTTATTTCCTGGCTGTGTTACCCACCCAACAAAGGGTATTCAGCAAGACATCTTAAAAATGTCATGTACTTGTGATACTGTCATTCTTTCTTCTAACACATCCGAACACCGGAACGTGCTCGACTATTCAAATGTTAGTTGTAATGTGTTCAAAGCAAACATATATTAGATGCAGTGTAATACGGGCTTGTGGGCCGTGGTCTACTGGGCCCCGATCACACTGCATCACACTGCTAGTGTTGACACCGGCCGTCAAAGCTTTATGTTGTTGTTGTAGTGTTTAACGCCCGCTTTTACTACATACGGCACCGCAGGCGGTGACACTGATGACGCATGGAATGAAGATGGAGCACCGGTGGTGGAAACCTGAGCACCCGGAGAAAACACGCCCTGACGCCGCTTCGTCCACCACGAATACCACATGGAGGTTCCTGGGATCGAACCCGGGCCGCCTAGGTTGTAGGCGAGCGCGCTAACCGCTCGGTCACGGCGCCGCCCCGTCAAAGCTTTACAACTAACATATATTGTGTTATTCTTTCATGTTTTCACACCGTAATTTGGCAATTTATTATTATTATTATTATTATTATTATTATTATTATTATTATTATTATTATTATTATTATTATTATTATTATTATTATTATTATTATTATTATTATTATTATTATTATTATTATTATTATTATTATTATTATTATTATTATTATTATTATTATTATTATTATTATTATTATTATTATTATTATTATTATTATTATTATTATTATTATTATTATTATTATTATTATTATTATTATTATTATTATTATTATTATTACTATTATTATTATTACTATTACTATTATTATTATTACTATTATTATTATTACTATTACTATTATTATTATTACTATTACTATTATTATTACTATTACTATTACTATTATTATTACTATTACTATTATTATTACTATTATTATTACTATTACTATTATTACTATTATTATTACTATTACTATTATTATTACTATTATTATTACTATTATTATTACTATTATTATTACTATTATTATTATTACTATTATTATTATTACTATTATTATTATTACTATTATTATTATTACTATTATTATTACTATTATTATTACTATTATTATTATTACTATTATTATTATTACTATTATTGTTATTACTATTATTGTTATTACTATTATTGTTATTATTATTATTGTTATTATTATTATTGTTATTATTATTATTACTATTATTATTACTATTATTGTTACTATTATTATTATTGTTACTATTATTATTATTGTTACTATTATTATTACTATTATTATTATTGTTATTATTTATTTAATTATTATTTATTATTATTATTTGTACGCTTTCATCTGATTGTGCAATTATTACTTGGTCGTCAGCATACACTAAAGTAAGTGCAAGCTTTTACTTGGAAGAGTTGCACAAAGCATTTGTTTTAGAAGCTAGTGCTCCAGAGGTGGGTCTTAACAGCGACACAAGGGGATGGGTGTAGAGCAGGCATGTCAAACATCACTCCCAGAGTGTGAAGAGAGGAGTCCACCCCTCCTTAACTGCAGTAGCACGCGCTAGTAGAACCGGTTTTCGCTTTGTTTTTCTCGTTCTCCGATTTGAAGGGAGGGAAAATAGGGGAATATTTTCACACCTGGCGAGTGCTGTTTGACATGCCTGGTGTAGAGCGTCATTTCTTTGAAACATTGTCTACTTCTTGATTTCAATTCCGTTGTTTTCTATTAGAGATATTTGGCTGCACTTCTTAATTTTTTTCTGGAGAAGGAGGTTTTTATTTCAGCTAATAGTTTGACCACTTTTATTAAAACAATTGAAGATTAAAAATATGTGTGGTGTACTATTACATGTTGAAATTGCATTGTAGGACATGCTAAATACCTACTCTTGCAGTTGTAAAAGCTCCTTTGTCTCACTGCTTAGATAGGGTTAGTGTGGGATGAGAATGACTACCTGCCGCTCGCGCTCTAATCACATTCTTTATCACTGCACTAGAAAAAGATAATTGAATTTGTTATTGCAGCTTGTTTAAGACGACAGCTTCCGCATTATGTCCGGAATATGAACATTTCTGTGACCGGACAGTACTCCACAAAAAGGAACTGGATATTACGAATGTATTTTGGCCTGTTCCTGTTATGAGTATTTTTGTTTTCATAAGTGTAATACTTATTAGAATTGAATGTATGGTATAGGCAGGGTTTGCCTGGAGGTAGATGAGAAAGTACTACTGACGAGTGCGCTCAATAGACAGGAGTCAAAGGTCAAGGATCAATGTTTGCTCTTTTACAACTTTTCTCTTCTACTATAAAAAATTGGGTGAATATTTATTTCTGGTTACACTCCGAATTTTCATTATATTATATACTAAAGCCTCTTATTGTATTTGCCTTCTCTATTACCTACAACAATTGTCATATGTATGGCACTTTACATGTAATTTGGCAATTACCACGTGTCACTTACACTGCCAGTTTCAGTTGCAATGTGTCAATGATTGTTTCTCAACTTCTAGGAAGATGTCACTTTACAACCTCATGGCACGTGCACGTGCACGTCAATATACCTACAAGGTTCTTCTTCTTTTTCTTCTTCTTCTGCTTCTTCTTCTTCTTCTTCTTCTTCTTCTTCTTCTTCTTCTTCTTCTTCTTCTTCTTCTTCTGATTCTGCTTCTGCCTCTTAATTTCTGCTTCTCCTTGTTCTGCTTCTGCTTCTTAATTTCTCCTTCTTCTTCTTCTGCTTCTGCTTTTTCTTCTTTTTCTTCTTCTTCTTTTATATTTAGGCTGCAAATATAAGCCAAAGGAAAAAAATTAACTTAATATTCGGTGTGTGGTCACTTTCGGATTCTCCCTTCAAACACATTTAGATCATCGCTTCATGTACATGCAGCTGGCGATCATTGCTGGAATGTTAGAGGAGCCCAAATAGGCCTTCCCAACTTCTTATCGTTTCTAGTAACAATTAAAGTTTCTTATATGTTATCATCGCCAGATCATTAACAATCATTTTGTTATTTAACAACACTGTCAATTACTAGGATCACATCAGCATCGCCGGTGTGCCGAAATTTTGTTCCAGAGGAGTTCTTTTGCGTGCTGTCAAGTCTACTGACATGGAGCTGTCCTGTTTAAGCACACATAAAAACCATCGGTATGGGCCGGATTTGAACCCGCGACCTTGCATGTAACCGAGTCATCCAGAAAGAAGCAATTTGACCAAGACTCGTTCCCTCAGCTGAAGTGCTGCTGGAGTCAAAGTGGTGACTCTAGTCTAACAATGGAACAACTGTTGGCACTATCAACTATAAATAGTAAAAATTTACATTTTTCATCTTAGGATTAAAACTTGTGCAACGCTTACCGATTCATTCTTTCCAAATAGCATGTAAGTATATAAATGTCAAGAGATAATGGACAGCATGACTATTTGCCATTAAGGTCGTGACCTTTACATTTCTTTTTCACAAAAATGAGGTCTGGGGGCTTTGCATACAAGTCGTACAAGTAATTGTAAATAGCAGGAAAGGTTATCAACGTTTCATACCCATACGACTGTACATATCTGATACATTTAATATACCTAACTAAAAGCACAAAAAGTAGATGCAATTTTTTATTGCAATTCAATATGTTGTAATACACGATTGAAACCAGTTAAAGGTAAACAAGTACATATAAGTAGCAAACGACAAAATAACAAAACATTAATAATAATACATACAATAATAATATACAAAGAACTGATTAACCAAGTAGTAGAGACTACGCACAATGAACTATTAGCATATTACAAAATAAATACATACATAACATTGACTCTTGATTACTGAACTTTTAACCTATTTAAAAATTCCTGTAGTGTATAGAACACATTATTAACTAAATAAGTTTGTAAGGCAGATTTGAACTTAGTGTAGTTTTCATACCTTTTAATTTCTGCTGGCAGTCTATTGTAGAATTTTGCACCAGCATAACTAGGCAGGTTTTCAAACTTACTCAGTCTGTGCATTGTAATAGCCAAATCATTCTTATTTCTTGTGTTGTGGTCATGTATATCTGAATTTGTTTGCATCGAAAATTTGTATTTTATCATTATAGTATAGTTTTATAAATATACGGGCTAGGTAGCGTCATTGTTTTATGCTGACGGAAAGCTTCTCTACATGAGTCTTGCGTTTTTAAGTTCGAACTATATCAGGTTGCTCTTTTCTGTAAAGTCAATATTCTATTTTGGTTTAATTTTGAAGCATTACCCCATATTTCTATACCATATGACATGTGTGACTGATTGAGAGGGAAATAAATTATCCTAATAGTTGCTGCTGGGACATAATTCTTTAGACACTTAAGAAGAAATAGATTTTCACTTACTTTTAATGCTAATTTGTCTGTATGCGGTGTGAACGATAGTGTTTTATCCAGTGTGACACCAAGTAGCTCTACCTTATCAACACTGTTTATTGATTTCTTATCCATATACAATTGTAGAGGCGTATTAAGTGTTTTGCTACCGAATGTTATCAGTTCACATTTAGCTGGGCTTATACTTAAGTTTAGCATTGAGAAGTACTGCAATAGTTTGATAGCTATTTCACTTAGATTTTCTTCCAGCATTAGGCTTGAGGAATGGCTGGCTGTGACGCTAGAGTCACCTGCAAATTGTACTAATTTTGTACCTTTATAGTCAGTTATATTGTGCATGTATAGGATAAACAAAAGTGGACCGAGAATTGATCCCTGAGGGACCCCGTGTGTCAATTCCGTCGTAGTTGATATAGCATCACCATTTGTCGAATTAACAGCTACGTATTGTATTCGGTTTGTCATGTAGGATTCTATTAATTTATGTCCCAGACCTCTAATCCCCAGGACTGACAGTTTGTTCATTATTATTTTTTTAGGCACACAGTCGAAAGCTTTAGTAAGATCTAATAAGAAAGCTGTTGCATATTTGCCTGCGTCAATGTTTTTTATAACTTCTTCAATACATTCAATGATCGCACAGATTGTTTATCTATTTTTTACAATGCCATTTTGATCATTAGGTATTAGGCTGAACTTGTTGAGAAAACTCATTAGCCTTTTGTAGATTACTCTTTCGAAAATTTCTGAGAGCACTGCTAAGATTGATATTGGACGGTAGTTGTTCAATTCTCTTTTGTCGCCTTTTTTAAACATTGGTATTACTTTCGCAAACTTTAGTTTGTCTGGGAAAGTTCCTTGTTCGAGACGCGAGTTTATTATATCAAGGAGGGGATTTACGAGTTCTTGACTACGCGCTTTCAGTAATGACATAGGAAATGGGGCGGTTCTTCCGTCTGGTAGTAGTCTTGAGACAGTCGGCGCAGAGTTGCGGTTACCAATACACCCGGCAATGGGGCGCTACTTATGTCTGTTAGTAGTATTGAGAACGTCGGCTCACAGTTGCGGTTACCAATACTCCTGGAAATGGGGCGGTACTTCCGGCTGGTACTAGTCTTGAGAATGTCGGCTCACAGTTGCGGTTAGCAATACTCCTGGAAATGGGGCGGTACTTCCGCCTGGTAGTAGTCTGAAGACAATAAGCTCACAGTGGCGGATACCAGTACACATGGCAATGTGACGGTACTTCCGTCTGGTTGTAGTCTTGAGAGAATCGGCTCACAGTTGCGGATACCAGTACACACGGCAATGTGACGGTACTTCCGTCTGGATGTAGTCTTGAGAGAATTGGCTCACAATTGCGGATACCAGTACACACGGCAATGTGACGGTACTTCCGTCTGGATGTAGTCTTGAGAGAATCGGCTCACAGTTGCGGATACCAGTACACACGGCAATGTGACGGTACTTCCGTCTGGATGTAGTCTTGAGAGAATTGGCTCACAATTGCGGATACCAGTACACACGGCAATGTGACGGTACTTCCGTCTGGATGTAGTCTTGAGAGAATCGGCTCACAGTTGCGGATACCAGTACACACGGCAATGTGACGGTACTTCCGTCTGGATGTAGTCTTGCGAGAATCGGCTCACAGTTGCGGATTCCAGTAGACACGGCAATGAGGCGGTACTTGCGCCTGAATGTAGTCTTTTGAGAGAATTGCTCACAGTTGCGGATTCCAGTACACACGGCAATGAGGCGGTACTTGCGTCTGGAAGTAGTCTTGAGAGAATCGGCTCACAGTTGCCGATTGCAGTAAAAACGGCATTGCGGCGGTACTTCCGTCTGGATGTAGTCTTGAGAGAATCGGCTCACAGTTACGGATTCCAGTACACACGGCAATGAGGCGGTACTTGCGTCTGGATGTAGTCTTGAGAGAATCGGCTCACAGTTGCGGATTCCAGTACACACGGCAATGGAGCGGTACTTGCGTCTAGTACTAGCCCTGAGACAATCGACTCACAGTTGCGCGTACCAGCACATACGGCAATGGGGCAGTAATTCCGTCTGGTAGTAATCTTGAGACAATCGGCTCACAGTTGCAGATTCCAGCACATACGGCAATGGGGCGGTACTTCCGTCTGGTAGTTATCTTGAGACAATCGGCTCACAGTTGCAGATTCCAGCACACACGGCAATGGGGCGGTACTTCCGTCTGGTAGTAGTCTTGAGCCATTCGGCTCACAGTTGCAGATACCAGTACTCACGGCAATGGGGCGGTACTTCCGTCTGGTAGTAGTCTTGAGCCATTCGGCTCACAGTTGCAGATACCAGTACACACGGCAATGGGGTGGTACTTCCGTCTGGTAGTAGTCTTGAGTCATTCGGCACACAGTTGCAGATAACAGTACACACGGCAATGGAGCGCTACTTCCTACTGGTAGTAGTCTTGAGACATTCGGCTCACAGTTGCAGATACCAGTACACACGGAAATGGGGTGGTACTTCCGTGTGGTAGTAGTCTTGAGACATTCGGCTCACAGTTGCAGATACCAGTGCACACGGCAATGGGGTGGTACTTCCGTCTGGTAGTAGTCTTGAGATAATCGGCTCACAGTTGCAGATTCCAGCACACACGGCAAAGGGGCGGTATTTCCCTCTGGTAGCAATCTTGAGACAATCGGCTCACAGTTGTGGATTCCAGCACACACGGCAATGGAGCGGTACTTGCGTCTGGTAATAATCTTGAGACAATCGGCTCACAGTTGCAGATTCCAGCACATACGGCAATGGGGCAGTAATTCCGTCTGGTAGTAATCTTGAGACAATCGGCTCACAGTTGCAGATTCCAGCACATACGGCAATGGGGCGGTACTTCCGTCTGGTAGTAATCTTGAGACAATCGGCTCACAGTTGCAGATTCCAGCACACACGGCAATGGGGCGGTACTTCCGTCTGGTAGTAGTCTTGAGCCATTCGGCTCACAGTTGCAGATACCAGTACTCACGGCAATAGGGCGGTACTTCCGTCTGGTAGTAGTCTTGAGCCATTCGGCTCACAGTTGCAGATACCAGTACACACGGCAATGGGGTGGTACTTCCGTCTGGTAGTAGTCTTGAGTCATTCGGCACACAGTTGCAGATAACAGTACACACGGCAATGGAGCGCTACTTCCTACTGGTAGTAGTCTTGAGACATTCGGCTCACAGTTGCAGATACCAGTACACACGGAAATGGGGTGGTACTTCCGTGTGGTAGTAGTCTTGAGACATTCGGCTCACAGTTGTGGATTCCAGTACACACGGCAATGGGGCGGTACTTCCGTCTGGTAGTAAACTTGAGACAATCGGCTCACAGTTTAAGATTCCAGCACATACGGCAATGGGGCGGTACTTCCGTCTGGTAGTAATCTTGAGACAATAGGCTCACAGTTGTGGATTCCAGTACACACGGCAATGGGGCGGTACTTCCGTCTGGTAGTAATCTTGAGACAATCGGCTCATAGTTACAGATTCCAACACATACGGCAATGGGGCGGTACTTCGGTCTGGTAGTAATCTTGAGACAATTGGCTCACAGTTGTGGATTCCAGCACACACCGCAATGGAGCGGTACTTGCGTCTGGTAATAATCTTGAGACAATCGGCTCACAGTTGCAGATTCCAGCACATACGGCAATGGGACGGTACTTCCGTCTGGTAGTAATCTTGAGACAATCGGCTCACAGTTGTGGATTCCAGTACACACGGCAATGGGGCGGTACTTCCGTCTGGTAGTATTCTTGAGACAATCGGCTCACAGTTGCAGATTCCAGCACATACGGCAATGGGGCGGTACTTCCATCTGGTAGTAATCTTGAGACAATCAGCCCACAGTTGTGCATTCCAGTACACACGGCAATGGGGCGGTACTTGCGTCTCGTGGTAGTCTTGAGCCATTTGGCTCACAGTTGCAGATACCAGTACACACGGCAATGGGGTGGTACTTCCGTCTGGTAGTAGTCTTGAGTCATTCGGCTCACAGTTGCAGATAACAGTACACACGGCAATGCGGCGGTACTTCCGTGTGGTAGTGGGCTTGAGACATTCGGCTCACAGTTGCAGATACCAGTACACACGGCAATGGCGTGGTACTGCCGTCTGGTAGTAGTCTTGAGACATTCGGCTCACAGTTGCAGACACCAGAACACACGGCAATGGGGTGGTCCTGCCGTCTGGTAGTAGTCTTGAGACATTCGGCTCCCAGCTGCAGATACCGGTACACACGGCAATGTGACGGTACTTCCGTCCGGTAGTAGCCCTGAGACAGTCGGCTCGCAGTTGCACATACCAATACACTCGGCAATCTGACGGTACTTCCGTCTGGTAGTAGCCTTGAGACAATCGGCTCCCAGTTGCAGATACCAGTACACATGGCAATGGGGCGGTGCTTCCGTCTGGTAGTAGTCTTGAGACTTTCGGCTCAGAGATGCAGATACCAGCACACACGGCAATGTGACGGTACTTATGTCTGGTAGTAGACTTGAGACATTCGGCTCACAGTTGCAGATAACAGTACACACGGCAATGTGACGGTACTTAATTCTGCTAGTAGTTTTGAGACATTCGGCTCCCAGTTGCATATACCAGTACACTCGGCAATATAACGGTACTTAAGTCTGGTAGTAGTCTTGAGACATTCGGCTCCCAGTTGCAGATACCAGTACACTCGGCAATGTGACGGTACTTAAGTCTGGTAGTAGTCTTGAGACATTCGGCTCCCAGTTGCAGATACCAGTACACACGGCAATGGGAAGGTAGTTCCGTCTGGTAGTAGTGTTGAGACATTCGGCTCACAGTTGCAGATAGCAGTACACACGGCAATGGGGTGGTACTTCCGTCTGGTAGTAGTCTTGAGACATTCGGCTCACAGTTGCAGATAACAGTACACACGGCAATGGGGTGGTACTTCCGTCTGGTAGTAGTCTTGAGACATTCGGCTCACAGTTGCAGATAACAGTACACACGGCAATGGGGTGGTACTTCCGTCTGGTAGTAGTCTTGAGACATTCGGCTCACAGTTGCGGATACCAGTACACACGGCAATGTGATGGTACTTCCGTCTGGTAGTAGCCTTGAGACATTCGGCTCACAGTTGCAGATACCAGTACACACGGCAATGGCGTGGTACTGCCGTCTGGTAGTAGTCTTGAGACATTCGGCTCACAGTTGCAGACACCAGAACACACGGCAATGGGGTGGTCCTGCCGTCTGGTAGTAGTCTTGAGACATTCGGCTCCCAGTTGCAGATACCGGTACACACGGCAATGTGACGGTACTTAAGTCTGGTAGTAGTCTTGAGACATTCGGCTCCCAGTTGCAGATACCAGTACACACGGCAATGGGAAGGTAGTTCCGTCTGGTAGTAGTGTTGAGACATTCGGCTCACAGTTGCAGATTCCAGCACATACGGCAATGGGGCGGTACTTCGGTCTGGTAGTAATCTTGAGACAATTGGCTCACAGTTGTGGATTCCAGCACACACCGCAATGGAGCGGTACTTGCGTCTGGTAATAATCTTGAGACAATCGGCTCACAGTTGCAGATTCCAGCACATACGGCAATGGGACGGTACTTCCGTCTGGTAGTAATCTTGAGACAATCGGCTCACAGTTGTGGATTCCAGTACACACGGCAATGGGGCGGTACTTCCGTCTGGTAGTATTCTTGAGACAATCGGCTCATAGTTGCAGATTCCAGCACATACGGCAATGGGGCGGTACTTCCGTCTGGTAGTAATCTTGAGACAATCAGCCCACAGTTGTGCATTCCAGTACACACGGCAATGGGGCGGTACTTGCGTCTCGTGGTAGTCTTGAGCCATTTGGCTCACAGTTGTAGATACCAGTACACACGGCAATGGGGTGGTACTTCCGTCTGGTAGTAGTCTTGAGTAATTCGGCTCACAGTTGCAGATAACAGTACACACGGCAATGGGGCGGTACTTCCGTGTGGTAGTGGGCTTGAGACATTCGGCTCACAGTTGCAGATACCAGTACACACGGCAGTGTGATGGTACTTCCGTCTGGTAGTAGCCTTGAGACATTCGGCTCACAGTTGCAGATACCAGTACACACGGCAATGGCGTGGTACTGCCGTCTGGTAGTAGTCTTGAGACATTCGGCTCACAGTTGCAGACACCAGAACACACGGCAATGGGGTGGTCCTGCCGTCTGGTAGTAGTCTTGAGACATTCAGCTCCCAGCTGCAGATACCGGTACACACGGCAATGTGACGGTACTTCCGTCCGGTAGTAGCCCTGAGACAGTCGGCTCGCAGTTGCAGATACCAATACACTCGGCAATCTGACGGTACTTCCGTCTGGTGGTAGCCTTGAGACAATCGGCTCCCAGTTGCAGATACCAGTACACATGGCAATGGGGCGGTGCTTCCGTCTGGTAGTAGTCTTGAGACTTTCGGCTCAGAGATGCAGATACCAGCACACACGGCAATGTGACGGTACTTATGTCTGGTAGTAGACTTGAGACATTCGGCTCACAGTTGCAGATAACAGTACACACGGCAATGTGACGGTACTTAATTCTGCTAGTAGTTTTGAGACATTCGGCTCCCAGTTGCATGTACCAGTACACTCGGCAATGTAACGGTACTTAAGTCTGGTAGTAGTCTTGAGACATTCGGCTCCCAGTTGCAGATACCAGTACACTCGGCAATGTGACGGTACTTAAGTCTGGTAGTAGTCTTGAGACATTCGGCTCCCAGTTGCAGATACCAGTACACACGGCAATGGGAAGGTAGTTCCGTCTGGTAGTAGTGTTGAGACATTCGGCTCACAGTTGCAGATAGCAGTACACACGGCAATGGGGTGGTACTTCCGTCTAGTAGTAGTCTTGAGACATTCGGCTCACAGTTGCAGATAACAGTACACACGGCAATGGGGTGGTACTTCCGTCTGGTAGTAGTCTTGAGACATTCGGCTCACAGTTGCAGATAACAGTACACACGGCAATGGGGTGGTACTTCCGTCTGGTAGTAGTCTTGAGACATTCGGCTCAAATTGCGGATACCAGTACACACGGCAATGTGATGGTACTTCCGTCTGGTAGTAGCCTTGAGACATTCGGCTCACAGTTGCAGATACCAGTACACACGGCAATGGCGTGGTACTGCCGTCTGGTAGTAGTCTTGAGACATTCGGCTCACAGTTGCAGACACCAGAACACACGGCAATGGGGTGGTCCTGCCGTCTGGTAGTAGTCTTGAGACATTCGGCTCCCAGTTGCAGATACCGGTACACACGGCAATGTGACGGTACTTCCGTCTGGTAGTAGCCTTGAGGCAATCGCCTCCCAGTTGCAGATACCAATACACTCGGCAATGTGACGGTACTTCCGTCCGGTAGTAGCCCTGAGACAGTCGGCTCGCAGTTGCAGATACAAATACACTCGGCAATCTGACGGTACTTCCGTCTGGTAGTAGCCTTGAGACAATCGGCTCCCAGTTGCAGATACCAGTACACATGGCAATGGGACGGTGCTTCCGTCTGGTAGTAGTCTTGAGACTTTCGGCTCAGAGATGCAGATACCAGCACACACGGCAATGTGACAGTAGTTCCGTCTGGTAGTAGTCTTGAGACATTCGGCTCAGAGTTGCAGACACCAGAACACACGGCAATGGGGTGGTACTGCCGTCTGGTAGTAGTCTTGAGACATTCGGCTCACAGTTGCAGATACCAGTACACACGGAAATGGGGTGGTAATTCTGACTGGTAGTAGTCTTGAGAAATTCGGCTCAGAGTTGCAGACACCAGAACACACGGCAATGGGGTGGTACTGCCGTCTGGTAGTAGTCTTGAGACATTCGGCTCGAGGTTGCAGATACCAGTACACACGGAAATGGGGTGGTAATTCCGTCTGGTAGTAGTCTTGAGACATTCGGCTCAGAGTTGCAGACACCAGAACACACGGCAATGGGGTGGTACTGCCGTCTGGTAGTAGTCTTGAGACATTCGGCTTCCAGTTGCGGATACCAGTACACACGGCAATGCGGCGGTACTTCCGTCTGGTAGTAGTCTTGAGACATTCGGCTCCCAGTTGCAGAAACCCGTACACATGGCAATGGGGTGGTACTTCTGACTGGTAGTAGTCTTGAGACATTCGGCTCCCAGTTGCAGATAACAGTACACACGGCAATGTTACGGTGCTTCCGTCTGGTAGTAGTCTTGAGACATTCGGGTCACAGTTGCTGATACCAGTACACACGGCAATGGGGCGGTGCTTCCGTCTGGTAGTAGTCTTGAGCCATTCGGCTCACAGTTGCAGATACCAGTACACACGGCATTGGGGTGGTACTTCCGTCTGGTAGTAGTCTTGAGCCATTCGGCTCACAGTTGCAGATACCAGTACACACGGCAATGGGGTGGTACTTCCGTCTGGTAGTAGTCTTGAGCCATTCGGCTCACAGTTGCAGATACCAGTACACACGGCATTGGGGTGGTACTTCCGTCTGGTAGTAGTCTTGAGACATTCGGCTCACAGTTGCAGATACCAGTACTCACGGCAATGGGGCAGTACTTCCGTCTGGTAGTAGTCTTGAGATATTCGGCTCACAGTTGCAGATACCAGTACAAACGGCAATGTTACGGTGCTTCCGTCCGGTAGTAGTCTTGAGACATTCGGCTTCCAGTTTCAGATACCCGTACACACGGCAATGTTACGGTGCTTCCGTCTGGTAGTAGTCTTGAGACATTCGGCTCCCAGTTGCAGATACCCGTACACACGGCAATGCGGTGGTACTGCCGTCTGGTAGTAGTCTTGAGACATTCGGCTCCCAGTTGCAGATACCAGTACACACGGCAATGTTACGGTGGTTCCGTCTGGTAGTAGTCTTGAGACATTCGGCTCACAGTTGCAGATACCAGTACTCACGGCAATGGGGCAGTACTTCCGTCTGGTAGTAGTCTTGAGATATTCGGCTCACAGTTGCAGATACCAGTACACAAGGCAATGTTACGGTGCTTCCGTCTGGTAGTAGTCTTGAGACATTGGGCTCCCAGTTGCAGATACCCGTACACACGGCAATGTTACGGTGCTTCCGTCTGGTAGTAGTCTTGAGACATTCGGCTCCCAGTTGCAGATACCCGTACACACGGCAATGCGGTGGTACTGCCGTCTGGTAGTAGTCTTGAGACATTCGGCTCCCAGTTGCAGATACCAGTACACACGGCAATGTTACGGTGCTTCCGTCTGGTAGTAGTCTTGAGACATTCGGCTCACAGTTGCAGATACCCGTACACACGGGAATGGGGTGGTACTTCTGTCTGGTAGTAGTCTTGAGACATTCGGCTCCCAGTTGCAGATACCAGTACACACGGCAATGTTACGGTGCTTCCGTCTGGTAGTAGTCTTGAGACATTCGGGTCACAGTGGCAGATACCCGTACACACGGCATTGTGACAGTAGTTCCGTCTAGTAGTAGTCTTGAGCCATTCGGCTCCCAGCTGCAGATAACAGTACACATGGCAATGGGGTGGTACTTCCGTCTGGTAGTAGTCTTGAGACATTCGGCTCCCAGTTGCAGATACCGGTACACACGGCATTGTGACAGTAGTTCCGTCTGGTAGTAGTCTTGAGCCATTCGGCTCCCAGCTGCAGATAACAGTACACACGGCAATGGGGCGGTACTTACGTCTGGTAGTAGTCTTGAGACAATCGGCTCCCAGTTGCAGATACCAGTACACTCGGCAAAGTGACGGTACTTAATTCTGCTAGTAGTTTTGAGACATTCGGCTCCCAGTTGCAGATACCAGTACACTCGGCAATGAAACGGTACTTGAGTCTGGTTGTAGTCTTGAGACATTCGGCTCCCAGTTGCAGATACCAGTACACTCGGCAATGTGACGGCACTTAAGTCTGGTAGTAGTCTTGAGACATTCGGCTCACAGTTGCAGATACCAGTACACACGGCAATGGGGTGGCACTTCCGTCTGATAGTAGTCTTGAGACATTCGGCTCCCAGCTGCAGATAACAGTACACACGGCAATGGGGCGGTACTTACGTCTGGTAGTTGTCTTGAGACATTCGGCTCACAGCTGCAGATACCAGTAAACACGGCAATAGGTGGCACTTCCGTCTGGTAGTAGTCTTGAGACATTCGGCTCCCAGTTGCAGATACCAGTACACTCGGCAAAGTGACGGTACTTAATTCTGCTAGTAGTTTTGAGACATTCGGCTCCCAGTTGCAGATACCAGTACACTCGGCAATGTAACGGTACTTAAGTCTGGTAGTAGTCTTGAGACATTCGGCTCCCAGTTGCAGATACGAGTACACTCGGCAATGTGACGGTAATTAAGTCTGGTAGTAGTCTTGAGACATTCGGCTCACAGTTGCATATACCAGAACATACGGCAATCGGAAGGTAGTTCCGTCTGGTAGTAGTCTTGAGAGATTCGGCTCACAGTTGCAGATACCAGTAAACACGGCAATGGGTGGCACTTCCGTCTGGTAGTAGTCTTGAGACATTCGGCTCCCAGTTGCAGATACAAGTACACACGGCAATGGGGTGGTACTTCCGTCTGGTAGTAGTCTTGAGACATTCCGCTCACAGTTGCAGATACCAGTACACATGGCAATGGGGTGGTACTTCTGTCTGGTAGTAGTCTTGGGACATTCGACTCCCAGGTGCAGATACCAATACACACGGCAAAATGACATTACTTCCGTCTGGTAGAAGTCTTGAGACATTCGGCTCACAGTTGCAGATACCAGTACACACGGCAATGGGGTGGTACTTCTGTCTGGTAGTAGTCTTGGGACATTCGGCTCCCAGGTGCAGATACCAATACACACGGCAAAATGACATTACTTCCGTCTGGTAGAAGTCTTGAGACATTCGGCTCACAGTTGCAGATAGCAGTACACACGGCAATGGGGCGGTACTTCCGTCTGGTAGTAGACTTGAGACCTTCGGCTCACAGTTGCAGATACCAGTACACACGGCAATGGGGTGGTACTTCCGTCTGGTAGTAGTCTTGAGACATTCGGCTTCCAGTTGCAGATACCAGTACAATGGGCAATGGGGCGGTACTTCCGTCTGGTAGTAGTCTTGAGACATTCGGCTCCCAGTTGCAGATACCAGTACACACGGCAATGTTACGGTGCTTCCGTCTGGTAGTAGTCTTGAGACATTCGGGTCATAGTTGCAGATACCAGTACACACGGCAGTGTGACGGTACTTACGTCTGGTAGTAGTCTTGAGACAATAGGCTCCCAGTTGCAGATACCAGCACACTCGGCAATGTGACGGTACTTACGTCTGGTAGTAGTCTTGAGACAATAGGCTCCCAGTTGCAGATACCAGCACACTCGGCAATGTGACGGTACTTACGTCTGGTAGTAGTCTTGAGACAATAGGCTCACAGTGGCAGATACCAGTACACTCGGCAATGTGACGGTACTTACGTCTGGTAGTAGTCTTGAGACAATAGGCTCACAGTAGCAGATACCAGCATACTCGGCAATGTGGCGGTACTTACGTCTGGTAGTAGTCTTGAGACAATAGGCTCACAGTGGCAGATACCAGTACACTCGGCAATGTGACGGTACTTACGTCCGGTAGTAGTCTTGAGACAATAGGCTCAACGTGGCAGATACCAGCACACTCGGCAGTGTGACGGTACTTACGTCTGGTAGTAGTGTTGAGACAATAGGCTCACATTGGCAGATACCACTACACACGGTAATGTGACGGTACTTCCGTCTGGTAGTAGTCTTGAAACACTCGGCTCACAGTTGCAGATACCACTACACACGGTAATGTGACGGTACTTACGTCTGGTAGTAGTCTTGAGACTATAGGCTCACATTGACAGATACCACTACACACGGTAATGTGACGGTACTTCCGTCTGGTAGCAGGCTTGAGACAATAGGCTCCCAGTGGAAGATACCAGTACACTCGGCAATGTGACGGTACTTACGTCTGGTAGTAGTCCTGAGACAATTGGCTCCCGGTTGCAGATACCAGTACACTCGGCAATGTGACGGTACTTACGTCTGGTAGTAGTCTTGAGACAATAGGCTCACATTGGCAGATACCGGTACACACGGTAATGTGACGGTACTTCCGTCTGGTAGTAGTCTTGAGACAATAGGCTCACAGTGGCAGATACCGGTACACACGGTAATGTGACGGTACTTACGTCTTTTAGTAGTCTTGAGACATTCGGCTCCCAGTTGCAGATACCGGTACACACGGCAATGTGACGGTACTTCCGTCTGGTAGTAGTCTTGAGACAATAGGCTCACAGTGGCAGATACCAGTACACTCGGCAATGTGACGGTACTTACGTCTGGTAGTAGTCTTGAGACAATAGGCTCACAGTGGCAGATACCAGTACACACGGCAATGTGACGGTACTTCCGTCTGGTAGAAGTCTTGAGACAATAGGCTCACAGTGGCAGATACCAGTACACTCGGCAATGTGACGGTACTTCCGTCTGGTAGTAATCTTGAGACAATAGGCTCCTTTTTGCAGATACCAGCACACCCGGGAATGTGACGGTACTTACGTCTGGTAGTAGTCTTGAGACAATAGGCTCCTTGTTGCAGATACCAGCACACCCGGGAATGTGACGGTACTTACGTCTGGTAGTAATCTTGAGACAATAAGCTCCTTGTTGCAGATACCAGCACACCCGGGAATGTGACGGTTTTTAAGTCTGGTAGTAGTCTTGAGACAATAGGCTCACAGCTGCAGATACCAGTACACACCGCAATGTGACGGTACTTCCGTCTGGTAGTAGTCTTGAGACAATAGGCTCACAGTTGCAGATACCACTACACACGGTAATGTGACGGTACTTACGTCTGGTAGTAGTCTTGAAACACTCGGCTCACAGTTGCAGATACCAGCACACTCGGCAATGTGACGGTACTTACGTCTGGTAGTGGTCTTGAAACAATCGGCTCACAGCTGCAGATACCACTACACACGGTAATGTGACGGTACTTTTGTCTGGTAGTAGTCTTGAAACACTCGGCTCACAGTTGCAGATACCACTACACACGGTAATGTGACGGTACTTACGTCTGGTAGTGGTCTTGAAACAATCGGCTCACAGCTGCAGATACCACTACACACGGTAATGTGACGGTACTTACGTCTGGTAGTAGTCTTGAGACAATAGGCTCACAGCTGCAGATACCACTACACACGGCAATGTGACGGTACTTACGTCTGGTAGTAGTCTTGAAACACTCGGCTCACAGTGGCAGATACCAGTACACTCGGCAATGTGACGGTACTTACGTCTGGTAGTAGTCTTGAGACAATAGGCTCACAGTGGCAGATACCAGTACACTCGGCAATGTGACGGTACTTACGTCTGGTAGTTGTCTTGAGACAGTAAGCTCACAGTGGCAGATACCAGTACACTCGGCAATGTGACGGTACTTACGTCTGGTAGTAGTCTTGAGACAATAGGCTCACAGTGGCAGACACCAGCACTCTCGGCAATGTGACAGTACTTACGTCTGGTAGTAGTCTTGACACAATAGGCTCACAGTTGCAGGTACCAGCACACTCGGCAATGTGACGGTACTTACGTCTGGTAGTAGTCTTGAGACAATAGGCTCCCAGTTGCAGATACCAGTACACTCGGCAATGTGACGGTACTTACGTCTGGTAGTAGTCTTGACACAATAGGCTCACAGTTGCAGATACCAGCACACTCGGCAATGTGACGGTACTTACGTCTGGTAGTAGTCTTGAGACAATAGGCTCCCAGTTGCAGATACCAGTACACTCGGCAATGTGACGGTACTTACGTCTGGTATTTGTCTTGAGACAATAGGCTCACAGTGGCAGATACCAGCACACTCGGCAATGTGACGGTACTTACGTCTGGTAGTAGTCTTGAGACAATAGGCTCACAGTGGCAGATACCAGTACACTCGGCAATGTGACGGTACTTACGTCTGGTAGTAGTCTTGAGACAATAGGCTCACAGTGGCAGATATCAGTACACTCGGCAATGTGACGGTACTTACGTCTGGTAGAAGTCCTGAGACAATAGGCTCACAGTGGCAGATACCAGTACAATCGGCATTGTGACGGTACTTACGTCTGGTAGTAGTCTTGAGACAATAGGCTCCCAGTTACAAATACCGGTACACTCGGCAATGTGACGGTACTTACGTCTGGTAGTAGTCTTGAGACAATAGGCTCACAATGGCAGATACCAGTACACTCGGCAATGTGACGGTACTTACGTCTGGTAGTAGTCTTGAGACAATAGGCTCCTTGTTGCAGATACCAGCACACTCGGCAATGTGACGGTACTTACTTCTGGTAGTAGTCTTGAGACAATAGGCTCACAGTGGCAGATACCAGCACACTCGGCAATGTGACGGTACTTACGTCTGGTAGTAGTCTTGAGACAATAGGCTCCCAGTTGCAGATACCAGCACACTCGGCAATGTGACGGTACTTACGTCTGGTAGTAGTCTTGAGACAATAGGCTCACAGTGGCAGATACCAGTACACTCGGCAATGTGACGGTACTTACTTCTGGTAGTTGTCCTGAGACAATAGGCTCCCAGTTGCAGATACCAGTACACTCGGCAATGTGACGGTACTTACGTCTGGTAGTAGTCTTGAGACAATAGGCTCACAGTGGCAGATACCAGTACACTCGGCAATGTGACGGTACTTACGTCTGGTAGTAGTCTTGAGACAATAGGCTCACAGTGGCAGATACCAGTACACTCGGCAATGTGACGGTACTTACGTCTGGTAGTAGTCCAGAGACAATAGGCTCACAGTGGCAGATACCAGTACATTCGGCAATGTGACGGTACTTACGTCTGGTAGTAGTCTTGAGACAATAGGCTCCCAGTTACAAATACCGGTACACTCGGCAATGTGACGGTACTTACGTCTGGTAGTAGTCTTGAGACAATCGGCTCACAGTTGTGGATATCAGTACACTCGGCAATGTGACGGTACTTCCGTCTGGTAGTAGTCTTGAGACAATCGGCTCACAGTTGTGGATTCCAGTACACACGGCAATGGGGCGGTACTTGAGTGTAGTACTAGTCCTAAGACAATCGACTAACAGTTGCGCGTACCAGCACATACCGCAATGGGGCGGTGCTTCCGTCTGGTAGTAAACTTGAGACAATCGGCTCACAGTTGTGGATTCCAGTACACACGGCACTGGGGCGGTACTTCCGTCTGGTAGTAATCTTGAGACAATCGGCTCACAGTTTTGGATTCCAGTACACACGGCAATGGGGCGGTACTTCCGTCTGGTAGTAATCTTGAGACAATCGGCTCACAGTTTTGGATTCCAGTACACACGGCAATGGGGCGGTACCTCCGTCTGGTAGTAATCTTGAGACAATCGGCTCACAGTTGTGGATTCCAGCACACACGGCAATGGGGCGGTACTTCGGTCTGGTAGTAATCTTGAGACAATCGGCTCACAGTTGTGGATTCCAGCACACACGGCAATGGGGCGGTACTTCCGTCTGGTAGTAATCTTGAGACAATCGGCTCACAGTTGTGGATTCCAGCACACACGGCAATGGGGCGGTACTTCCGTCTGGTAGTAATCTTGAGACAATCGGCTCACAGTTTTGGATTCCAGTACACACGGCAATGGGGCGGTACTTCCGTCTGGTAGTAATCTTGAGACAATCGGCTCACAGTTGTGGATTCCAGCACACACGGCAATGGGGCGGTACTTCCGTCTGGTAGTAATCTTGAGACAATCGGCTCACAGTTGTGGATTCCAGTACACACGGCAATGGGGCGGTACTTCCGTCTGGTAGTAATCTTGAGACAATCGGCTCACAGTTGTGGATTCCAGCACACACGGCAATGGGGCGGTACTTCCGTCTGGTAGTAATCTTGAGACAATCGGCTCACAGTTGTGGATTCCATCACACACGGCAATGGGGCGGTACTTCCGTCTGGTAGTAATCTTGAGACAATCGGCTCACAGTTGTGGATTCCAGCACACACGGCAATGGGGCGGTACTTCCGTCTGGTAGTAATCTTGAGACAATCGGCTCACAGTTGTGGATTCCAGCACACACGGCAATGGGGCGGTACTTGAGTCTAGTACTAGTCCTAAGACAATCGACTAACAGTTGCGCGTACCAGCACATACTACAATGGGGCGGTAATGCCGTCTGGTAATAATCTTGAGACATTCGGCTCACAGTTGTGGATTACAGTACACTCGGCAATGTGACGGTACTTCCGTCTGGTAGCAGTCTTGAGACATTCGGCTCACAGTTGCAGATTCCAGTACACACGGCAATGTGACGGTACTTCCGTCTGGTAGTAGTCTTGAGACATTCGGCTCACAGTTGCAGATACCAGTACACACGGCAATGTGACGGTACTTCCGTCTGGTAGCAGTCTTGAGACATTCGGCTCACAGTTGCAGATTCCAGTACACACGGCAATGTGACGGTACTTCCGTCTGGTAGTAGTCTTGAGACATTCGGCTCACAGTTGCAGATACCAGTACACACGGCAATGGGGCGGTACTTCTGTCTGTTAGTAGTCTTGAGACAATCGGCTCACAGTTGCAGATACCAGTACACACGGCAGTGGGGTGGTACTTCCGTCTGGTAGCAGTCTTGAGACATTCGGCACACAGTTGCAGATACCAGTACACACGGCAATGGGGTGGTACTTCTGTCTGGTAGTAGTCTTGGGACATTCGGCTCCCAGGTGCAGATACCAATACACACGGCAAAATGACATTACTTCCGTCTGGTAGAAGTCTTGAGACATTCGGCTCACAGTTGCAGATACCAGTACACACGGCAATGGGGCGGTACTTCCCTCTGGTAGTAGTCTTGAGACATTCCGCTCACAGTTGCAGATACCAGTACACACGGCAACGGGGTGGTACTTCCGTCTGGTAGTAGTCTTGAGACATTCCGCTCACAGTTGCAGATACCAGTACACACGGCAATGGGGTGGTACTTCTGTCTGGTAGTAGTCTTGGGACATTCGGCTCCCAGGTGCAGATACCAATACACACGGCAAAAATGACATTACTTCCGTCTGGTAGAACTCTTGAGACATTCGGCTCACAGTTGCAGATACCAGTACACACGGCAATGGGGCGGTACTTCCGTCTGGTAGTAGACTTGAGACCTTCGGCTCACAGTTGCAGATACCAGTACACACGGCAATGGGGTGGTACTTCCGTGTGGTAGTTGTCTTGAGACATTCGGCTTCCAGTTGCAGATACCAGTACACACGGCAATGGGGCGGTACTTCCGTCTGGTAGTAGTCTTGAGACATTCGGCTCCCAGTTGCAGATACCAGTACACACGGCAATGTTACGGTGCTTCCGTCTGGTAGTAGTCTTGAGACATTCGGGTCACAGTTGCAGATACCAGTACACACGGCAATGGGGTGGTACTTGCGTCTGGTAGTAGCCTTGAGACATTCAGCTCCCAGTTGCAGGTACCAGTACAAACGGCAATGGAGTGGTACTTCCGTGTGGTAGTGGGCTTGAGACAATCGGCTCCCAGTTGCAGATAGCAGTACACACGGCAATGGGGTGGTACTTCCGTCTGTTAGTAGGCTTGAGACATTCGGCTCCCAGTTGAAGATACCAGTACACACGGCAATGGGGTGGTACTTCCGTCTGGTAGCAGGCTTGAGACATTCGGCTCTCAGTTGCAGATACCAGTACACACGGCAATGGGGTGGTACTTCCGTCTGGTAGTAGCCTTGAGACAATCGGCTCCCAGTTGCAGATACCAGTACACACGGCAATGCGGTGGCACTTCCGTCTGGTAGTAGTCTTGAGACATTCGGCTCCCAGTTGCAGATATCACTACACACGGTAGTGTGACGGTGCTTACGTCTGGTAGTAGTCTTGAGGCAATCGACTCACAGCTGCAGACACCAGTGCACACGGCAATGTGACGGTACTTACGTCTGGTAGTAGTCTTGAGACATTCGGCTCACAGTTGCAGATACCACTACACACGGCAATGTGACGGTACTTCAGTCTGGTAGTAGTCTTGAGAGAATAGGCTCACAGTGGCAGATACCAGTACACGCGGGAATGTGACGGTACTTCTGTCTGGTAGTAGTCTTGAAACACTCAGCTCACAGTGGCAGATACCCGTACACTCAGCAATGTGACGGTACTTCCGTCTGGTAGTAGTCTTGAAACACTCAGCTCACAGTGGCAGATACCAGTACACTCGGCAATGTGACGGTACTTCCGTCTGGTAGTAGTCTTGAAACACTCAGCTCACAGTGGCAGATACCAGTACACTCGGCAATGTGACGGTACTTCCGTCTGGTAGTAGTCTTGAAACACTCAGCTCACAGTGGCAGATACCAGTATACTCGGCAATGTGATGGTACTTCCGTCTGGTAGTAGTCTTGAAACACTCAGCTCACAGTGGCAGATACCAGTACACTCGGCAATGTGACGGTACTTCCGTCTGGTAGTAGTCTTGAAACACTCAGCTCACAGTGGCAGATACCAGTTCACTCGGCAATGTGACGGTACCTCCGTCTGGTAGTAGTCTTGAAACACTCAGCTCACAGTGGCAGATACCAGTACACTCGGCAATGTGACGGTACTTACGTCTGGTAGTAGTCTTGAGACAATAGGCTCACAGTGGCAGATACCAGTACACTCGGCAGTGTGACGGTACTTACGTCTGGTAGTAGTCTTGAGACAATAGGCTCCCAGTTGCAGATACCAGCACACTCGGCAATGTGACGGTACTTACGTCTGGTAGTAGTCTTGAGACAATAGGCTCCCAGTTGCAGATACCAGCACACTCGGCAATGTGACGGTACTTACGTCTGGTAGTAGTCTTGAGACAATAGGCTCACAGTGGCAGATACCAGTACACTCGGCAATGTGACGGTACTTACGTCTGGTAGTAGTCTTGAGACAATAGGCTCACAGTGGCAGATACCAGCACACTCGGCAATGTGACGGCACTTACGTCTGGTAGTAGTCTTGAGACAATAGGCTCACAGTGGCAGATACCAGTACACTCGGCAATGTGACGGTACTTACGTCTGGTAGTAGTCTTGAGACAATAGGCTCACAGTGGCAGATACCAGTACACTCGGCAATTTGACGGTACTTACGTCTGGTAGTAGTCTTGAGACAATAGGCTCCTAGTGGCAGATACCAGTACACTCGGCAATGTGACGGTACTTACGTCTGGTAGTAGTCCTGAGACAATAGGCTCCCGGTTGCAGATACCAGTACACTCGGCAATGTGACGGTACTTACGTCTGGTAGTAGTCTTGAGATAATAGGCTCACATTGGCAGATACCGGTACACACGGTAATGTGACGGTACTTACGTCTGGTAGTAGTCTTGAGACATTCGGCTCCCAGTTGCAGATACCGGTACACACGGCAATGTGACGGTACTTCCGTCTGGTAGTAGTCTTGAGACAATAGGCTCACAGTGGCAGATACCAGTACACTCGGCAATGTGACGGTACTTACGTCTGGTAGTAGTCTTGAGACAATAGGCTCACAGTGGCAGATACCAGTACACACGGCAATGTGACGGTACTTCCGTCTGGTAGTAATCTTGAGACAATAGGCTCCTTTGTGCAGATACCAGCACACCCGGGAATGTGACGGTACTTACGTCTGCTAGTAGTCTTGAGACAATAGGCTCCTTGTTGCAGATACCAGCACACCCGGGAATGTTACGGTACTTACGTCTGGTAGTAATCTTGAGACAATAGGCTCCTTGTTGCAGATACCAGCACACCCGGGAATGTGACGGTTTTTAAGTCTGGTAGTAGTCTTGAGACAATAGGCTCACAGCTGCAGATACCAGTACACACCGCAATGTGACGGTACTTACGTCTGGTAGTAGTCTTGAGACAATAGGCTCCTTGTTGCAGATACCAGCACACCCGGGAATTTGACGGTACTTCCGTCTGGTAGTAGTCTTGAAACACTCGGCTCACAGTTGCAGATACCACTACACACGGTAATGTGACGGTACTTCCGTCTGGTAGTAGTCTTGAAACACTCGGCTCACAGTTGCAGATACCACTACACACGGTAATGTGACGGTACTTCCGTCTGGTAGTAGTCTTGAAACACTCGGCTCACAGTTGCAGATACCCCTACACACGGTAATGTGACGGTACTTACGTCTGGTAGTAGTCTTGAAACACTCGGCTCACAGTTGCAGATACCACTACATACGGTAATGTGACGGTACTTACGTCTGGTAGTAGTCTTGAAACACTCGGCTCACAGTTGCAGATACCAGCACACTCGGCAATGTGACGGTACTTACGTCTGGTAGTAGTCTTGAAACACTCGGCTCACAGTTGCAGATACCACTACACACGGTAATGTGACGGTACTTACGTCTGGTAGTGGTCTTGAAACAATCGGCTCACAGCTGCAGATACCACTACACACGGTAATGTGACGGTACTTTTGTCTGGTAGTAGTCTTGAAACACTCGGCTCACAGTTGCAGATACCACTACACACGGTAATGTGACGGTACTTACGTCTGGTAGTGGTCTTGAAACAATCGGCTCACAGCTGCAGATACCACTACACACATAATGTGACGGTACTTACGTCTGGTAGTAGTCTTGAGACAATAGGCTCACAGCTGCAGATACCACTACACACGGCAATGTGACGGTACTTACGTCTGGTAGTAGTCTTGAAACACTCGGCTCACAGTGGCAGATACCAGTACACTCGGCAATGTGACGGTACTTACGTCTGGTAGTAGTGTTGAGACAATAGGCTCACAGTGGCAGATACCAGTACACTCGGCAATGTGACGGTACTTACGTCTGGTAGTAGTCTTGAGACAATAGGCTCACAGTGGCAGATACCAGTACACTCGGCAATGTGACGGTACTTACGTCTGGTAGTAGTCTTGAGACAATAGGCTCACAGTGGCAGACACCAGCACTCTCGGCAATGTGACAGTACTTACGTCTGGTAGTAGTCTTGACACAAAAGGCTCACAGTTGCAGATACCAGCACACTCGGCAATGTGACGGTACTTACGTGTGGTAGTAGTCTTGAGACAATAGGCTCACAGTGGCAGATACCAGTACACTCGGCAATGTGACGGTACTTACGTCTGGTAGTAATCTTGACACAATAGGCTCACAGTTGCAGATACCAGCACACTCGGCAATGTGACGGTACTTACGTCTGGTAGTAGTCTTGAGAAAATAGGCTCCCAGTTGCAGATACCAGTACACTCGGCAATGTGACGGTACTTACGTCTGGTAGTAGTCTTGAGACAATAGGCTCACAGTGGCAGATACCAGCACACTCGGCAATGTGACGGTACTTACGTCTGGTAGTAGTCTTGAGACAATAGGCTCACAGTGGCAGATACCAGTACACTCGGCAATGTGACGGTACTTACTTCTGGTAGTTGTCCTGAGACAATAGGCTCCCAGTTGCAGATACCAGTACACTCGGCAATGTGACGGTACTTACGTCTGGTAGTGGTCTTGAGAGAATAGGCTCACAGTGGCAGATACCAGTACACTCGAAAATGTGACGGTACTTACGTCTGCTAGTAGTTTTGAGACTATAGGCTCACAGAGGCAGATACCAGTACACTCGGCAATGTGACGGTACTTACGTCTGGTAGCAGTCTTGAGACAATAGGCTCACAGTGGCAGATACCAGTACACTCGGCAGTGTGACGGTACTTACGTCTGGTAGTAGTCTTGAGACATTAGGCTCACAGTGGCAGATACCAGTACACTCGGCAATGTGACGGTACTTACGTCTGGTAGTAGTCCTGAGACAATAGGCTCACAGTGGCAGATACCAGTACAATCGGCAATGTGACGGTACTTACGTCTGGTAGTAGTCTTGAGACAATAGGCTCACAGTGGCAGATACCAGTACACTCGGCAATGTGACGGTACTTACGTCTGGTAGTAGTCTTGAGACAATAGGCTCCTTGTTGCAGATACCAGCACACTCGGCAATGTGACGGCACTGACGTCTGGTAGTAGTCTTGAGACAATAGGCTCACAGTGGCAGATACCAGCACACTCGGCAATGTGACGGTACTTACGTCTGGTAGTAGTCTTAGGACAATAGGCTCCTAGTTACAAATACCGGTACACTCGGCAATGTGACGGTACTTACGTCTGGTAGTAGTCTTGAGACAATAGGCTCACAGTGGCAGATACCAGTACACTCGGCAATGTGACGGTACTTACGTCTGGTAGTAGTCTTGAGACAATAGGCTCCTTGTTGCAGATACCAGCACACTCGGCAATGTGACGGTACTTACGTCTGGTAGTAGTCTTGAGACAATAGGCTCACAGTGGCAGATACCAGCACACTCGGCAATGTGACGGTACTTACGTCTGGTAGTAGTCTTGAGACAATAGGCTCCCAGTTGCACATACCAGCACACTCGGCAATGTGACGGTACTTACGTCTGGTAGTAGTCTTGAGACATTCGGCTCACAGTGGCAGATACCAGTACACTCGGCAATGTGACGGTACTTACTTCTGGTAGTTGTCCTGAGACAATAGGCTCCCAGTTGCAGATACCAGTACACTCGGCAATGTGACGGTACTTACGTCTGGTAGTAGTCTTGAGACAATAGGCTCACAGTGGCAGATACCAGTACACTCGGCAATGTGACGGTACTTACGTCTGGTAGTAGTCTTGAGACAATAGGCTCACAGTGGCAGATACCAGTACACTCGGCAATGTGACGGTACTTACGTCTGGTAGTAGTCTTGAGACAATAGGCTCCCAGTTGTGGATTCCAGTACACTCGGCAATGTGACGGTACTTCCGTCTGGTAGTAGTCTTGAGACAATCGGCTCACAGTTGTGGATTCCAGTACACACGGCAATGGGGCGGTACTTGAGTGTAGTACTAGTCCTAAGACAATCGACTAACAGTTGCGCGTAACAGCACATACCGCAATGGGGCGGTGCTTCCGTCTGGTAGTAAACTTGAGACAATCGGCTCACAGTTGTGGATTCCAGTACACACGGCACTGGGGCGGTACTTCCGTCTGGTAGTAATCTTGAGACAATCGGCTCACAGTTTTGGATTCCAGTACACACGGCAATGGGGCGGTACTTCCGTCTGGTAGTAATCTTGAGACAATCGGCTCACAGTTGTGGATTCCAGTACACACGGCAATGGGGCGGTACTTCCGTCTGGTAGTAATCTTGAGACAATCGGCTCACAGTTTTGGATTCCAGTACACACGGCAATGTGACGGTACTTACGTCTGGTAGTAGTCTTGAAACACTCGGCTCACAGTGGCAGATACCAGTACACTCGGCAATGTGACGGTACTTACGTCTGGTAGTAGTCTTGAGACAATAGGCTCACAGTGGCAGATACCAGTACACTCGGCAATGTGACGGTACTTACGTCTGGTAGTAGTCTTGAGACAATAGGCTCACAGTGGCAGATACCAGTACACTCGGCAATGTGACGGTACTTACGTCTGGTAGTAGTCTTGAGACAATAGGCTCACAGTGGCAGACACCAGCACTCTCGGCAATGTGACAGTACTTACGTCTGGTAGTAGTCTTGACACAAAAGGCTCACAGTTGCAGATACCAGCACACTCGGCAATGTGACGGTACTTACGTGTGGTAGTAGTCTTGAGACAATAGGCTCACAGTGGCAGATACCAGTACACTCGGCAATGTGACGGTACTTACGTCTGGTAGTAATCTTGACACAATAGGCTCACAGTTGCAGATACCAGCACACTCGGCAATGTGACGGTACTTACGTCTGGTAGTAGTCTTGAGAAAATAGGCTCCCAGTTGCAGATACCAGTACACTCGGCAATGTGACGGTACTTACGTCTGGTAGTAGTCTTGAGACAATAGGCTCACAGTGGCAGATTCCAGCACACTCGGCAATGTGACGGTACTTACGTCTGGTAGTAGTCTTGAGACAATAGGCTCACAGTGGCAGATACCAGTACACTCGGCAATGTGACGGTACTTACTTCTGGTAGTTGTCCTGAGACAATAGGCTCCCAGTTGCAGATACCAGTACACTCGGCAATGTGACGGTACTTACGTCTGGTAGTAGTCTTGAGAGAATAGGCTCACAGTGGCAGATACCAGTACACTCGAAAATGTGACGGTACTTACGTCTGCTAGTAGTCTTGAGACAATAGGCTCACAGTGGCAGATACCAGTACACTCGGCAATGTGACGGTACTTACGTCTGGTAGCAGTCTTGAGACAATAGGCTCACAGTGGCAGATACCAGTACACTCGGCAGTGTGACGGTACTTACGTCTGGTAGTAGTCTTGAGACATTAGGCTCACAGTGGCAGATACCAGTACACTCGGCAATGTGACGGTACTTACGTCTGGTAGTAGTCCTGAGACAATAGGCTCACAGTGGCAGATACCAGTACAATCGGCAATGTGACGGTACTTACGTCTGGTAGTAGTCTTGAGACAATAGGCTCACAGTGGCAGATACCAGTACACTCGGCAATGTGACGGTACTTACGTCTGGTAGTAGTCTTGAGACAATAGGCTCCTTGTTGCAGATACCAGCACACTCGGCAATGTGACGGCACTGACGTCTGGTAGTAGTCTTGAGACAATAGGCTCACAGTGGCAGATACCAGCACACTCGGCAATGTGACGGTACTTACGTCTGGTAGTAGTCTTAGGACAATAGGCTCCTAGTTACAAATACCGGTACACTCGGCAATGTGACGGTACTTACGTCTGGTAGTAGTCTTGAGACAATAGGCTCACAGTGGCAGATACCAGTACACTCGGCAATGTGACGGTACTTACGTCTGGTAGTAGTCTTGAGACAATAGGCTCCTTGTTGCAGATACCAGCACACTCGGCAATGTGACGGTACTTACGTCTGGTAGTAGTCTTGAGACAATAGGCTCACAGTGGATGATACCAGCACACTCGGCAATGTGACGGTACTTACGTCTGGTAGTAGTCTTGAGACAATAGGCTCCCAGTTGCACATACCAGCACACTCGGCAATGTGACGGTACTTACGTCTGGTAGTAGTCTTGAGACATTCGGCTCACAGTGGCAGATACCAGTACACTCGGCAATGTGACGGTACTTACTTCTGGTAGTTGTCCTGAGACAATAGGCTCCCAGTTGCAGATACCAGTACACTCGGCAATGTGACGGTACTTACGTCTGGTAGTAGTCTTGAGACAATAGGCTCACAGTGGCAGATACCAGTACACTCGGCAATGTGACGGTACTTACGTCTGGTAGTAGTCTTGAGACAATAGGCTCACAGTGGCAGATACCAGTACACTCGGCAATGTGACGGTACTTACGTCTGGTAGTAGTCTTGAGACAATAGGCTCCCAGTTGTGGATTCCAGTACACTCGGCAATGTGACGGTACTTCCGTCTGGTAGTAGTCTTGAGACAATCGGCTCACAGTTGTGGATTCCAGTACACACGGCAATGGGGCGGTACTTGAGTGTAGTACTAGTCCTAAGACAATCGACTAACAGTTGCGCGTACCAGCACATACCGCAATGGGGCGGTGCTTCCGTCTGGTAGTAAACTTGAGACAATCGGCTCACAGTTGTGGATTCCAGTACACACGGCACTGGGGCGGTACTTCCGTCTGGTAGTAATCTTGAGACAATCGGCTCACAGTTTTGGATTCCAGTACACACGGCAATGGGGCGGTACTTCCGTCTGGTAGTAATCTTGAGACAATCGGCTCACAGTTGTGGATTCCAGTACACACGGCAATGGGGCGGTACTTCCGTCTGGTAGTAATCTTGAGACAATCGGCTCACAGTTTTGGATTCCAGTACACACGGCAATGTGACGGTACTTACGTCTGGTAGTAGTCTTGAAACACTCGGCTCACAGTGGCAGATACCAGTACACTCGGCAATGTGACGGTACTTACGTCTGGTAGTAGTCTTGAGACAATAGGCTCACAGTGGCAGATACCAGTACACTCGGCAATGTGACGGTACTTACGTCTGGTAGTAGTCTTGAGACAATAGGCTCACAGTGGCAGATACCAGTACACTCGGCAATGTGACGGTACTTACGTCTGGTAGTAGTCTTGACACAATAGGCTCACAGTGGCAGACACCAGCACTCTCGGCAATGTGACAGTACTTACGTCTGGTAGTAGTCTTGACACAAAAGGCTCACAGTTGCAGATACCAGCACACTCGGCAATGTGACGGTACTTACGTGTGGTAGTAGTCTTGAGACAATAGGCTCACAGTGGCAGATACCAGTACACTCGGCAATGTGACGGTACTTACGTCTGGTAGTAATCTTGACACAATAGGCTCACAGTTGCAGATACCAGCACACTCGGCAATGTGACGGTACTTACGTCTGGTAGTAGTCTTGAGAAAATAGGCTCCCAGTTGCAGATACCAGTACACTCGGCAATGTGACGGTACTTACGTCTGGTAGTAGTCTTGAGACAATAGGCTCACAGTGGCAGATACCAGCACACTCGGCAATGTGACGGTACTTACGTCTGGTAGTAGTCTTGAGACAATAGGCTCACAGTGGCAGATACCAGTACACTCGGCAATGTGACGGTACTTACTTCTGGTAGTTGTCCTGAGACAATAGGCTCCCAGTTGCAGATACCAGTACACTCGGCAATGTGACGGTACTTACGTCTGGTAGTAGTCTTGAGAGAATAGGCTCACAGTGGCAGATACCAGTACACTCGAAAATGTGACGGTACTTACGTCTGCTAGTAGTCTTGAGACAATAGGCTCACAGTGGCAGATACCAGTACACTCGGCAATGTGACGGTACTTACGTCTGGTAGCAGTCTTGAGACAATAGGCTCACAGTGGCAGATACCAGTACACTCGGCAGTGTGACGGTACTTACGTCTGGTAGTAGTCTTGAGACATTAGGCTCACAGTGGCAGATACCAGTACACTCGGCAATGTGACGGTACTTACGTCTGGTAGTAGTCCTGAGACAATAGGCTCACAGTGGCAGATACCAGTACAATCGGCAATGTGACGGTACTTACGTCTGGTAGTAGTCTTGAGACAATAGGCTCACAGTGGCAGATACCAGTACACTCGGCAATGTGACGGTACTTACGTCTGGTAGTAGTCTTGAGACAATAGGCTCCTTGTTGCAGATACCAGCACACTCGGCAATGTGACGGCACAGACGTCTGGTAGTAGTCTTGAGACAATAGGCTCACAGTGGCAGATACCAGCACACTCGGCAATGTGACGGTACTTACGTCTGGTAGTAGTCTTAGGACAATAGGCTCCTAGTTACAAATACCGGTACACTCGGCAATGTGACGGTACTTACGTCTGGTAGTAGTCTTGAGACAATAGGCTCACAGTGGCAGATACCAGTACACTCGGCAATGTGACGGTACTTACGTCTGGTAGTAGTCTTGAGACAATAGGCTCCTTGTTGCAGATACCAGCACACTCGGCAATGTGACGGTACTTACGTCTGGTAGTAGTCTTGAGACAATAGGCTCACAGTGGCAGATACCAGCACACTCGGCAATGTGACGGTACTTACGTCTGGTAGTAGTCTTGAGACAATAGGCTCCCAGTTGCACATACCAGCACACTCGGCAATGTGACGGTACTTACGTCTGGTAGTAGTCTTGAGACATTCGGCTCACAGTGGCAGATACCAGTACACTCGGCAATGTGACGGTACTTACTTCTGGTAGTTGTCCTGAGACAATAGGCTCCCAGTTGCAGATACCAGTACACTCGGCAATGTGACGGTACTTACGTCTGGTAGTAGTCTTGAGACAATAGGCTCACAGTGGCAGATACCAGTACACTCGGCAATGTGACGGTACTTACGTCTGGTAGTAGTCTTGAGACAATAGGCTCACAGTGGCAGATACCAGTACACTCGGCAATGTGACGGTACTTACGTCCTGTAGTAGTCTTGAGACAATAGGCTCCCAGTTGTGGATTCCAGTACACTCGGCAATGTGACGGTACTTCCGTCTGGTAGTAGTCTTGAGACAATCGGCTCACAGTTGTGGATTCCAGTACACACGGCAATGGGGCGGTACTTGAGTGTAGTACTACTCCTAAGACAATCGACTAACAGTTGCGCGTACCAGCACATACCGCAATGGGGCGGTGCTTCCGTCTGGTAGTAAACTTGAGACAATCGGCTCACAGTTGTGGATTCCAGTACACACGGCACTGGGGCGGTACTTCCGTCTGGTAGTAATCTTGAGACAATCGGCTCACAGTTTTGGATTCCAGTACACACGGCAATGGGGCGGTACTTCCGTCTGGTAGTAATCTTGAGACAATCGGCTCACAGTTGTGGATTCCAGTACACACGGCAATGGGGCGGTACTTCCGTCTGGTAGTAATCTTGAGACAATCGGCTCACAGTTTTGGATTCCAGTACACACGGCAATGGGGCGGCACTTCCGTCTGGTAGTAATCTTGAGACAATCGGCTAACAGTTGTGGATTCCAGCACACACGGCAATGGGGCGGTACTTCCGTCTGGTAGTAATCTTGAGACAATCGGCTCACAGTTGTGGATTCCAGCACACACGGCAATGGGGCGGTACTTCCGTCTGGTAGTAATCTTGAGACAATCGGCTCACAGTTTTGGATTCCAGTACACACGGCAAAGGGGCGGTACTTCCGTCTGGTAGTAATCTTGAGACAATCGGCTCACAGTTGTGGATTCCAGCACACACGGCAATGGGGCGGTACTTCCGTCTGGTAGTAATCTTGAGACAATCGGCTCACAGTTGTGGATTCCAGCACACACGGAAATGGGGCGGTACTTCCGTCTGGTAGTAATCTTGAGACAATCGGCTCACAGTTGTGGATTCCAGCACACACGGCAATGGGGCGGTACTTCCGTCTGGTAGTAATCTTGAGACAATCGGCTCACAGTTGTGGATTCCAGCACACACGGCAATGGGGCGGTACTTGAGTCTAGTACTAGTCCTAAGACAATCGACTAACAGTTGCGCGTACCAGCACATACTACAATGGGGCGGTAATGCCGTCTGGTAATAATCTTGAGACATTCGGCTCACAGTTGTGGATTACAGTACACACGGAAATGGGGCGGTACTTCCGTCTGGTAGTAATCTTGAGACAATCGGCTCACAGTTGTGGATTCCAGTACACATGGCAAAGCGGCGGTATTTGCGTCCAGTGGTAGTCCTGAGAGAATCGACTCACAGTTGCGCGTACCAGTGCACACGGATATGTGACCGTACATCTTTTTGGTAGTAGTGTTTAGACAATCGGCTCACAGTTGCGGATTCCAGTACACACGGCAATGTAACGATACATCTGTTTGGTAGTAGTCGTGAGACAATTGGCTCACAGTGGCGCATTCCGGTACACACGGCAAAGGGGCGGTACTTCGGTCTGGTGGTAGTCCTGAGACAATCGGCGCACAGTGGCGCATTCCGGTACACACGGCAAAGGGGCGGTACTTCCGTCTGGTAGTAGTCTTAAGACAATTGGCTCACAGTTGCGGATTCCGGTACACACGGCAATGGGGCGGTACTTCCGTATGCTAGTATTCTTGAGACATTCGGCTTACAGTTGCAGATACCAGTACACTCGGCAATGTGACGGTACTTCCGTCTGGTAGCAGTCTTGAGACATTCGGCTCACAGTTGCAGATTCCAGTACACACGGCAATGTGACGGTATTTCCGTCTGGTAGTAGTCTTGAGACATTCGGCTTACAGTTGCAGATACCAGTACACACGGCAATGGGGCGGTACTTCTGTCTGTTAGTAGTCTTGAGACAATCGGCTCACAGTTGCAGATACCAGTACACACGGCAGTGGGGTGGTACTTCCGTCTGGTAGCAGTCTTGAGACATTCGGCTCACAGTTGCAGATACCAGTACACACGGCAGTGGTGTGGTACTTCCGTCTGGTAGCAGTCTTGAGACAATCGGCTCACAGTTGTAGATACCAGTACACACGGCAGTGGGGTGGTACTTCCGTCTGGTAGCAGTCTTGAGACAATCGGCTCACAGTTGTAGATACCAGTACACACGGCAATTTGACGGTACTTCCGTCTGGTAGTAGTCCTGAGACATTTGGCTCACAGTTGCAGATACCAGTACACACGGCAATGGGAAGGTAGTTCCGTCTTGTAGTAGTCTTGAGACTTTCGGCCCACAGTTGCAGATACCAATACACTCGGCAATGTGACGGTACTTCCGTCTTGTAGTAGTCTTGAGACTTTCGGCTCACAGTTGCAGATACCAATACACTCGGCAATGTGACGGTACTTCCGTCTTGTAGTAGTCTTGAGACATTCGGCTCACAGTTGCAGATACCAATACACTCGGCAATGTGACGGTACTTCCGTCTTGTAGTAGTCTTGAGACATTCGGCTCACAGTTGCAGATTCCAGTACACACGGCAATGGGGTGGTACTTCCGTCTGGTAGTAGTCTTGAGACATTCGGCTCACAGTTGCAGATTCCAGTACACACAGCAATGGAGTGGTACTTCCGTCTGGTAGTAGTCTTGAGACATTCGGCTCACAGTTGCAGATAGCAATACACTCGGCAATGTGACGGTACTTCCGTCTTGTAGTAGTCTTGAGACTTTCGGCTCACAGTTGCAGATACCAATACACTCGGCAATGTGACGGTACTTCCGTCTTGTAGTAGTCTTGAGACATTCGGCTCACAGTTGCAGATTCCAGTACACACGGCAATGGGGCGGTACTTCCGTCTGGTAGTAGTCTTGAGACTTTCGGCTCACAGTTGCAGATACCAGTACACACGGCAATGTGACGGTACTTACGTCTGGTAGTAGTCTTGAGACTTTCGGCTCACAGTTGCAGATACCAGTACACACGGCAATGTGACGGTACTTCCGTCTGGTAGTAGTCTTGAGACTTTCGGCTCACAGTTGCAGATACCAGTACACTCGGTAAAGTGACGGTACTTCCGTCTGGTAGTAGTCTTGAAACACTCGGCTCACAGTTGCAGATACCACTACACACGGTAATGTGACGGTACTTACGTCTGGTAGTAGTCTTGAGACAATAGGCTCACATTGGCAGATACCACTACACACGGTAATGTGACGGTATTTCTGTCTGGTAGCAGGCTTGAGACAATAGGCTCCCAGTGGCAGATACCAGTACATTCGGCAATGTGACGGTACTTACGTCTGGTAGTAGTCCTGAGACAATAGGCTCCCGGTTGCAGATACCAGTACACTCGGCAATGTGACGGTACTTACGTCAGGTAGTAGTCTTGAGACAATAGGCTCACATTGGCAGATACCGGTACACACGGTAATGTGACGGTACTTACGTCTGATAGTAGTCTTGAGACGTTCGGCTCCCAGTTGCAGATATCGGTACACACGGCAATGTGACGGTACTTCCGTCTGGTAGTTGTCTTGAGACAATAGGCTCACAGTGGCAGATACCAGTACACTCGGCAATGTGACGGTACTTACGTCTGGTAGTAGTCTTGAGACAATAGGCTCCTTGTTGCAGAAACCAGCACACCCGGGAAAGTGACGGTACTTACGTCTGGTAGTAGTCTTGAGACAATAGGCTCCTTGTTGCAGATACCAGCACACCCGGGAATGTGACGGTACTTACGTCTGGTAGTAATCTTGAGACAATAGGCTCCTTGTTGCAGATACTAGCACACCCGGGAATGTGACGGTACTTACGTCTGGTAGTAATCTTGAGACAATAGGCCCCTTGTTGCAGATACCAGCACACCCGGGAATGTGACGGTACTTCCGTCTGGTAGTAGTCTTGAAACACTCGGCTCACAGTTGCAGATACCACTACACACGGTAATGTGACGGGACTTACGTCTGGTAGTAGTCTTGAAACACTCGGCTCACAGTTGCAGATACCACTACACACGGTAATGTGACGGTACTTACGTCTGGTAGTAGTCTTGAAACACTCGGCTCACAGTTGCAGATACCAGCACACTCGGCAATGTGACGGTACTTACGTCTGGTAGTAGTCTTGAAACACTCGGCTCACAGTTGCAGATACCAGCACACTCGGCAATGTGACGGTACTTACGTCTGGTAGTAGTCTTGAAACACTCGGCTCACAGTTGCAGATACCAGCACACCCGGGAATGTGACGGTACTTACGTCTGGTAGTAGTCTTGAAACACTCGGCTCACAGTTGCAGATACCACTACACACGGTAATGTGACGGTACTTACGTCTGGTAGTAGTCTTGAAACACTCGGCTCACAGTTGCAGATACCAGCACACTCGGCAATGTGACGGTACTTACGTCTGGTAGTAGTCTTGAAACACTCGGCTCACAGTTGCAGATACCACTACACACGGTAATGTGACGGTACTTACGTCTGGTAGTGGTCTTGAAACAATCGGCTCACAGCTGCAGATACCACTACACACGGTAATGTGACGGTACTTCCGTCTGGTAGTAGTCTTGAAACACTCGGCTCACAGTTGCAGATACCACTACACACGGTAATGTGACGGTACTTACGTCTGGTAGTGGTCTTGAAACAATCGGCTCACAGCTGCTGATACCACTACACACGGTAATGTGACGGTACTTACGTCTGGTAGTAGTCTTGAGACAATAGGCTCACAGCTGCAGATACCACTACACACGGTAATGTGACGGTACTTACGTCTGGTAGTAGTCTTGAAACACTCGGCTCACAGTTGCAGATACCACTACACACGGTAATGTGACAGTACCTCCGTCTGGTAGTAGTCTTGAAACACTCGGCTCACAGTTGCAGATACCACTACACACGGTAATGTGACGGTACTTACGTCTGGTAGTGGTCTTGAAACAATCGGCTCACAGCTGCAGATACCACTACACACGGTAATGTGACGGTACTTACGTCTGGTAGTAGTCTTGAGACAATAGGCTCACAGTTGCAGATACCAGTACACTTGGCAACGTGACGGTACTTACGTCTGGTAGTAGTCTTGAGACAATAGGCTCACAGTGGCAGATACCAGTACACTCGGCAATGTGACGGTACTTACGTCTGGTAGTAGTCTTGAGACAATAGGCTCCTTGTTGTAGATACCAGCACACTCGGCAATGTGACGGTACTTACGTCTGGTAGTAGTCTTGAGACAATAGGCTCACAGTGGCAGATACCAGCACACTCGGCAATGTGACGGTACTTACGTCTGGTAGTAGTCTTGAGACAATAGGCTCCCAGTTGCAGGTACCAGCACACTCGGGAATGTGACGGTACTTACGTCTGGTAGTAGTCTTGAGACAATAGGCTCACAGTGGCAGATACCAGTACACTCGGCAATGTGACGGTACTTACTTCTGGTAGTTGTCCTGAGACAATAGGCTCCCAGTTGCAGATACCAGTACACTCGGCAATGTGACGGTACTTACGTCTGGTAGTAGTCTTGAGACAATAGGCTCACAGTGGCAGATGCCAGTACACTCGGCAATGTGACGGTACTTACGTCTGGTAGTAGTCTTGAGACAATAGGCTCACAGTGGCAGATACCAGTACACTCGGCAATGTGACGGTACTTACGTCTGGTAGTAGTCTTGAGACAATCGGCTCACAGTTGTGGATTCCAGTACACTCGGCAATGTGACGGTACTTCCGTCTGGTAGTAGTCTTGAGACAATCGGCTCACAGTTGTGGATTCCAGTACACACGGCAATGGGGCGGTACTTCCGTCTGGTAGTAATCTTGAGACAATCGGCTCACAGTTGTGGATTCCAGTACACACGGCAATGGGGCGGTACTTCCGTCTGGTAGTAATCTTGAGACAATCGGCTCACAGTTTTGGATTCCAGTACACACGGCAATGTGACGGTACTTACGTCTGGTAGTAGTCTTGAGACAATAGGCTCCCAGTTGCAGATACCAGCACACTCGGCAATGTGACGGTACTTACGTCTGGTAGTAGTCTTGAGACAATAGGCTCACAGTGGCAGATACCAGTACACACGGCAATGGGGCGGCACTTCCGTCTGGTAGTAATCTTGAGACAATCGGCTCACAGTTGTGGATTCCAGCACACACGACAATGGGGCGGTACTTCCGTCTGGTAGTAGTCTTGAGACATTCGGCTCACAGTTGCAGATACCAGTACACACGGCAAGGGGGCGGTACTTCTGTCTGTTAGTAGTCTTGAGACAATCGGCTCACAGTTGCAGATACCACTACACACGGTAATGTGACGGTACTTCCGTCTGGTAGTAGTCTTGAAACAATCGGCTCACAGCTGCAGATACCACTACACACGGTAATGTGACGGTACTTACGTCTGGTAGTAGTCTTGAGACAATAGGCTCACAGTGGCAGATACCAGTACACTCGGCAATGTGACGGTACTTACGTCTGGTAGTAGTCCTGAGACGATAGGCTCACAGTGGCAGATACCAGTACAATCGGCAATGTGACGGTACTTACGTCTGGTAGTAGTCTTGAGACAATAGGCTCCCAGTTACAAATACCGGTACACTCGGCAATGTGACGGTACTTACGTCTGGTAGTAGTCTTAGGACAATAGGCTCCTAGTTACAAATACCGGTACACTCGGCAATGTGACGGTACTTACGTCTGGTAGTAGTCTTGAGACAATAGGCTCACAGTGGCAGATACCAGCACACTCGGCAATGTGACGGTACTTACGTCTGGTAGTAGTCTTGAGACAATAGGCTCCCAGTTGCAGATACCAGCACACTCGGCAATGTGACGGTACTTACGTCTGGTAGTAGTCTTGAGACAATAGGCTCACAGTGGCAGATACCAGTACACTCGGCAATGTGACGGTACTTACTTCTGGTAGTTGTCCTGAGACAATAGGCTTCCAGTTGCAGATACCAGTACACTCGGCAATGTGACGGTACTTACGTCTGGTAGTAGTCTTGAGACAATAGGCTCACAGTGGCAGATACCAGTACACTCGGCAATGTGACGGTACTTACGTCTGGTAGTAGTCTTTAGACAATAGGCTCACAGTGGCAGATACCAGTACACTCGGCAATGTGACGGTACTTACGTCTGGTAGTAGTCCTGAGACAATAGGCTCACAGTGGCAGATACCAGTACAATCGGCAATGTGACGGCACTTACGTCTGGTAGTAGTCTTGAGACAATAGGCTCCCAGTTACAAATACCGGTACACTCGGCAATGTGACGGTACTTACGTCTGGTAGTAGTCTTGAGACAATCGGCTCACAGTTGTGGATTCCAGTACACTCGGCAATGTGACGGTACTTCCGTCTGGTAGTAGTCTTGAGACAATCGGCTCACAGTTGTGGATTCCAGTACACACGGCAATGGGGCGGTACTTGAGTGTAGTACTAGTCCTAAGACAATCGACTAACAGTTGCGCGTACCAGCACATACCGCAATGGGGCGGTGCTTCCGTCTGGTAGTAATCTTGAGACAATCGGCTCACAGTTGTGGATTCCAGTACACACGGCACCTGGGCGGTACTTCCGTCTGGTAGTAATCTTGAGACAATCGGCTCACAGTTGTGGATTCCAGTACACACGGCAATGGGGCGGTACTTCCGTCTGGTAGTAATCTTGAGACAATCGGCTCACAGTTTTGGATTCCAGTACACACGGCAATGGGGCGGTACTTCCGTCTGGTAGTAATCTTGAGAAAATCGGCTCACAGTTGTGGATTCCAGCACACACGGCAATGGGGCGGTACTTCCGTCTGGTAGTAATCTTGAGACAATCGGCTCACAGTTGTGGATTCCAGCACACACGGCAATGGGGCGGTACTTCCGTCTGGTAGTAATCTTGAGACAATCGGCTCACAGTTGTGGATTCCAGCACACACGACAATGGGGCGGTACTTCCGTCTGGTAGTAATCTTGAGACAATCGGCTCACAGTTGTGGCTTCCAGCACACACGGCAATGGGGCGGTACTTCCGTCTGGTAGTAATCTTGAGACAATCGGCTCACAGTTGTGGATTCCGGCACACACGGCAATGGGGCGGTACTTGAGTCTAGTACTAGTCCTAAGACAATCGACTAACAGTTGCGCGTACCAGCACATACTACAATGGGGCGGTAATGCCGTCTGGTAATAATCTTGAGACATTCGGCTCACAGTTGTGGATTACAGTACACACGGAAATGGGGCGGTACTTCCGTCTGGTAGTAATCTTGAGACAATCGGCTCACAGTTGTGGTTTCCAGTACACATGGCAAAGCGGCGGTACTTGCGTCCAGTAGTAGTCCTGAGAGAATCGACTCACAGTTGCGCGTACCAGTGCACACGGATATGTGACCGTACATCTTTTTGGTAGTAGTGCTTAGACAATCGGCTCACAGTTGCGGATTCCAGTACACACGGCAATGTAACGATACATCTGTTTGGTAGTAGTCGTGAGACAATTGGCTCACAGTAGCGCATTCCGTTACACACGGCAAAGGGGCGGTACTTCCGTCTGGTGGTAGTCCTGAGACAATCGGCGCACAGTGGCGCATCCCGGTACACACGGCAAAGGGGCGGTACTTCCGTCTGGTAGTAGTCTTAAGACAATTGGCTCACAGTTGCGGATTCCGGTACACACGGCAATGGGGCGGTACTTCCGTATGCTAGTATTCTTGAGACATTCGGCTCACAGTTGCAGATTCCAGTACACACGGCAATGTGACGGTACTTCCGTCTGGTAGTAGTCTTGAGACATTCGGCTCACAGTTGCAGATACCAGTACACACGGCAATGGGGCGGTACTTCTGTCTGTTAGTAGTCTTGAGACAATCGGCTCACAGTTGCAGATACCAGTACACACGGCAGTGGTGTGGTACTTCCGTCTGGTAGCAGTCTTGAGACAATCGGCTCACAGTTGTAGATACCAGTACACACGGCAGTGGGGTGGTACTTCCGTCTGGTAGCAGTCTTGAGACAATCAGCTCACAGTTGTAGATACCAGTACACACGGCAATTTGACGGTACTTCCGTCTGGTAGTAGTCCTGAGACATTCGGCTCACAGTTGCAGATACCAGTACACACGGCAATGGGGCGGTACTTCCGTCTGGTGGTAGTCTTGAGACATACGGCTCACTGTTGCAGATACCAGTACACTCGGCAATGTGACGGTAGTGAAGTCTGGTAGTAGTCTTGAGACTTTCAGCTCAAACTTGCAGATACCAGTACACACAGCAATGGAGTGGTACTTCCGTCTGGTAGTAGTCTTGAGACATTCGGCTCACAGTTGCAGATACCAGTACACACGGCAATGGGAAGGTAGTTCTGTCTTGTAGTAGTCTTGAGACTTTCGGCTCACAGTTGCAGATACCAATACACTCGGCAATGTGACGGTACTTCCGTCTTGTAGTAGTCTTGAGACTTTCGGCTCACAGTTGCAGATACCAATACACTCGGCAATGTGACGGTACTTCCGTCTTGTAGTAGTCTTGAGACTTTCGGCTCACAGTTGCAGATACCAATACACTCGGCAATGTGACGGTACTTCCGTCTTGTAGTAGTCTTGAGACATTCGGCTCACAGTTGCAGATTCCAGTACACACGGCATTGGGGCGGTACTTCCGTCTGGTAGTAGTCTTGAGACATTCGGCTCACAGTTGCAGATTACAGTACACACAGCAATGGAGTGGTACCTCCGTCTGGTAGTAGTCTTGAGACATTCGGCTCACAGTTGCAGATAGCAATACACTCGGCAATGTGACGGTACTTCCGTCTTGTAGTAGTCTTGAGACTTTCGGCTCACAGTTGCAGATACCAATACACTCGGCAATGTGACGGTACTTCCGTCTTGTAGTAGTCTTGAGACATTCGGCTCACAGTTGCAGATTCCAGTACACACGGCAATGGGGCGGTACTTCCGTCTGGTAGTAGTCTTGAGACTTTCGGCTCACAGTTGCAGATACCAGTACACACGGCAATGTGACGGTACTTACGTCTGGTAGTAGTCTTGAGACTTTCGGCTCACAGTTGCAGATACCAGTACACACGGCAATGTGACGGTACTTCCGTCTGGTAGTAGTCTTGAGACTTTCGGCTCACAGATGCAGATACCAGTACACTCGGTAAAGTGACGGTACTTCCGTCTGGTAGTAGTCTTGAGACTTTCGGCTCACAGTTGCAGATACCAGTACACTCGGTAATGTGACGGTACTTACGTCTGGTAGTAGTCTTGAGACTTTCGGCTCACAGTCGCAGATACCAGTGCACTCGGCAATATGACGGTACTTCCGTCTGACAGTAGTCTTTAGACATTCGGCTCACAGTTGCACATACCAGTACACACGGCAATGTGACGGTACTTCCGTCTGGTAGTAGTCTTGACCCATTCGTCTCACAGTTGCAGATACCAGTGCACACGGCAATAGGGTGGTACTTCCGTCTGGTGGTAGTCTTGAGACATTCGGCTCACTCTTGCAGATACCAGTACACTCGGCAATGTGACGGTACTTAAGTCTGGTAGTAGTGTTGAGACTTTCGGCTCACAGTTGCAGATACCAGTACACTCGGCAATGTGACGGTACTTCCGTCTTGTAGTAGTCTTGAGACTTTCGGCTCACAGTTGCAGATACCAGTACACTCGGCAATGTGACGGTACTTCCGTCTGGTAGTAGTCTATAGACTTTCGGCTCACAGTTGCAGATACCAGTACACACGGCAGTGGGGTGGTACTTCTGTCTGGTAGTAGTCTTCAGACATTCGACTCACAGTTGCAGATACCAGTACACACGGCAGTGGTGTGGTACTTCCGTCTGGTAGCAGTCTTCAGACATTCGACTCACAGTTGCAGATACCAGTACACACGGCAATGTGACGGTACTTAAGTCTGGTAGTAGTCTTGAGACATTCGGCTCCCAGTTGCAGATACCACTACACTCGGCAATTTGACGGTACTTCTGTATGGTAGTAGCCTTGAGACATTCGGCTCACAGTTGCAGATATCAGTGTACACGGCAATGTGACGGTACTTAAGTCTGGTAGTAGTCTTGAGACAATCGGCTCACAGTTGCGGATTCCAGTACACATGGCAATGCGCCGGTACATATGTTTAGTAGTAGTCTTGAGCCAGTCGGCTCACAGTTGCGGATTCCAGTACGCATGGCAATTCGCCGGTACATATGTTTAGTAGTAGTCTTGAGACAGTCGGCTCACAGTTGCGGATTCCAGTTCAAATGGCAATGCGCCGGTACATATGTTTAGTAGTAGTCTTGAGACAGTCGGCTCACAGTTGCGGATTCCAGTACACATGGCAATACGCCGGTACATATGTTTAGTAGTAGTCTTGAGACAGTCGGCTCACAGTTGCGGATTCCAGTACGCATGGCAATGCGCAGGTACATATGTTTAGTAGTAGTCTTGAGACAGTGGGCTCACAGTTGCGGATTCCAGTACGCATGGCAATGCGCCGGTACATATGTTTAGTAGTAGTCTTGAGACAGTGGGTTGAGAGTTGCGGATTCCAGTACACATGGCAATGAGCCGGTACATATGTTTAGCAGTAGTCTTGAGACAGTCGGCTCACAGTTGCGGATTCCAGCACACATGGCAATGAGCCGGTACATATGTTTAGTAGTAGTCTTGACACAGTCGGCTCACAGTTGCGGATTCCAGTACACATGGCAATGCGCCGGTACATATGTTTAGTAGTAGTCTTGAGACAGTGGGCTCACAGTTGGGGATTCCAGTACACATGGCAATGCGCCGGTACATATGTTTAGTAGAAGTCTTGAGACAGTCGGCTCACAGTTGCGGATTCCAGTACACATGGCAATGCGCCAGTACATATGTATAGTAGTAATCTTGAGACAGTGGGCTCACAGTTGTGGATTCCAGTACACATGGCAATGCGCCAGTACATATGTTTAGTAGTAGTCTTGAGACAGTCGGCTCACAGTTGCGGATTCCAGTACACATGGCAATGCGCCGGTACATATGTATAGTAGTAGTCTTGAGACAGTCGGCTCACAGTTGCGGATTCCAGTACACATGGCAATGCGCCGGTACATATGTATAGTAGTAGTCTTGAGACAGTGGGCTCACAGTTGCGGATTCCAGTACACATGGCAATGCGCCGGTACATATGTATAGTAGTGGTCTTGAGACAGTGGGCTCACAGTTGCGGATTCCAGTACACATGGCAATGCGCCGGTACATATGTATAGTAGTGGTCTTGAGACAGTGGGCTGAGAGTTGCGGATTCCAGTACACATGGCAATGCGCCGGTACATATGTATAGTAGTAGTCTTGAGATAGTTTGCTCACAGTTGCGGATTCCAGTACACATGGCAATGCGCCGGTACATATGTATAGTAGTGGTCTTGAGACAGTGGGCTCACAGTTGAGGATTCCAGTACACATGGCAATGCGCCGGTACATATGTATAGTAGTGGTCTTGAGACAGTGGGCTCACAGTTGCGGATTCCAATACACATGGCAATGCGCCGGTACATATGTATAGTAGTGGTCTTGAGACAGTCGGCTCACAGTTGAGGATTCCAGTACACATGGCAATGCGCCGGTACATATGTATAGTAGTGGTCTCTAGACAGTGGGCTCACAGTTGCGGATTCCAGTACACATGGCAATGCGCCGGTACATATGTATAGTAGTGGTCTTGAGACAGTCGGCTCACAGTTGAGGATTCCAGTACACATGGCAATGCGTCGGTACATATGTATAGTAGTGGTCTTGAGACAGTGGGCTCACAGTTGAGGATTCCAGTACACATGGCAATGCGCCGGTACATATATATAGTAGTGGTCTTCAGACAGTGGGCTCACAGTTGCGGATTCCAGTACACATGGCAATGCGCCGGTACATATATATATATAGTAGTAGTCTTGAGACAGTGGGCTCACAGTTGCGGATTCCAGTACACATGGCAATGCGCCGGTACATATGTATAGTACTAGTCTTGAGACAGTGGGCTCACAGTTGAGGATTCAAGTACACATGGCAATGCGCCGGTACATATGTATAGTAGTGGTCTTGAGACAGTGGGCTCACAGTTGAGGATTCCAGTACACATGGCAATGCGCCGGTACATATGTATAGTAGTAGTCTTGAGACAGTGGGCTCACAGTTGCGGATTCCAGTACACATGGCAGTGCGCCGGTACATATGTATAGTAGTAGTCTTGAGACAGTCGGCTCACAGTTGCGGATTCCAGTACACATGGCAATGCGCCGGTACATATGTATAGTAGTGGTCTTGAGACAGTCGGCTCACAGTTGCTTTCCAGTACACATGGCAATGCGCCGGTACATATGTATAGTAGTGGTCTTGAGACAGTCGGCTCACAGTTGCGGGCTCCAGTACACCTGGCAGTGCGCCGGTACATATGTATAGTAGTAGTCTTGAGACAGTCGGCTCACAGTTGCGGGCTCCAGTACACATGGCAGTGCGCCGGTACATATGTATAGTAGTGGTCTTGAGACAGTGGGCTGAGAGTTGCGGATTCAAGTACACATTGCAATGCGCCGGTACATATGTATTGTAGTAGTCTTGAGACAGTCGGCTCACAGTTGCGGATTCCAGTACACATGGCAATGCGCCGGTACATATGTATAGTAGTGGTCTTGAGACAGTCGGCTCACAGTTGCGTATTCCAGTACACATGGCAATGCGCCGGTACATATGTATAGTAGTGGTCTTGAGACAGTCGGCTCACAGTTGCGGATTCCAATACACATGGCAATGCGCCGGTACATATGTATAGTAGTGGTCTTGAGACAGTCGGCTCACAGTTGAGGATTCCAGTACACATGGCAATGCGCCGGTACATATGTATAGTAGTGGTCTTGAGACAGTGGGCTCACAGTTGCGGATTCCAGTACACATGGCAATGCGCCGGTACATATGTATAGTAGTGGTCTTGAGACAGTCGGCTCACAGTTGAGGATTCCAGTACACATGGCAATGCGTCGGTACATATGTATAGTAGTGGTCTTGAGACAGTGGGCTCACAGTTGAGGATTCCAGTACACATGGCAATGCGCCGGTACATATATATAGTAGTGGTCTTCAGACAGTGGGCTCACAGTTGCGGATTCCAGTACACATGGCAATGCGCCGGTACATATATATATAGTAGTAGTCTTGAGACAGTGGGCTCACAGTTGCGGATTCCAGTACACATGGCAATGCGCCGGTACATATGTATAGTACTAGTCTTGAGACAGTGGGCTCACAGTTGAGGATTCAAGTACACATGGCAATGCGCCGGTACATATGTATAGTAGTGGTCTTGAGACAGTGGGCTCACAGTTGAGGATTCCAGTACACATGGCAATGCGCCGGTACATATGTATAGTAGTAGTCTTGAGACAGTGGGCTCACAGTTGCGGATTCCAGTACACATGGCAGTGCGCCGGTACATATGTATAGTAGTAGTCTTGAGACAGTCGGCTCACAGTTGCGGATTCCAGTACACATGGCAATGCGCCGGTACATATGTATAGTAGTGGTCTTGAGACAGTCGGCTCACAGTTGCTTTCCAGTACACATGGCAATGCGCCGGTACATATGTATAGTAGTGGTCTTGAGACAGTCGGCTCACAGTTGCGGGCTCCAGTACACCTGGCAGTGCGCCGGTACATATGTATAGTAGTAGTCTTGAGACAGTCGGCTCACAGTTGCGGGCTCCAGTACACATGGCAGTGCGCCGGTACATATGTATAGTAGTGGTCTTGAGACAGTGGGCTGAGAGTTGCGGATTCTAGTACACATGGCAATGCGCCGGTACATATGTATAGTAGTAGTCTTGAGACAGTCGGCTCACAGTTGCGGATTCCAGTACACATGGCAATGCGCCGGTACATATGTATAGTAGTGGTCTTGAGACAGTCGGCTCACAGTTGCGTATTCCAGTACACATGGCAATGCGCCGGTACATATGTATAGTAGTGGTCTTGAGACAGTCGGCTCACAGTTGCGGGCTCCAGTACACATGGCAGTGCGCCGGTACATATGTATAGTAGTAGTCTTGAGACAGTCGGCTCACAGTTGCGGATTCCAGTAGACATGGCAATGCGCCGGTACATATGTATAGTAGTGGTCTTGAGACAGTCGACTCACAGTTGCGGATTCCAGTACACATGGCAATGCGCCGGTACATATGTATAGTAGTTGTCTTGAGACAGTCGGCTCACAGTTGCGGGCTCCAGTACACATGGCAATGCGCCGGTACATATGTATAGTAGTAGTCTTGAGACAGTCGGCTCACAGTTGCGGATTCCAGTACACATGGCAATGCGCCGATACATATGTATAGTAGTAGTCTTGAGACAGTCGGCTCACAGTTGCGGGCTCCAGTACACATGGCAGTGCGCCGGTACATATGTATAGTAGTAGTCTTGAGACAGTCGGCTCACAGTTGCGGATTCCAGTACACATGGCAATGCGCCGGTACATATGTATAGTAGTAGTCTTGAGACAGTCGGCTCACAGTTGCGGATTCCAGTACACATGGCAATGCGCCGGTACATATGTATAGTAGTAGTCTTGAGACAGTCGGCTCACAGTTGCGGGCTCCAGTACACATGGCAATGCGCCGGTACATATGTATAGTAGTAGTCTTGAGACAGTCGGCTCACAGTTGCGGATTCCAGTACACATGGCAGTGCGCCGGTACATATGTATAGTAGTAGTCTTGAGACAGTCGGCCCACAGTTGCGGATTCCAGTACACATGGCAATGCGCCGGTACATATGTATAGTAGTAGTCTTGAGACAGTCGGCTCACAGTTGCGGATACCAGTACACATGGCAATGCGCCGGTACATATGTATAGTAGTAGTCTTGAGACAGTCGGCTCACAGTTGCGGGCTCCAGTACACATGGCAGTGCGCCGGTACATATGTATAGTAGTAGTCTTGAGACAGTCGGCTCACAGTTGCAGATTCCAGTACACATGGCAATGCGCCGGTACATATGTATAGTAGTGGTCTTGAGACAGTCGGCTCACAGTTGCGGGCTCCAGTACACATGGCAGTGCGCCGGTACATATGTATAGTAGTAGTCTTGAGACAGTGGGCTCACAGTTGCGGATTCCAGTACACATGGCAATGCACCGGTACATATGTATAGTAGTAGTCTTGAGACAGTCGGCTCACAGTTGCGGATTCCAGTACACATGGCAGTGCGCCGGTACATATGTATAGTAGTAGTCTTGAGAGAGTGGGCTCACAGTTGCGGATTCCAGTACACATGGCAGTGCGCCGGTACATATGTATAGTAGTAGTCTTGAGAGAGTGGGCTCACAGTTGCGGATTCCAGTACACATGGCAATGCGCCGGTACATATGTATAGTAGTAGTCTTGAGACAGTCGGCTCACAGTTGCGGATTCCAGTACACATGGCAGTGCGCCGGTCCATATATATAGTAGTAGTCTTGAGACAGTGGGCTCACAGTTGCGGATTCCAGTACACATGGCAATGCGCCGGTACATATGTATAGTAGTAGTCTTGAGACAGTGGGCTCACAGTTGCGGATTCCAGTACAAAAAAAAAAAAAAAAAAAAAAAAAGCCCCCTAGCCTGCGCAACCGCAATTGATTAATTTAGTAACATAAATTATAATTATATTTAAGGGATATTATTAATTAATTATTACATAATATAGTTATAATAAGAAGGGGAACATAACACATTAAAATCACTACACAATCTATACTTGACATACACGGATAAGAGACAACATTGATTTAAAATTATAAACTAAAAGATAAAATAAAATAAAACTAATACGTCATGCAATTAATAACAAGATAAAATAATAGAGATAAAATAATAAAACACACAACATGCAAATAAAATATTGGCGTCAAACACAGCTAAAATACAAATTCAACGATAAGTTAAAACTTAAAAATTTAAAAGATTAAAATTTGATTAAGATGTTAAATTAGTGTACATAAAATGTTAAGAATTAAAAATTTTAAAATACCCGATAAATTATTAACAATATCACCCAGCTATCCACGGTAAAATTCCTTAAGTTGAAATTTGGAAAAGGTATCAGTTATGGTGTTAAGTACACCCCAAAGTCTCTTATTCCGTAGTATCTCGTTAATACATTTACCTTGTAGGCGTCTTTGATATACCCTTCTAATGTTCAAAGTGTGCGGACATTCAAATATTACATGCTCGGGGGTTCCTATATTATTGCATTCGCATATGTCAGATTCTATTTGACCAAATCTACTTAAGTATGCAGGATACGGACCATGGCCGGAGAGGTAGTGCACGAGGCCTTGTGAAGGTTTTAAATATTTCATTTTAGCTCGTTCTATCACATTGGGAAAAAATGAGAAGGTTCTTCTCCCCGTTTCGCTAGCATGCCATTCATCCTGCCAAATATCCCACATTTTTTCATTAAGTTCCGTTTCATCTTCTATCCTAAAACCAGCAAGTTGAGATGCTCTCGCTCCGGAGCCAGTAACGGGAAGCTCTCTTTCTAATTTCTAGATCAATCGGTAATATGCCTAAAATAACGTATAAAGCGTCAGTTGGTGTGGTGGAGAATGCGCCGATCATTCTTATTAAAACTTTCCTTTGCATTGATCTTAGTTTCTTACGGGCCACATCTAAAAATACCCTCTCAGACCAGCAACTTGCTCCATACGCAACGATACCAGTTAAAATTGCACTGTTATACAGTTTAAGAACATGATAGGGTATCCTACCACTATTAAAAGTTATTCCGATCACCTTGTTCATTATTTTAAAAGTCTTAGCAATAATTTCATCGATGTGTGTTTTAAAATTTACCTTTTCATTGAAGTGAACCCCTAAAAACTTAACACTAGTATTTCTTGAAATCGGGTTATTATTAATTTTTAATATAGGTGATCTCTGGAGCGTGCCCTTTAGTAGAACAAATTTAGTTTTCGCCACGGAAATTTTTAATTTGATCCTAGAGAGACTTATAAATACTTCATTCAGAACGTTATTCGATTTGACTTCAAGTTCTCTTCTTGAATCGGCATTTATTATTAAAAATACGTCATCAGCATAGGCCACCACACCATGTACATCATTTAAATTACTAAAATCCATCACACATTGATTGAAACCAATATTCCAAAACAAGGGTCCACACACCGAGCCCTGGGGACAGCCCTTACTTAAAACTTTACTAAAATTAAAACTACCAGTGTTAAAATTGACATGTCTCTGTTTAAAATAATTTACTATTGTATTATACAATTGTTCGGGGCATTCTAATTCTATTAATATCTTAAACAAAGAAGGCCACCAAAGGTTGTCAAATGCACCATCTATATCTAGGGAAATTCCTAAGACATATTTCTTATTCGTAGCATCAACGAGTTCGGCAAGGTAGTTTAAAGCGTCATCCGCGGAATTTTTCGGCATAAAGCCATATTGGTGCTGATATATGTAGTGACCTGCCAAATCCATTAATCTACTACAAATAACTTTTTCATGGATTTTTGCGACAGTGTTTAAAAGGCAGATTGGGCGATAGGATTTGACTAACTTGGGGTCCTTATCCGAAGATTTTTTTAATATCACTAGCTTGGATTGTTTCCAAATACTTGGAATCTTCCTTTGATGGAAATACTCATTAAGTAGACTGGCAAGGAATTCACTGATTTTAACATTGACCGCCTGAAAGACTTCCACTGTGATGTTATCGGGCCCTGGAGCTTTCCTGCATTTCATGGATGAGATGATTCTGTGTACTTCTACTGTGGTCACGGGTGTTGTTTCTATTGTGGTGAAGTCCGGGTTTGTGATGCTATTACGTATGTGTTGTTGATGTTGGTTCTCAGTTGCTGGGTCGTCCGAAGGTATCAAGCGGTCGAGAAGATATGTGTAAGTTTCTGTAGTGCCAACGGTATGTGTGTGGTCGTCCTTTAGTATTGTGGACATTGTAAATGGAGTAAGTTTCTCACTAACAATCTTATAGGGTATTCCCCAGGCATCCTTTTGTAAGCAATCCGAAGTAAATTTGTTCCAGCTTTTATTTTTATGTTGCAATAGTGCTGCATGATACTTTTCTTTGTTCCTCCTGTATATAGTGAGTCTAATTTCTCTTTCATTCGGATTTATAGCCCTCTGATATAAACTCCTAGTTTTCCTGCAAACTCTCCTTAGTCGCTGCAACACTGCAGACCAGGGAGCATTGGTAGGTCTATTCTTGACTTTAGTCAAGGGGATGCTATCTTTCATTGCCAGTTTAAGTTTGTTTCTAAGTTCAATAGCCGCCTGGTCAATATCCTGTCCCTGTACGACTAGTGGTGGGGGGGCTGAATATCTCTCGCAATTTGTTCCAGTTAGCCAGTCTATAGTTGAACTTTAATTCGGTTAATTCAGGGGTGCTAGTGCTAATTGTGAAGGTAATTAAATTATGGTCGCTTGTCGTTAAATTTTGAGTTACAGTCCAGTCGGTTAATAATCTTGATGCCCTAATATTACACAGGGTTACATCTATGTTGGCCTTGACACCTATTCGGCCGATGTAAGTGGGTGGGTTACCCGGCTTATTGGCTACTTCAAGGTTTAGTTCCATGATTAATTCCTCAACTTTGTCACCTCTGTCATCTACCCTCCCACTAAACCATAGATGCGATTTAGCGTTGATGTCTGAGGCTATGATTATAGGTCTGTCCCCATATGTTCTGATTATTTGTTTAAGTAGGTGTAATGCTTCTTCTATTTCTTTGCTAGGTTGACAATATAAATTAACTAGTATCAGATTATGCCTATTTGTATAGATTTCTGTACAATTACAGTACTCGTTGCAAAATATTTCATTTTTTATTATTTTAACATATTTGTTCAATACTAGCCATGGGATTACAATTGTGCATAATAATGTTAATACATATCGGCATGTGTGGTATGCACCCACCCCTGGAATATGGTTCCTGTAGACATAGGATGTCCAAGGACATGTCATCCACCAGCTTTCGAATCTCACGCATAACAAGTTTTGATCTAGCACAATTTAGTTCTCCTATTTTAAAATTTAAAAATGTATCCATCCCAGAAGTAAAAAAGACTAAAAACCATACAAATCGTATAATAAAAACCTTTAAAATTATCATTACATAAAATCCAGAAACTAGGTAAACAATTCTGTAAAACATCATTAAAACCTAAAAAAGTGGAGATTAAAAAGCTAGTGACATAAAAACCCTTTATAATAAAAACGCTACTTGTATCAAAGATAAAAAATGTTAAAACGTTAAGAATATTAAAACTATGGTTAATTTTAAAACATACATAGATATTAACAACATAAAAAATATAAAACACCCAAAAAAACCAATTCTAAAACTGAAAAACCAATCAGGAAATAAAACTGTGTATATAAATAAAAACATGCATCGTTATTTAAATAAAATATAAAATGTATAAAAAATATAAAAAGTATAAAAACAACAACAACCACCCAATAAAATAAATACATAGTCTCATCTAAAACAATATAAAAAAGTGTACCAAGACATGCCGTGGGACGCCCACAATCCACATAGCAATGTGTGCAGGAATTAAAAACAGTGTATAAAACCATACATGCTAAAATAGGCTTATTACTTACAATATTCTCGTTACTGGCCATAGTCCGTCCTCTGTATCTGTCTTTGCAACAATGTTTTATACGTTTCACAGTCTGTAGAGTTTGGTTTTTTACATTTCTCTTTTTTGTTCCTAGACATACACGCAATGCAAACCCCCGGCATTCGCTTCTTCTCACACTCTTTCTTAATGTGGTCTTGCTCCCCACAGTGTCCGCATACTTTCTTGTTGGATGTGCAATTTTTCATGACATGACCGAGGTCTTGGCATTTATTGCACCGAGGTACTACCAGGAAGTCTTTAACCACTATACTTGCGAAATCTATATAAAGCCTACCCTTTTCCAAAATCAACTTTCTCAATGTTTTATCCACCTCAAACACGTGATGAACTACATCTTCCCTACGGGGACCCGTTAAAAATCTATGTTTAATCGACTTATCGTATGCATCGCGTTGTATATGTTCAGTTAAATTTTGTTCATAGATTAGTTCCGTTAATTTTTCGCTTTCGATCCACTTCGGCACATCATATAATATGAGCCTTGGTAGAAACTTTTTAGGCTTTTCTATGTTTAATTCTTTTGATAGCACCGGATGGTTCATAATTTTGTCAATATCGGCTTCTGATTCTACCTCAAGAATGACCTCTTTTTTAACTTTAAGCGGCTTGATATTTCTGAAGCGGATTTTCTCTTTAGCCGGATTAATGATCTCTCCTATACTTTTGTATACCTCTGAAGAGGTCTTACCCTCCTTGGAGACAAAAAGTGTTGGTACTTTCTTATTCAACGCGTTTTGAATCTTCAAGTCTTTGCCCATGTAGCCCTTTGAGCTCATGGGTGCGGTGCTCACCGTTGCATAAGACGGTTTGATCGTCCCCTTCTTCAGATTTTCATTTTCTTCCCTCAGCCTACCGTTTTCTCGTTCTAATTCAATTACCCGTCCCATGGAAAAGTTTAAGTTGTTGGTCAGCTCCATGAGCTTCCTTTGGATTATACCAACTTTTTCCCTTGTTATCCTTTCTCCCGTGGTTAGCATGTTTTCAACCTCTAGGAGGTCTACCCTCATGTTCATCACTGGCTCGGGTATGTTATCTCTTCTGGTGTTAGCACCAATGCTAGCACCAGAGGCACTTTCCTGTTCGATAATAGAACTTGCACTCCTCCCTCTTGGAGGGGTGCCTTTCACAGGAGATCTTTGCATTTTGGATTCCCTCTATCTCTAATTTGTTTAGCACCTCTTCGCCGGAATAATATCCGTTGCCCAGGGTTGGGGGACAAGGACCCGGGTGCGCGTTGGCTGCGTAAGGAATATAAACTTGAATCGCTAACAATAAGGGCCGCGTACACACGCAAGTCGCACCTTAAAGGGGGAAGGCAGTCAACGTCCAACCCCGAATCCAGTACACATGGCAATGCGCCGGTACATATGTATAGTAGTAGTCTTGAGACAGTGGGCTCACAGTTGCGGATTCCAGTACACATGGCAATGCGCCGGTACATATGTATAGTAGTAGTCTTGAGACAGTGGGCTCACAGTTGCGGATTCCAGTACACATGGCAATGCGCCGGTACATATGTATAGTAGTAGTCTTGAGACAGTCGGCTCACAGTTGCGGATTCCAGTACACATGGCAGTGCGCCGGTACATGTGTATAGTAGTAGTCTTGAGACAGTCGGCTCACAGTTGCGGATTCCAGTACACATGGCAATGCGCCGGTACATATGTATAGTAGTAGTCTTGAGAAAGTCGGCTCACAGTTGCGGATTCCAGTACACATGGCAGTGCGCCGGTACATGTGTATAGTAGTAGTCTTGAGACAGTCGGCTCACAGTTGCGGATTCCAGTACACATGCCAATGCGCCGGTACATGTGTATAGTAGTAGTCTTGAGACAGTCGGCTCACAGTTGCGGATTCCAGTACACATGGCAGTGCGCCGGTACATATGTATAGTAGTAGTCTTGAGACAGTGGGCTCACAGTTGCGGATTCCAGTACACATGGCAGTGCGCCGGTACATATGTATAGTAGTAGTCTTGAGACAGTGGGCTCACAGTTGCGGATTCCAGTACACATGGCAATGCGCCGGTACATATGTATAGTAGTAGTCTTGAGACAGTGGGCTCACAGTTGCGGATTCCAGTACACATGGCAATGCGCCGGTACATATGTATAGTAGTGGTCTTGAGACAGTCGGCTCATATTTGCGGATTCCAGTACACATGGCAATGCGCCGGTACATATGTATAGTAGTCGTCTTGAGACAGTGGGCTGACAGTTGCGGATTCCAGTACACATGGCAATGCGCCGGTACATATGTATAGTAGTGGTCTTGAGACAGTCGGCTCATATTTGCGGATTCCAGTACACATGGCAGTGCGCCGGTACATATGTATAGTAGTAGTCTTGAGACAGTGGGCTCACAGTTGCGGATTCCAGTACACATGGCAATGCGCCGGTACATATGTATAGTAGTAGTCTTGAGACAGTGGGCTCACAGTTGCGGATTCCAGTGCACATGGCAATGCGCCGGTACATATGTATAGTAGTGGTCTTGAGACAGTGGGTTGAGAGTTGCGGATTCCAGTACACATGGCAATGCGCCGGTACATGTGTATAGTAGTAGTCTTGAGACAGTCGGCTCATAGTTGCGGATTCTAGTACACATGGCAATGCGCCGGTACATATGTATAGTAGTGGTCTTGAGATAGTTTGCTCACAGTTGCGGATTCCAGTACACATGGCAATGCGCCGGTACATATGTATAGTAGTGGTCTTGAGACAGTGGGCTCACAGTTGCGGATTCCAGTACACATGGCAATGCGCCGGTACATATGTATAGTAGTGGTCTTGAGACAGTGGGCTGAGAGTTGCGGATTCCAGTACACATGGCAATGCGCCGGTACATATGTATAGTAGTGGTCTTGAGACAGTGGGCTGAGAGTTGCGGATTCCAGTACACATGGCAATGCGCCGGTACATATGTATAGTAGTGGTCTTGAGACAGTGGGCTGAGAGTTGCGGATTCCAGTACACATGGCAATGCGCCGGTACATATGTATAGTAGTGGTCTTGAGACAGTGGGCTGAGAGTTGCGGATTCCAGTACACATGGCAATGCGCCGGTACATATGTATAGTAGTGGTCTTGAGACAGTGGGCTGAGAGTTGCGGATTCCAGTACACATGGCAGTGCGCCGGTACATATGTATAGTAGTAGTCTTGAGACAGTGGGCTCACAGTTGCGGATTCCAGTACACATGGCAGTGCGCCGGTACATATGTATAGTAGTGGTCTTGAGACAGTGGGCTGAGAGTTGCGGATTCCAGTACACATGGCAGTGCGCCGGTACATATGTATAGTAGTAGTCTTGAGACAGTGGGCTCACAGTTGCGGATTCCAGTACACATGGCAATGCGCCGGTACATATGTATAGTAGTGGTCTTGAGACAGTGGGCTGAGAGTTGCGGATTCCAGTACACATGGCAATGCGCCGGTACATATGTATAGTAGTAGTCTTGAGACAGTGGGCTCACAGTTGCGGATTCCAGTACACATGGCAATGCGCCGGTACATATGTATAGTAGTAGTCTTGAGACAGTGGACTCACAGTTGCGGATTCCAGTACACATGGCAATGCGCCGGTACATATGTATTGTAGTGGTCTTGAGACAGTGGGCTGAGAGTTGCGGATTCCAGTACACATGGCAATGCGCCGGTACATGTGTATAGTAGTAGTCTTGAGACAGTCGGCTCATAGTTGCGGATTCCAGTACACATGGCAATGCGCCGGTACATATGTATAGTAGTGGTCTTGAGATAGTTTGCTCACAGTTGCGGATTCCAGTACACATGGCAATGCGCCGGTACATATGTATAGTAGTAGTCTTGAGACAGTGGGCTCACAGTTGCGGATTCCAGTACACATGGCAATGCGCCGGTACATATGTATAGTAGTGGTCTTGAGATAGTTTGCTCACAGTTGCGGATTCCAGTACACATGGCAATGCGCCGGTACATATGTATAGTAGTAGTCTTGAGACAGTGGGCTCACAGTTGCGGATTCCAGTACACATGGCAATGCGCCGGTACATATGTATAGTAGTGGTCTTGAGACAGTGGGCTCACAGTTGCGGATTCCAGTACACATGGCAATGCGCCGGTACATATGTATAGTAGTGGTCTTGAGACAGTGGGCTCACAGTTGCGGATTCCAGTACACATGGCAATGCGCCGGTACATATGTATAGTAGTAGTCTTGAGACAGTGGGCTCACAGTTGCGGATTCCAGTACACATGGCAATGCGCCGGTACATATGTATAGTAGTGGTCTTGAGATAGTTTGCTCACAGTTGCGGATTCCAGTACACATGACAATGCGCCGGTACATATGTATAGTAGTAGTCTTGAGACAGTGGGCTCACAGTTGCGGATTCCAGTACACATGGCAATGCGCCGGTACATATGTATAGTAGTGGTCTTGAGACAGTGGGCTCACAGTTGCGGATTCCAGTACACATGGCAATGCGCCGGTACATATGTATAGTAGTGGTCTTGAGACAGTGGGCTCACAGTTGCGGATTCCAGTACACATGGCAATGCGCCGGTACATATGTATAGTAGTGGTCTTGAGACAGTGGGCTCACAGTTGCGGATTCCAGTACACATGGCAATGCGCCGATACATATGTATAGTAGTAGTCTTGAGACAGTGGGCTCACAGTTGCGGATTCCAGTACACATGGCAATGCGCCGGTACATATGTATTGTAGTGGTCTTGAGACAGTGGGCTGAGAGTTGCGGATTCCAGTACACATGGTAATGCGCCGGTACATGTGTATAGTAGTAGTCTTGAGACAGTCGGCTCATAGTTGCGGATTCCAGTACACATGGCAATGCGCCGGTACATATGTATAGTAGTGGTCTTGAGATAGTTTGCTCACAGTTGCGGATTCCAGTACACATGGCAATGCGCCGGTACATATGTATAGTAGTAGTCTTGAGACAGTGGGCTCACAGTTGCGGATTCCACTACACATGGCAATGCGCCGGTACATATGTATAGTAGTGGTCTTGAGATAGTTTGCTCACAGTTGCGGATTCCAGTACACATGGCAATGCGCCGGTACATATGTATAGTAGTAGTCTTGAGACAGTGGGCTCACAGTTGCGGATTCCAGTACACATGACAATGCGCCGGTACATATGTATAGTAGTAGTCTTGAGACAGTGGGCTCACAGTTGCGGATTCCAGTACACATGGCAATGCGCCGGTACATATGTATAGTAGTGGTCTTGAGACAGTGGGCTCACAGTTGCGGATTCCAGTACACATGGCAATGCGCCGGTGCATATGTATAGTAGTGGTCTTGAGACAGTGGGCTCACAGTTGCGGATTCCAGTACACATGGCAATGCGCCGGTACATATGTATAGTAGTAGTCTTGAGACAGTCGGCTCACAGTTGCGGATTCCAGTACACATGGCAATGCGCCGGTACATATGTATAGTATTAGTCTTGAGACAGTGGGCTCACAGTTGCGGTTTCCAGTACACATGGCAATGCGCCGGTACATATGTATAGTAGTGGTCTTGAGACAGTCGGCTCACAGTTGCGGATTCCAGTACACATGGCAATGCGCCGGTACATATGTATAGTAGTGGTCTTGAGACAGTCGGCTCACAGTTGCGGATTCCAGTACACATGGCAATGCGCCGGTACATATGTATAGTAGTGGTCTTGAGATAGTTTGCTCACAGTTGCGGATTCCAGTACACATGGCAATGCGCCGGTACATATGTATAGTAGTGGTCTTGAGACAGTGGGCTGAGAGTTGCGGATTCCAGTACACATGGCAGTGCGCCGGTACATATGTATAGTAGTAGTCTTGAGACAGTGGGCTCCCAGTTGCGGATTCCAGTACACATGGCAATGCGCCGGTACATATGTATAGTAGTAGTCTTGAGACAGTGGGCTCACAGTTGCGGATTCCAGTACACATGGCAATGCGCCGGTACATATGTATAGTAGTGGTCTTGAGACAGTGGGCTGAGAGTTGCGGATTCCAGTACACATGGCAATGCGCCGGTACATGTGTATAGTAGTGGTCTTGAGACAGTCGGCTCATAGTTGCGGATTCTAGTACACATGGCAATGCGCCGGTACATATGTATAGTAGTGGTCTTGAGATAGTTTGCTCACAGTTGCGGATTCCAGTACACATGGCAATGCGCCGGTACATATGTATAGTAGTGGTCTTGAGACAGTGGGCTCACAGTTGCGGATTCCAGTACACATGGCAATGCGCCGGTACATATGTATAGTAGTGGTCTTGAGACAGTGGGCTGAGAGTTGCGGATTCCAGTACACATGGCAATGCGCCGGTACATATGTATAGTAGTGGTCTTGAGACAGTGGGCTGAGAGTTGCGGATTCCAGTACACATGGCAATGCGCCGGTACATATGTATAGTAGTGGTCTTGAGACAGTGGGCTGAGAGTTGCGGATTCCAGTACACATGGCAGTGCGCCGGTACATATGTATAGTAGTAGTCTTGAGACAGTGGGCTCACAGTTGCGGATTCCAGTACACATGGCAGTGCGCCGGTACATATGTATAGTAGTGGTCTTGAGACAGTGGGCTGAGAGTTGCGGATTCCAGTACACATGGCAGTGCGCCGGTACATATGTATAGTAGTAGTCTTGAGACAGTGGGCTCACAGTTGCGGATTCCAGTACACATGGCAATGCGCCGGTACATATGTATAGTAGTGGTCTTGAGACAGTCGGCTCACAGTTGCGGATTCCAGTACACATGGCAATGCGCCGGTACATATGTATAGTAGTGGTCTTGAGATAGTTTGCTCACAGTTGCGGATTCCAGTACACATGGCAATGCGCCGGTACATATGTATAGTAGTAGTCTTGAGACAGTGGTCTCACAGTTGCGGATTCCAGTACACATGGCAATGCGCCGGTACATATGTATAGTAGTGGTCTTGAGACAGTGGGCTCACAGTTGCGGATTCCAGTACACATGGCAATGCGCCGGTACATATGTATAGTAGTAGTCTTGAGACAGTGGGCTCACAGTTGCGGATTCCAGTACACATGGCAATGCGCCGGTACATATGTATAGTAGTGGTCTTGAGACAGTGGGCTCACAGTTGCGGATTCCAGTACACATGGCAATGCGCCGGTACATATGTATAGTAGTAGTCTTGAGACAGTGGGCTCACAGTTGCGGATTCCAGTACACATGGCAATGCGCCGGTACATATGTATAGTAGTGGTCTTGAGATAGTTTGCTCACAGTTGCGGATTCCAGTACACATGACAATGCGCGGGTACATATGTATAGTAGTAGTATTGAGACAGTGAGCTCACAGTTGCGGATTCCAGTACACATGGCAATGCGCCGGTACATATGTATAGTAGTGGTCTTGAGACAGTGGGCTCACAGTTGCGGATTCCAGTACACATGGCAATGCGCCGGTACATATGTATAGTAGTGGTCTTGAGACAGTGGGCTCACAGTTGCGGATTCCAGTACACATGGCAATGCGCCGGTACATATGTATAGTAGTGGTCTTGAGACAGTGGGCTCACAGTTGCGGATTCCAGTACACATGGCAATGCGCCGGTACATATGTATAGTAGTAGTCTTGAGACAGTGGGCTCACAGTTGCGGATTCCAGTACACATGGCAATGCGCCGGTACATATGTATTGTAGTGGTCTTGAGACAGTGGGCTGAGAGTTGCGGATTCCAGTACACATGGTAATGCGCCGGTACATGTGTATAGTAGTAGTCTTGAGACAGTCGGCTCATAGTTGCGGATTCCAGTACACATGGCAATGCGCCGGTACATATGTATAGTAGTGGTCTTGAGATAGTTTGCTCACAGTTGCGGATTCCAGTACACATGGCAATGCGCCGGTACATATGTATAGTAGTAGTCTTGAGACAGTGGGCTCACAGTTGCGGATTCCAGTACACATGGCAATGCGCCGGTACATATGTATAGTAGTGGTCTTGAGATAGTTTGCTCACAGTTGCGGATTCCAGTACACATGGCAATGCACCGGTACATATGTATAGTAGTAGTCTTGAGACAGTGGGCTCACAGTTGCGGATTCCAGTACACATGGCAATGCGCCGGTACATATGTATAGTAGTGGTCTTGAGACAGTCGGCTCACAGTTGCGGATTCCAGTACACATGGCAATGCGCCGGTACATATGTATAGTAGTAGTCTTGAGACAGTGGGCTCACAGTTGCGGATTCCAGTACACATGGCAATGCGCCGGTACATATGTATAGTAATGGTCTTGAGACAGTGGGCTCACAGTTGCGGATTCCAGTACACATGGCAATGCGCCGGTACATATGTATAGTAGTAGTCTTGAGACAGTGGGCTCACAGTTGCGGATTCCAGTACACATGGCAATGCGCCGGTACATATGTATAGTAGTGGTCTTGAGATAGTTTGCTCACAGTTGCGGATTCCAGTACACATGACAATGCGCCGGTACATATGTATAGTAGTAGTCTTGAGACAGTGGGCTCACAGTTGCGGATTCCAGTACACATGGCAATGCGCCGGTACATATGTATAGTAGTGGTCTTGAGACAGTGGGCTCACAGTTGCGGATTCCAGTACACATGGCAATGCGCCGGTACATATGTATAGAAGTGGTCTTGAGACAGTGGGCTCACAGTTGCGGTTTCCAGTACACATGGCAATGCGCCGGTACATATGTATAGTAGTGGTCTTGAGACAGTCGGCTCACAGTTGCGGATTCCAGTACATATGGCAATGCGCCGGTACATATGTATAGTAGTAGTCTTGAGACAGTGGGCTCACAGTTGCGGATTCCAGTACACATGGCAATGCGCCGGTACATATGTATAGTAGTGGTCTTGAGACAGTCGGCTCACAGTTGCGGATTCCAGTACACATGGCAATGCGCCGGTACATATGTATAGTAGTGGTCTTGAGGCAGTCGGCTCACAGTTGCGGATTCCAGTACACATGGCAATGCGCCGGTACATATGTATAGTAGTGGTCTTGAGATAGTTTGCTCACAGTTGCGGATTCCAGTACACATGGCAATGCGCCGGTACATATGTATAGTAGTGGTCTTGAGACAGTGGGCTCACAGTTGCGGATTCCAGTACACATGGCAATGCGCCGGTACATATGTATAATAGTTGTCTTGAGACAGTGGGCTCACAGTTGCAGATTCCAGTTCACATGGCAATGCGCCGGTACATATGTATAGTAGTGGTCTTGAGACAGTCGGCTCACAGTTGTGGATTCCAGTACACATGGCAATGCGCCGGTACATATGTATAGTAGTGGTCTTGAGACAGTCGGCTCACAGTTGCGGATTCCAGTACACATGGCAATGCGCCGGTACATATGTATAGTAGTGGTCTTGAGATAGTTTGCTCACAGTTGCGGATTCCAGTACACATGGCAATGCGCCGGTACATATGTATAGTAGTAGTCTTGAGACAGTGGGCTCACAGTTGCGGATTCCAGTACACATGGCAATGAGCCGGTACATATGTATAGTAGTGGTCTTGACACAGTGGGCTCACAGTTGCGAATTCCAGTACACATGGCAATGCGCCGGTACATATGTATAGTAGTGGTCTTGAGACAGTGGGCTCACAGTTGCGGATTCCAGTACACATGGCAATGCGCCGGTACATATGTATAGTAGTGGTCTTGAGACAGTGGGCTCACAGTTGCGGATTCCAGTACACATGGCAATGCGCCGGTACATATGTATAGTAGTAGTCTTGAGACAGTGGGCTCACAGTTGCGGATTCCAGTACACATGGCAATGCGCCGGTACATATGTATAGTAGTGGTCTTGAGACAGTCGGCTCACAGTTGCGGATTCCAGTACACATGGCAATGCGCCGGTACATATGTATAGTAGTGGTCTTGAGACAGTGGGCTCACAGTTGCGGATTCCAGTATACAGGGCAGTGCGCCGGTACATATGTTTAGCAGTAGTCTTGAGACAGTCGGCTCACAGTTGCGGATTCCAGTACACATGGCAATGCGCCGGTACATATGTATAGTAGTAGTCTTGAGACAGTCGGCTCACAGTTGCGGATTCCAGTACACATGGCAGTGCGCCGGTACATATGTATAGTAGTGGTCTTGAGATAGTTTGCTCACAGTTGCGGATTCCAGTACACATGGCAATGCGCCGGTACATATGTATAGTAGTAGTCTTGAGACAGTGGGCTCACAGTTGCGGATTCCAGTACACATGGCAATGCGCCGGTACATATGTATAGTAGTGGTCTTGAGATAGTTTGCTCACAGTTGCGTATTCCAGTACACATGGCAATGCGCCGGTACATATGTATAGTAGTAGTCTTGAGACAGTGGGCTCACAGTTGCGGATTCCAGTACACATGGCAATGCGCCGGTACATATGTATAGTAGTGGTCTTGAGACAGTGGGCTCACAGTTGCGGATTCCAGTACACATGGCAATGCGCCGGTACATATGTATAGTAGTAGTCTTGAGACAGTGGGCTCACAGTTGCGGATTCCAGTACACATGGCAATGCGCCGGTACGTATGTATAGTAGTAGTCTTGAGACAGTCGGCTCACAGTTGCGGATTCCAGTACAAAAAAAAAAAAAAAAAAAAAAAAAAAAAAAAAAAAAAAAAAAAAGCCCCCTAGCCTGCGCAACCGCAGACTAGGGGGCTCCCCATTCTTAATTGACTCGGCTTCTTAACATTTATGGCCGAGTCCTTAATACATTTGTTATTACAATTAATTTCCAATTGACAGATTTAGTAACATAGATTATGATTATATTTAAAGGATATTATTAATTAATTATTACATAATATAGTATGATAAGAAGGGGGACATAACACATTAAAATCACTACACAATCTACACATGACATACACGGATAAGAGACAACATAGAATTTAAAATTAAAACTTATTAAAAATTAAAAATTAAAAGATTAAATAAATAAAAGTTAATACGTCATGCAATTAATAACAAATAAAATAATAGAAATAAAAAATTAAAACACACAACATGCAAATAAATTTAGCGCCAACACAGCTAAATACAAACTCAACAAGTTAATACTTAAAAATTTAAAAGATTAAAATTTTAAAAGATTATTTAATTAAAATTAGATTAAAATTTGATTAAAAATTTTGATTAAGATTTAAAAATTTGATAAGATGTAAATTAATATATATAAAAATGTTAAAAAATTAAAAATTTAAAATACCCGATAAATTATTAACAGTATCACCCAGCTATCCACGGTAAAATTCTTTAAGTTTAAATTTGGAATAGGTATCAGTTATGGTGTTGAGTACACCCCAAAGTCTCTTGTTCCGTAGTATCTCATTGATACATTTGCCTTGTAGGCGTCTTTGATATTCCCTTCTAATGTTTAGAGTGTGCGGACATTCAAATATTACATGCTCGGGGGTTCCTATATTATTGCATTCGCATATGTCAGATTCTATTTGGCCAAATCTACTTAAGTATGTAGGGTACGGACCATGGCCGGAGAGGTAATGCACGAGGCCTTGGGAAGGTTTTAAATATTTCATTTTAACTCGTTCAATAACATTGGGAAAAAATGAGAAAGTTCTTCTCCCCGTTTCGCTAGCCTGCCATTCGTCCTGCCAAATATCCCACATTTTTTCATTAAGTTCTGTTTCATCCTCTATCCTAAAACCAGCAAGTTGAGATGCTCTCGTGTTGTTACCTCTCCGAAGCCAGTAACGGGAAGCTCTCTTTCTAATTTCTAGATCAATCGGTAATATGCCTAAAATAACGTACAAAGCGTCGGTTGGTGTGGTGGAGAATGCGCCGATCATTCTTATTAAAACTTTCCTTTGCATTGATCTTAATTTCTTTCGGGCCACATCTAAAAATACCCTCTCACACCAGCAACTTGCACCATACGCAACAATGCCGGTTAAAATTGCACTGTTATACAGTTTTAAAACATGATAGGGTATCCTACCACTGTTAAAAGTTATTCTGATCACTTTGTTCATTATTTTAAAGGTCTTAGCAGTAATTTCATCGATATGTGTTTTAAAATTTACCTTTTCATTGAAGTGAACCCCTAAAAACTTAACACTAATATTTCTTGAGATAGGGTTATTATTAATTTTTAATATTGGTGATCTCTGGAGTGTGCCCTTTAATAAGACAAATTTAGTTTTAGCCACGGAAATTTTTAATTTAATCCTAGAAAGACTTAGAAGTACTTCATTCAGAACGTTATTCGATTTGACTTCAAGTTCTCTTCTTGAATCGGCATTTATTATTAAAAATACATCATCAGCATAGGCCACCACACCATGTACGTCATTTAAATTACTAAAATCCATCACACATTGATTGAAACCTATATTCCAAAACAAGGGTCCACACACCGAGCCCTGGGGACAGCCCTTACTTAAAACTTTACTAAGCCTAAAACTACCAGTGTTAAAATTGACATATCTCTGTTTAAAATAATCTACTATTGTATTATACAATTGTTCGGGGCATTCTAACTCTATTAATATCTTGAACAAGGCAGGCCACCAAAGATTATCGAATGCACCTTCTATATCTAAGGAAATTCCCAAAACATACTTCTTATTCGTAGTATCAACGAGTTCGGCAAGGTAATTTAACGCGTCATCCGCGGATTTTTTCGGCATGAAGCCGTATTGGTGCCGATATATGTAGTGACCTGCCAAGTCCATTAATCTACTACAAATAACTTTTTCATGGACTTTTGCCACGGTATTTAGAAGGCAGATTGGGCGGTAGGATTTGACCAACTTGGGGTCCTTATCCGAAGATTTTTTTAGTATCACTAGCCTAGATTGTTTCCAGATACTCGGAATCTTCCTTTGATGGAAACATTCGTTGAATAGACTGGCAAGGAATTCACTAATTTTAACATTCACCGCTTGAAGGACTTCTACTGTGATGTTGTCGGGCCCTGGAGCTTTCCTGCATTTCATGGATGAGATGATTCTGTGTACTTCTACTGTGGTCACGGGTGTTGTTTCTATTGTGGTGAAGTCCGGGTTTGTGATGCTATTACGTATATGTTGTTGATGTTGATTCTCAGTTGCTGGGTCGTCGGAGGGTATCAAGTGATCGAGAAGATATGTGTAAGTTTCTGTTATGCCAATGGTGTGTGTGTCATCATCCTTTTGTATTGTGGACATTGTAAATGGAGTGAGTTTCTCACTAACGATCTTATAGGGTATTCCCCAGGCATCCTTTTGTAAACAGTCTGTAGTAAATCTATTCCAGCTTTTATTTTTATGTTGTAGTAGTGCTGCGTGATACTTCTCTTTGTTCCTCCTGTATATAGTTAGTCTAATTTCTCTTTCATTAGGATTAATAGCCCCATGATACAAGCTTCTAGTTTTCCTGCAAACTCTCCTTAATCGCTGCAATACTGCAGACCAGGGAGCATTGGTAGGTCTATTCTTGACCTTAGTCAGGGGGATACTATCTTTCATTGCCAGTTTTAGTTTATTCCTGAGTTCAATAGCCGCCTGGTCAATATCCTGTCCCTGTACGACTAGTGGTGGGGGGCTGAATGTCTCACGCAATTTATTCCAGTTAGCCAGTCTATAGTTGAACTTTAATTCGGTTAATTCAGGGGTGCTAGTGCTAATTATGAAGGTAATCAAATTGTGGTCGCTTGTCGTTAGATTTTGGGTTACAGTCCAGTCGGTTAAAAATCTTGATGCCCTAATGTTACACAAAGTTACATCTATGTTGGCCTTAGCTCCTATTCTGCCGATGTAAGTGGGTGGGTTACCCGGCTTATTAGCTACTTCAAGGTTTAACTCCATAATCAATTCCTCAACTTTGTCACCTCTGTCATCTACCCTCCCACTAAACCATAGATGCGATTTAGCGTTAATGTCTGAAGTTATAATTATAGGTCTGTCCCCATATGTTCTGATTATTTGTCTTAATAGATGTAGTGCTTCTTCTATTTCTTTGCTGGGTTGACAGTATAAATTAACCAGTATCAGATTATACCTATTTGTATACATTTCTATACAATTACAGTACTCGTTACAAAAAGTTTCATTTTTTATTATTTTAACATATTTGTTTAATACTATGATACTGGCCATGGGATTACAATTATGCATAATAATGTTGCTACATATCGGCATGTGTGGTATACACCCGTCCCTGGAATATGGTTCCTGTAGACATAGGACGTCCAGCGACATGTCATCCACCAGCTTTCGAATCTCACACATAACAAGTTTTGATCTAGCACAATTAAGTTGTCCTATTTTAAGATTTAAAAATTTATCCATCCCGAAAGTAAAAAAGACTAAAAACTATACAGATCATATAGTAAAAACCTTTAAAATTATCATTACATAAAATCCAGGAACTAGGTAAACAATTCTGTAAAACACCATTAAAACCTAAAAAAGTGGAGATTAAAAAGCTAGTGATATAAAAACTCATTATAATAAAAACGCTACTTGTATCAAAGATAAAAAATATTAAAACATTAAGAATATTAAAACTATGGTTAATTTTAAAACGTACATAGATATTAACAACATAAAAAATATAAAACACCCAGAAAACCAATTCTAAAACTGAAAAACCAATCAGGAAATAAAACTGAGTATGTAAATAAAAACATGCATCGTTATTTAAGTAAAATATAAAATGTATAAAAAGTATAAAAAGTATAAAAAGTATAAAAACAACAACAACCACCCAATAAAATACATACATAATCACATCTAAAACAATATAAAAAAGAATACCAAAAGATGCCGTGGGACGCCCACAGTCCACATAGCAATGCGCGAAGGAATTAAAAACAATGTATAAAACCATACATGCTAAAATAGGCTTATTACTTATTATATTCCCGTCACTGGCCATAGTCCGTCCTCTGTATCTGTCTTTGTAACAATGTTTTGTACGTTTCACAGTCTGTAGAGTTTGGTTTTTTACATTTCTCTTTTTTGTTCCTAGACATACACGCAATGCAAACCCCCGGCATTCGCTTCTTCTCACACTCTTTCTTAATGTGGTCTTGCTCCCCACAATGTCCGCACACTTTCTTGTTAGATGTGCAATTTTTCATGACGTGCCCAAGATCTTGGCATTTGTTGCACCGAGGTACTACCAGAAAGTCTTTAACCACTATGCTTGCGAAATCTATGTAAAGCCTACCCTTTTCCAAAATCAGCTTTCTCAGTGTTTGATCTACCTCAAACACGTGATGAACTACATCTTCCCTACGGGGACCCGTTAAAAATCTATGTTTGATCGACTTATCATATGCATCGCGTTTTATATGTTCAGTTAAATTTTGTTCATAGATTAGTTCCGTTAATTTTTCGCTTTCGATCCACTTCGGCACATCATATAATATGAGCCTTGGTAGAAACTTTTTCGGCTTTTCTATGTTTAATTCTTTTGATAGCACCGGATGGTTCATAATTTTCTCAATATCGGCTTCTGATTCTACCTCAAGAATGACCTCTTTTTTAACTTTAAGCGGCTTGATATTTCTAAAGCGGATTTTCTCTTTAGCCCGATTAATGATCTCACCTATACGTTTGTATACCTCTGAAGAGGTCTTACCCTCCTTGGAGACAAAAAGTGTTGGAACTTTCTTATTCAACGCGTTTTGAATCTTTAAGTCTTTGCCCATATAGCCCTTTGAGCTCATGGGTGCGGTGGTCACCGTTGCATAGGACGGTTTGATCGTCCCCTTCTTCAGATTTTCATTTTCTTCCCTCAGCCTTCCATTTTCTCGCTCTAATTCAATTATCCTACCCATGGAAAACTTCAAGTTGTTGGTCAGCTCCATGAGCTTCCTTTGGATTATACCAACTTTTTCCCTTGTTATCCTTTCTCCCGTGGTTAGCATGTTTTCAACCTCTAAGAGGTCTACCCTCATGTTCATCACTGGCTCGGGTATGTTATCTCTTCTGGTGTTAGCACTAATGCTAGCACCAGAGGCACTTTCCTGTTCGATAGTAGAACTTGCACTCCTCCCTCTTGGAGGGGTGCCTTTCACAGGAGATCTTTGCATTTGGATTCCCTCTATCTCTAGTTTGTTAAGCACCTCTTCGCCGGATTGTTTCCGTTGCCCAGGGTTGGGGGACAAGGACCCGGGTGCGCGTTGGCTGCGTAAGGAATTTGACTTGAATCGCTCACAATAAGGGCCGCGTACACACGCAAGACGCTCCTTAATGGGGGAAGGCAGTCAACGTCCAACCCCGGATTCCAGTACACATGGCAATGCGCCGGTACATATGTATAGTAGTGGTCTTGAGACAGTGGGCTCACAGTTGCGGATTCCAGTACACATGGCAATGCGCCGGTACATATGTATAGTAGTAGTCTTGAGACAGTGGGCTCACAGTTGCGGATTCCAGTACACATAGCAATGCGCCGGTACATATGTATAGTAGTGGTCTTGAGACAGTGGGCTCACAGTTGCGGATTCCAGTACACATGGCAATGCGCCGGTACATATGTATAGTAGTGTCTTGAGATAGTTTGCTCACAGTTGCGGATTCCAGTACACATGGCAATGCGCCGGTACATATGTATAGTAGTAGTCTTGAGACAGTGGGCTCACAGTTGCGGATTCCAGTACACATGGCAATGCGCCGGTACATATGTATAGTAGTGGTCTTGAGACAGTGGGCTCACAGTTGCGGATTCCAGTACACATGGCAATGCGCCGGTACATATGTATAGTAGTGGTCTTGAGACAGTGGGCTCACAGTTGCGGATTCCAGTACACATGGCAATGCGCCGGTACATATGTATAGTAGTGGTCTTGAGACAGTCGGCTCACAGTTGCGGATTCCAGTACACATGGCAATGCGCCGGTACATATGTATAGTAGTAGTCTTGAGACAGTGGGCTCACAGTTGCGGATTCCAGTACACATGGCAATGCGCCGGTACATATGTATAGTAGTGGTCTTGAGACAGTCGGCTCACAGTTGCGGATTCCAGTACACATGGCAATGCGCCGGTACATATGTATAGTAGTGGTCTTGAGACAGTCGGCTCACAGTTGCGGATTCCAGTACACATGGCAATGCGCCGGTACATATGTATAGTAGTGGTCTTGAGATAGTTTGCTCACAGTTGCGGATTCCAGTACACATGGCAATGCGCCGGTACATATGTATAGTAGTGGTCTTGAGACAGTGGGCTCACAGTTGCGGATTCCAGTACACATGGCAATGCGCCGGTACATATGTATAATAGTGGTCTTGAGACAGTGGGCTCACAGTTGCGGATTCCAGTACACATGGCAATGCGCCGGTACATATGTATAGTAGTGGTCTTGGGACAGTCGGCTCACAGTTGTGGATTCCAGTACACATGGCAATGCGCCGGTACATATGTATAGTAGTGGTCTTGAGACAGTCGGCTCACAGTTGCGGATTCCAGTACACATGGCAATGCGCCGGTACATATGTATAGTAGTGGTCTTGAGATAGTTTGCTCACAGTTGCGGATTCCAGTACACATGGCAATGCGCCGGTACATATGTATAGTAGTAGTCTTGAGACAGTGGGCTCACAGTTGCGGATTCCAGTACACATGGCAATGCGCCGGTACATATGTATAGTAGTGGTCTTGAGACAGTGGGCTCACAGTTGCGGATTCCAGTATACAGGGCAGTGCGCCGGTACATATGTTTAGCAGTAGTCTTGAGACAGTCGGCTCACAGTTGCGGATTCCAGTACACATGGCAATGCGCCGGTACATATGTATAGTAGTAGTCTTGAGACAGTCGGCTCACAGTTGCGGATTCCAGTACACATGGCAGTGCGCCGGTACATATGTATAGTAGTGGTCTTGAGATAGTTTGCTCACAGTTGCGGATTCCAGTACACATGGCAATGCGCCGGTACATATGTATAGTAGTGGTCTTGAGATAGTTTGCTCACAGTTGCGGATTCCAGTACACATGGCAATGCGCCGGTACATATGTATAGTAGTAGTCTTGAGACAGTGGGCTCACAGTTGCGGATTCCAGTACACATGGCAATGCGCCGGTACATATGTATAGTAGTGGTCTTGAGACAGTAGGCTCACAGTTGCGGATTCCAGTACACATGGCAATGCGCCGGTACATATGTATAGTAGTAGTCTTGAGACAGTGGGCTCACAGTTGCGGATTCCAGTACACATGGCAATGCGCCGGTACATATGTATAGTAGTGGTCTTGAGACAGTAGGCTCACAGTTGCGGATTCCAGTACACATGGCAATGCGCCGGTACATATGTATAGTAGTAGTCTTGAGACAGTGGGCTCACAGTTGCGGATTCCAGTACACATGGCAATGCGCCGGTACGTATGTATAGTAGTAGTCTTGAGACAGTCGGCTCACAGTTGCGGATTCCAGTACACATGGCAATGCGCCGGTACATATGTATAGTAGTGGTCTTGAGACAGTGGGCTCACAGTTGCGGATTCCAGTACACATGGCAATGCGCCGGTACATATGTATAGTAGTAGTCTTGAGACAGTGGGCTCACAGTTGCGGATTCCAGTACACATAGCAATGCGCCGGTACATATGTATAGTAGTGGTCTTGAGACAGTGGGCTCACAGTTGCGGATTCCAGTACACATGGCAATGCGCCGGTACATATGTATAGTAGTGTCTTGAGATAGTTTGCTCACAGTTGCGGATTCCAGTACACATGGCAATGCGCCGGTACATATGTATAGTAGTGGTCTTGAGACAGTGGGCTCACAGTTGCGGATTCCAGTACACATGGCAATGCGCCGGTACATATGTATAGTAGTGGTCTTGAGACAGTGGGCTCACAGTTGCGGATTCCAGTACACATGGCAATGCGCCGGTACATATGTATAGTAGTGGTCTTGAGACAGTGGGCTCACAGTTGCGGATTCCAGTACACATGGCAATGCGCCGGTACATATGTATAGTAGTGGTCTTGAGACAGTCGGCTCACAGTTGCGGATTCCAGTACACATGGCAATGCGCCGGTACATATGTATAGTAGTAGTCTTGAGACAGTGGGCTCACAGTTGCGGATTCCAGTACACATGGCAATGCGCCGGTACATATGTATAGTAGTGGTCTTGAGACAGTCGGCTCACAGTTGCGGATTCCAGTACACATGGCAATGCGCCGGTACATATGTATAGTAGTGGTCTTGAGACAGTCGGCTCACAGTTGCGGATTCCAGTACACATGGCAATGCGCCGGTACATATGTATAGTAGTGTCTTGAGATAGTTTGCTCACAGTTGCGGATTCCAGTACACATGGCAATGCGCCGGTACATATGTATAGTAGTGGTCTTGAGACAGTGGGCTCACAGTTGCGGATTCCAGTACACATGGCAATGCGCCGGTACATATGTATAGTAGTAGTCTTGAGACAGTGGGCTCACAGTTGCGGATTCCAGTACACATAGCAATGCGCCGGTACATATGTATAGTAGTGGTCTTGAGACAGTGGGCTCACAGTTGCGGATTCCAGTACACATGGCAATGCGCCGGTACATATGTATAGTAGTGTCTTGAGATAGTTTGCTCACAGTTGCGGATTCCAGTACACATGGCAATGCGCCGGTACATATGTATAGTAGTAGTCTTGAGACAGTGGGCTCACAGTTGCGGATTCCAGTACACATGGCAATGCGCCGGTACATATGTATAGTAGTGGTCTTGAGACAGTGGGCTCACAGTTGCGGATTCCAGTACACATGGCAATGCGCCGGTACATATGTATAGTAGTGGTCTTGAGACAGTGGGCTCACAGTTGCGGATTCCAGTACACATGGCAATGCGCCGGTACATATGTATAGTAGTGGTCTTGAGACAGTCGGCTCACAGTTGCGGATTCCAGTACACATGGCAATGCGCCGGTACATATGTATAGTAGTAGTCTTGAGACAGTGGGCTCACAGTTGCGGATTCCAGTACACATGGCAATGCGCCGGTACATATGTATAGTAGTGGTCTTGAGACAGTCGGCTCACAGTTGCGGATTCCAGTACACATGGCAATGCGCCGGTACATATGTATAGTAGTGGTCTTGAGACAGTCGGCTCACAGTTGCGGATTCCAGTACACATGGCAATGCGCCGGTACATATGTATAGTAGTGGTCTTGAGATAGTTTGCTCACAGTTGCGGATTCCAGTACACATGGCAATGCGCCGGTACATATGTATAGTAGTGGTCTTGAGACAGTGGGCTCACAGTTGCGGATTCCAGTACACATGGCAATGCGCCGGTACATATGTATAATAGTGGTCTTGAGACAGTGGGCTCACAGTTGCGGATTCCAGTACACATGGCAATGCGCCGGTACATATGTATAGTAGTGGTCTTGGGACAGTCGGCTCACAGTTGTGGATTCCAGTACACATGGCAATGCGCCGGTACATATGTATAGTAGTGGTCTTGAGACAGTCGGCTCACAGTTGCGGATTCCAGTACACATGGCAATGCGCCGGTACATATGTATAGTAGTGGTCTTGAGATAGTTTGCTCACAGTTGCGGATTCCAGTACACATGGCAATGCGCCGGTACATATGTATAGTAGTAGTCTTGAGACAGTGGGCTCACAGTTGCGGATTCCAGTACACATGGCAATGCGCCGGTACATATGTATAGTAGTGGTCTTGAGACAGTGGGCTCACAGTTGCGGATTCCAGTATACAGGGCAGTGCGCCGGTACATATGTTTAGCAGTAGTCTTGAGACAGTCGGCTCACAGTTGCGGATTCCAGTACACATGGCAATGCGCCGGTACATATGTATAGTAGTAGTCTTGAGACAGTCGGCTCACAGTTGCGGATTCCAGTACACATGGCAGTGCGCCGGTACATATGTATAGTAGTGGTCTTGAGATAGTTTGCTCACAGTTGCGGATTCCAGTACACATGGCAATGCGCCGGTACATATGTATAGTAGTGGTCTTGAGATAGTTTGCTCACAGTTGCGGATTCCAGTACACATGGCAATGCGCCGGTACATATGTATAGTAGTAGTCTTGAGACAGTGGGCTCACAGTTGCGGATTCCAGTACACATGGCAATGCGCCGGTACATATGTATAGTAGTGGTCTTGAGACAGTAGGCTCACAGTTGCGGATTCCAGTACACATGGCAATGCGCCGGTACATATGTATAGTAGTAGTCTTGAGACAGTGGGCTCACAGTTGCGGATTCCAGTACACATGGCAATGCGCCGGTACATATGTATAGTAGTGGTCTTGAGACAGTAGGCTCACAGTTGCGGATTCCAGTACACATGGCAATGCGCCGGTACATATGTATAGTAGTAGTCTTGAGACAGTGGGCTCACAGTTGCGGATTCCAGTACACATGGCAATGCGCCGGTACGTATGTATAGTAGTAGTCTTGAGACAGTCGGCTCACAGTTGCGGATTCCAGTACACATGGCAATGCGCCGGTACATATGTATAGTAGTGGTCTTGAGACAGTGGGCTCACAGTTGCGGATTCCAGTACACATGGCAATGCGCCGGTACATATGTATAGTAGTAGTCTTGAGACAGTGGGCTCACAGTTGCGGATTCCAGTACACATAGCAATGCGCCGGTACATATGTATAGTAGTGGTCTTGAGACAGTGGGCTCACAGTTGCGGATTCCAGTACACATGGCAATGCGCCGGTACATATGTATAGTAGTGTCTTGAGATAGTTTGCTCACAGTTGCGGATTCCAGTACACATGGCAATGCGCCGGTACATATGTATAGTAGTGGTCTTGAGACAGTGGGCTCACAGTTGCGGATTCCAGTACACATGGCAATGCGCCGGTACATATGTATAGTAGTGGTCTTGAGACAGTGGGCTCACAGTTGCGGATTCCAGTACACATGGCAATGCGCCGGTACATATGTATAGTAGTGGTCTTGAGACAGTGGGCTCACAGTTGCGGATTCCAGTACACATGGCAATGCGCCGGTACATATGTATAGTAGTGGTCTTGAGACAGTCGGCTCACAGTTGCGGATTCCAGTACACATGGCAATGCGCCGGTACATATGTATAGTAGTGGTCTTGAGATAGTTTGCTCACAGTTGCGGATTCCAGTACACATGGCAATGCGCCGGTACATATGTATAGTAGTGGTCTTGAGACAGTCGGCTCACAGTTGCGGATTCCAGTACACATGGCAATGCGCCGGTACATATGTATAGTAGTGGTCTTGAGACAGTCGGCTCACAGTTGCGGATTCCAGTACACATGGCAATGCGCCGGTACATATGTATAGTAGTGGTCTTGAGATAGTTTGCTCACAGTTGCGGATTCCAGTACACATGGCAATGCGCCGGTACATATGTATAGTAGTGGTCTTGAGACAGTCGGCTCACAGTTGCGGATTCCAGTACACATGGCAATGCGCCGGTACATATGTATAGTAGTGGTCTTGAGACAGTCGGCTCACAGTTGCGGATTCCAGTACACATGGCAATGCGCCGGTACATATGTATAGTAGTGGTCTTGAGATAGTTTGCTCACAGTTGCGGATTCCAGTACACATGGCAATGCGCCGGTACATATGTATAGTAGTGGTCTTGAGACAGTGGGCTCACAGTTGCGGATTCCAGTACACATGGCAATGCGCCGGTACATATGTATAATACTGGTCTTGAGACAGTGGGCTCACAGTTGCGGATTCCAGTACACATGGCAATGCGCCGGTACATATGTATAGTAGTGGTCTTGGGACAGTCGGCTCACAGTTGTGCATTCCAGTGCACATGGCAATGCGCCGGTACATATGTATAGTAGTGGTCTTGAGACAGTCGGCTCACAGTTGCGGATTCCAGTACACATGGCAATGCGCCGGTACATATGTATAGTAGTGGTCTTGAGATAGTTTGCTCACAGTTGCGGATTCCAGTACACATGGCAATGCGCCGGTACATATGTATAGTAATAGTCTTGAGACAGTGGGCTCACAGTTGCGGATTCCAGTACACATGGCAATGCGCCGGTACATATGTATAGTAGTGGTCTTGAGACAGTGGGCTCACAGTTGCGGATTCCAGTACACATGGCAATGCGCCGGTACATATGTATAGTAGTGGTCTTGAGACAGTGGGCTCACAGTTGCGGATTCCAGTACACATGGCAATGCGCCGGTACATATGTATAGTAGTGGTCTTGAGACAGTGGGCTCACAGTTGCGGATTCCAGTACACATGGCAATGCGCCGGTACATATGTATAGTAGTAGTCTTGAGACAGTGGGCTCACAGTTGCGGATTCCAGTACACATGGCAATGCGCCGGTACATATGTATAGTGGTGGTCTTGAGACAGTCGGCTCACAGTTGCGGATTCCAGTACACATGGCAATGCGCCGGTACATATGTATAGTAGTGGTCTTGAGACAGTGGGCTCACAGTTGCGGATTCCAGTACACATGGCAATGCGCCGGTACATATGTATAGTAGTGGTCTTGAGACAGTCGGCTCACTGTGCGGATTCCAGTACACATGGCAATGCGCCGGTACATATGTATAGTAGTGGTCTTGAGACAGTGGGCTCACAGTTGCGGATTCCAGTACACATGGCAGTGCGCCGGTACATATCTTTAGCAGTAGTCTTGAGACAGTCGGCTCACAGTTGCGGATTCCAGTACACATGGCAATGCGCCGGTACATATGTATAGTAGTAGTCTTGAGACAGTCGGCTCACAGTTGCGGATTCCAGTACACATGGCAGTGCGCCGGTACATATGTATAGTAGTGGTCTTGAGATAGTTTGCTCACAGTTGCGGATTCCAGTACACATGGCAATGCGCCGGTACATATGTATAGTTGTAGTCTTGAGACAGTGGGCTCACAGTTGCGGATTCCAGTACACATGGCAATGCGCCGGTACATATGTATAGTAGTGTTCTTGAGATAGTTTGCTCACAGTTGCGGATTCCAGTACACATGGCAATGCGCCGGTACATATGTATAGTAGTAGTCTTGAGACAGTGGGCTCACAGTTGCGGATTCCAGTACACATGGCAATGCGCCGGTACATATGTATAGTAGTGGTCTTGAGACAGTGGGCTCACAGTTGCGGATTCCAGTACACATGGCAATGCGCCGGTACATATGTATAGTAGTAGTCTTGAGACAGTGGGCTCACAGTTGCGGATTCCAGTACACATGGCAATGCGCCGGTACATATATATAGTAGTGGTCTTGAGACAGTGGGCTCACAGTTGCGGATTCCAGTACACATGGCAATGCGTCGGTACATATGTATAGTAGTAGTCTTGAGACAGTGGGCTCACAGTTGCGGATTCCAGTACACATGGCAATGCGCCGGAACATATGTATAGTAGTGGTCTTGAGATAGTTTGCTCACAGTTGCGGATTCCAGTACACATGACAATATGCCGGTACATATGTATAGTAGTAGTCTTGAGACAGTGGGCTCACAGAGGCGGATTCCAGTACACATGGCAATGCGCCGGTACATATGTATAGTAGTGGTCTTGAGACAGTGGGCTCACAGTTGCGGATTCCAGTACACATGGCAATGCGGCGGTACATATGTATAGTAGTGGTCTTGAGACAGTGGGCTCACAGTTGCGGATTCCAGTACACATGGCAATGCGCCGGTACATATGTATAGTATTGGTCTTGAGACAGTGGGCTCACAGTTGCGGATTCCAGTACACATGGCAATGCGCCGGTACATATGTATAGTAGTAGTCTTGAGACAGTGGGCTCACAGTTGCGGATTCCAGTACACATGGCAATGCGCCGGTACATATGTATAGTAGTGGTCTTGAGACAGTCGGCTCACAGTTGCGGATTCCAGTACACATGGCAATGCGCCGGCACATATGTATAGTAGTGGTCTTGAGACAGTCGGCTCACAGTTGCGGATTCCAGTACACATGGCAATGCGCCGGTACATATGTATAGTAGTGGTCTTGAGACAGTGGGCTCACAGTTGCGGATTCCAGTACACATGGCAATGCGCCGGTACATATGTATAATAGTGGTCTTGAGACAGTGGGCTCACAGTTGCGGATTCCAGTACACATGGCAATGCGCCGGTACATATGTATAGTAGTGGTCTTGAGACAGTCGGCTCACAGTTGCGGATTCCAGTACACATGGCAATGCGCCGGTACATATGTATAGTAGTGGTCTTGAGACAGTCGGCTCACAGTTGCGGATTCCAGTACACATGGCAATGCGCCGGTACATATGTATAGTAGTGGTCTTGAGATAGTTTGCTCACAGTTGCGGATTCCAGTACACATGGCAATGCGCCGGTACATATGTATAGTAGTAGTCTTGAGACAGTGGGCTCACAGTTGCGGATTCCAGTACACATGGCAATGCGCCGGTACATATGTATAGTAGTGGTCTTGAGATAGTTTGCTCACAGTTGCGGATTCCAGTACACATGGCAATGCGCCGGTACATATGTATAGTAGTGGTCTTGAGACAGTGGGCTCACAGTTGCGGATTCCAGTACACATGGCAATGCGCCGGTACATATGTATAATAGTGGTCTTGAGACAGTGGGCTCACAGTTGCGGATTCCAGTACACATGGCAATGCGCCGGTACATATGTATACTAGTGGTCTTGAGACAGTCGGCTCACAGTTGCGGATTCCAGTACACATGGCAATGCGCCGGTACATATGTATAGTAGTGGGCTTGAGACAGTCGGCTCACAGTTGCGGATTCCAGTACACATGGCAATGCGCCGGTACATATGTATAGTAGTGGTCTTGAGATAGTTTGCTCACAGTTGCGGATTCCAGTACACATGGCAATGCGCCGGTACATATGTATAGTAGTAGTCTTGAGACAGTGGGCTCACAGTTGCGGATTCCAGTACACATGGCAATGCGCCGGTACATATGTATAGTAGTGGTCCTGACACAGTGGGCTCACAGTTGCGGATTCCGGTACACATGGCAATGCGCCGGTACATATGTATAGTAGTGGTCTTGAGACAGTGGGCTCACGGTTGCGGATTCCAGTACACATGGCAATGCGCCGGTACATATGTATAGTAGTGGTCTTGAGACAGTGGGCTCACAGTTGCGGATTCCAGTACACATGGCTATGCGCCGGTACATATGTATAGTAGTAGTCTTGAGACAGTGGGCTCACAGTTGCGGATTCCAGTACACATGGCAGTGCGCCGGTACATATGTATAGTAGTGGTCTTGAGACAGTCGGCTCACAGTTGCGGATTCCAGTACACATGGCAATGCGCCGGTACATATGTATAGTAGTGGTCTTGAGACAGTGGGCTCAGAGTTGCGGATTCCAGTACACATGGCAGTGCGCCGGTACATATGTTTAGCAGTAGTCTTGAGACAGTCGGCTCACAGTTGCGGATTCCAGTACACATGGCAATGCGCCGGTACATATGTATAGTAGTAGTCTTGAGACAGTCGGCTCACAGTTGCGGATTCCAGTACACATGGCAGTGCGCCGGTACATATGTATAGTAGTGGTCTTGAGATTGTGGGCTCACAGTTGCGGATTCCAGTACACATGGCAATGCGCCGGTACATATGTATAGTAGTGGTCTTGAGACAGTCGGCTCACAGTTGCGGATTCCAGTACACATGGCAATGCGCCGGTACATATGTATAGTAGTGGTCTTGAGACAGTCGGCTCACAGTTGCGGATTCCAGTACACATGGCAATGCGCCGGTACATATGTATAGTAGTGGTCTTGAGATAGTTTGCTCACAGTTGCGGATTCCAGTACACATGGCAATGCGCCGGTACATATGTATAGTAGTGGTCTTGAGACAGTGGGCTCACAGTTGCGGATTCCAGTACACATGGCAATGCGCCGGTACATATGTATAATAGTGGTCTTGAGACAGTGGGCTCACAGTTGCGGATTCCAGTACACATGGCAATGCGCCGGTACATATGCATAGTAGTGGTCTTGAGACAGTGGGCTCACAGTTGCGGATTCCAGTACACATGGCAATGCGCCGGTACATATGTATAGTAGTAGTCTTGAGACAGTGGGCTCACAGTTGCGGATTCCAGGACACATGGCAATGCGCCGGTACATATGTATAGTAATGGTCTTGAGACAGTGGGCTCACAGTTGCGGATTCCAGTACACATGGCAATGCGCCGGTACATATGTATAGTAGTAGTCTTGAGACAGTGGGCTCACAGTTGCGGATTCCAGTACACATGGCAATGCGCCGGTACATATGTATAGTAGTGGTCTTGAGATAGTTTGCTCACAGTTGCGGATTCCAGTACACATGACAATGCGCCGGTACATATGTATAGTAGTAGTCTTGAGACAGTGGGCTCACAGTTGCGGATTCCAGTACACATGGCAATGCGCCGGTACATATGTATAGTAGTGGTCTTGAGACAGTGGGCTCACAGTTGCGGATTCCAGTACACATGGCAATGCGCCGGTACATATGTATAGTAGTGGTCTTGAGACAGTGGGCTCAAAGTTGCGGATTCCAGTACACATGGCAATGCGCCGGTACATATGTATAGTAGTGGTCTTGAGACAGTCGGCTCACAGTTGCGGATTCCAGTACACATGGCAATGCGCCGGTACATATGTATAGTAGTGGTCTTGAGACAGTGGGCTCAGAGTTGCGGATTCCAGTACACATGGCAATGCGCCGGTACATATGTATAGTAGTGGTCTTGAGACAGTCGGCTCACAGTTGCGGATTCCAGTACACATGGCAATGCGCCGGTACATATGTATAGTAGTGGTCTTGAGACAGTGGGCTCACAGTTGCGGATTCCAGAACACATGGCAGTGCGCCGGTACATATGTTTAGCAGTAGTCTTGAGACAGTCGGCTCACAGTTGCGGATTCCAGTACACATGGCAGTGCGCCGGTACATATATATAGTAGTAGTCTTGAGACAGTCGGCTCACAGTTGCGGATTCCAGTACACATGGCAGTGCGCCGGTACATATGTATAGTAGTGGTCTTGAGATAGTTTGCTCACAGTTGCGGATTCCAGTACACATGGCAATGCGCCGGTACATATGTATAGTAGTAGTCTTGAGACAGTGGGCTCACAGTTGCGGATTCCAGTACACATGGCAATGCGCCGGTACATATGTATAGTAGTGGTCTTGAGATAGTTTGCTCACAGTTGCGGATTCCAGTACACATGGCAATGCGCCGGTACATATGTATAGTAGTAGTCTTGAGACAGTGGGCTCACAGTTGCGGATTCCAGTACACATGGCAATGCGCCGGTACATATGTATAGTAGTGGTCTTGAGACAGTAGGCTCACAGTTGCGGATTCCAGTACACATGGCAATGCGCCGGTACATATGTATAGTAGTAGTCTTGAGACAGTGGGCTCACAGTTGCGGATTCCAGTACACATGGCAATGCGCCGGTACGTATGTATAGTAGTAGTCTTGAGACAGTCGGCTCACAGTTGCGGATTCCAGTACACATGGCAATGCGCCGGTACATATGTATAGTAGTGGTCTTGAGACAGTGGGCTCACAGTTGCGGATTCCAGTACACATGGCAATGCGCCGGTACATATGTATAGTAGTAGTCTTGAGACAGTGGGCTCACAGTTGCGGATTCCAGTACACATAGCAATGCGCCGGTACATATGTATAGTAGTGGTCTTGAGACAGTGGGCTCACAGTTGCGGATTCCAGTACACATGGCAATGCGCCGGTACATATGTATAGTAGTGTCTTGAGATAGTTTGCTCACAGTTGCGGATTCCAGTACACATGGCAATGCGCCGGTACATATGTATAGTAGTGGTCTTGAGACAGTGGGCTCACAGTTGCGGATTCCAGTACACATGGCAATGCGCCGGTACATATGTATAGTAGTGGTCTTGAGACAGTGGGCTCACAGTTGCGGATTCCAGTACACATGGCAATGCGCCGGTACATATGTATAGTAGTGGTCTTGAGACAGTGGGCTCACAGTTGCGGATTCCAGTACACATGGCAATGCGCCGGTACATATGTATAGTAGTGGTCTTGAGACAGTGGGCTCACAGTTGCGGATTCCAGTACACATGGCAATGCGCCGGTACATATGTATAGTAGTGGTCTTGAGATAGTTTGCTCACAGTTGCGGATTCCAGTACACATGGCAATGCGCCGGTACATATGTATAGTAGTGGTCTTGAGACAGTCGGCTCACAGTTGCGGATTCCAGTACACATGGCAATGCGCCGGTACATATGTATAGTAGTGGTCTTGAGACAGTCGGCTCACAGTTGCGGATTCCAGTACACATGGCAATGCGCCGGTACATATGTATAGTAGTGGTCTTGAGATAGTTTGCTCACAGTTGCGGATTCCAGTACACATGGCAATGCGCCGGTACATATGTATAGTAGTGGTCTTGAGACAGTCGGCTCACAGTTGCGGATTCCAGTACACATGGCAATGCGCCGGTACATATGTATAGTAGTGGTCTTGAGATAGTTTGCTCACAGTTGCGGATTCCAGTACACATGGCAATGCGCCGGTACATATGTATAGTAGTGGTCTTGAGACAGTGGGCTCACAGTTGCGGATTCCAGTACACATGGCAATGCGCCGGTACATATGTATAATACTGGTCTTGAGACAGTGGGCTCACAGTTGCGGATTCCAGTACACATGGCAATGCGCCGGTACATATGTATAGTAGTGGTCTTGGGACAGTCGGCTCACAGTTGTGGATTCCAGTGCACATGGCAATGCGCCGGTACATATGTATAGTAGTGGTCTTGAGACAGTCGGCTCACAGTTGCGGATTCCAGTACACATGGCAATGCGCCGGTACATATGTATAGTAGTGGTCTTGAGATAGTTTGCTCACAGTTGCGGATTCCAGTACACATGGCAATGCGCCGGTACATATGTATAGTAATAGTCTTGAGACAGTGGGCTCACAGTTGCGGATTCCAGTACACATGGCAATGCGCCGGTACATATGTATAGTAGTGGTCTTGAGACAGTGGGCTCACAGTTGCGGATTCCAGTACACATGGCAATGCGCCGGTACATATGTATAGTAGTGGTCTTGAGACAGTGGGCTCACAGTTGCGGATTCCAGTACACATGGCAATGCGCCGGTACATATGTATAGTAGTGGTCTTGAGACAGTGGGCTCACAGTTGCGGATTCCAGTACACATGGCAATGCGCCGGTACATATGTATAGTAGTAGTCTTGAGACAGTGGGCTCACAGTTGCGGATTCCAGTACACATGGCAATGCGCCGGTACATATGTATAGTGGTGGTCTTGAGACAGTCGGCTCACAGTTGCGGATTCCAGTACACATGGCAATGCGCCGGTACATATGTATAGTAGTGGTCTTGAGACAGTGGGCTCACAGTTGCGGATTCCAGTACACATGGCAATGCGCCGGTACATATGTATAGTAGTGGTCTTGAGACAGTCGGCTCACTGTTGCGGATTCCAGTACACATGGCAATGCGCCGGTACATATGTATAGTAGTGGTCTTGAGACAGTGGGCTCACAGTTGCGGATTCCAGTACACATGGCAGTGCGCCGGTACATATCTTTAGCAGTAGTCTTGAGACAGTCGGCTCACAGTTGCGGATTCCAGTACACATGGCAATGCGCCGGTACATATGTATAGTAGTAGTCTTGAGACAGTCGGCTCACAGTTGCGGATTCCAGTACACATGGCAGTGCGCCGGTACATATGTATAGTAGTGGTCTTGAGATAGTTTGCTCACAGTTGCGGATTCCAGTACACATGGCAATGCGCCGGTACATATGTATAGTTGTAGTCTTGAGACAGTGGGCTCACAGTTGCGGATTCCAGTACACATGGCAATGCGCCGGTACATATGTATAGTAGTGGTCTTGAGATAGTTTGCTCACAGTTGCGGATTCCAGTACACATGGCAATGCGCCGGTACATATGTATAGTAGTAGTCTTGAGACAGTGGGCTCACAGTTGCGGATTCCAGTACACATGGCAATGCGCCGGTACATATGTATAGTAGTGGTCTTGAGACAGTGGGCTCACAGTTGCGGATTCCAGTACACATGGCAATGCGCCGGTACATATGTATAGTAGTAGTCTTGAGACAGTGGGCTCACAGTTGCGGATTCCAGTACACATGGCAATGCGCCGGTACATATGTATAGTAGTGGTCTTGAGACAGTGGGCTCACAGTTGCGGATTCCAGTACACATGGCAATGCGCCGGTACATATGTATAGTAGTAGTCTTGAGACAGTGGGCTCACAGTTGCGGATTCCAGTACACATGGCAATGCGCCGGAACATATGTATAGTAGTGGTCTTGAGATAGTTTGCTCACAGTTGCGGATTCCAGTACACATGACAATATGCCGGTACATATGTATAGTAGTAGTCTTGAGACAGTGGGCTCACAGAGGCGGATTCCAGTACACATGGCAATGCGCCGGTACATATGTATAGTAGTGGTCTTGAGACAGTGGGCTCACAGTTGCGGATTCCAGTACACATGGCAATGCGGCGGTACATATGTATAGTAGTGGTCTTGAGACAGTGGGCTCACAGTTGCGGATTCCAGTACACATGGCAATGCGCCGGTACATATGTATAGTATTGGTCTTGAGACAGTGGGCTCACAGTTGCGGATTCCAGTACACATGGCAATGCGCCGGTACATATGTATAGTAGTAGTCTTGAGACAGTGGGCTCACAGTTGCGGATTCCAGTACACATGGCAATGCGCCGGTACATATGTATAGTAGTGGTCTTGAGACAGTCGGCTCACAGTTGCGGATTCCAGTACACATGGCAATGCGCCGGCACATATGTATAGTAGTGGTCTTGAGACAGTCGGCTCACAGTTGCGGATTCCAGTACACATGGCAATGCGCCGGTACATATGTATAGTAGTGGTCTTGAGACAGTGGGCTCACAGTTGCGGATTCCAGTACACATGGCAATGCGCCGGTACATATGTATAATAGTGGTCTTGAGACAGTGGGCTCACAGTTGCGGATTCCAGTACACATGGCAATGCGCCGGTACATATGTATAGTAGTGGTCTTGAGACAGTCGGCTCACAGTTGCGGATTCCAGTACACATGGCAATGCGCCGGTACATATGTATAGTAGTGGTCTTGAGACAGTCGGCTCACAGTTGCGGATTCCAGTACACATGGCAATGCGCCGGTACATATGTATAGTAGTGGTCTTGAGATAGTTTGCTCACAGTTGCGGATTCCAGTACACATGGCAATGCGCCGGTACATATGTATAGTAGTAGTCTTGAGACAGTGGGCTCACAGTTGCGGATTCCAGTACACATGGCAATGCGCCGGTACATATGTATAGTAGTGGTCTTGAGATAGTTTGCTCACAGTTGCGGATTCCAGTACACATGGCAATGCGCCGGTACATATGTATAGTAGTGGTCTTGAGACAGTGGGCTCACAGTTGCGGATTCCAGTACACATGGCAATGCGCCGGTACATATGTATAATAGTGGTCTTGAGACAGTGGGCTCACAGTTGCGGATTCCAGTACACATGGCAATGCGCCGGTACATATGTATAGTAGTGGTCTTGAGACAGTCGGCTCACAGTTGCGGATTCCAGTACACATGGCAATGCGCCGGTACATATGTATAGTAGTGGTCTTGAGACAGTCGGCTCACAGTTGCGGATTCCAGTACACATGGCAATGCGCCGGTACATATGTATAGTAGTGGTCTTGAGATAGTTTGCTCACAGTTGCGGATTCCAGTACACATGGCAATGCGCCGGTACATATGTATAGTAGTGGTCCTGACACAGTGGGCTCACAGTTGCGGATTCCGGTACACATGGCAATGCGCCGGTACATATGTATAGTAGTGGTCTTGAGACAGTGGGCTCACGGTTGCGGATTCCAGTACACATGGCAATGCGCCGGTACATATGTATAGTAGTGGTCTTGAGACAGTGGGCTCACAGTTGCGGATTCCAGTACACATGGCTATGCGCCGGTACATATGTATAGTAGTAGTCTTGAGACAGTGGGCTCACAGTTGCGGATTCCAGTACACATGGCAGTGCGCCGGTACATATGTATAGTAGTGGTCTTGAGACAGTCGGCTCACAGTTGCGGATTCCAGTACACATGGCAATGCGCCGGTACATATGTATAGTAGTGGTCTTGAGACAGTGGGCTCAGAGTTGCGGATTCCAGTACACATGGCAGTGCGCCGGTACATATGTTTAGCAGTAGTCTTGAGACAGTCGGCTCACAGTTGCGGATTCCAGTACACATGGCAATGCGCCGGTACATATGTATAGTAGTAGTCTTGAGACAGTCGGCTCACAGTTGCGGATTCCAGTACACATGGCAGTGCGCCGGTACATATGTATAGTAGTGGTCTTGAGACAGTGGGCTCACAGTTGCGGATTCCAGTACACATGGCAATGCGCCGGTACATATGTATAGTAGTGGTCTTGAGACAGTCGGCTCACAGTTGCGGATTCCAGTACACATGGCAATGCGCCGGTACATATGTATAGTAGTGGTCTTGAGACAGTCGGCTCACAGTTGCGGATTCCAGTACACATGGCAATGCGCCGGTACATATGTATAGTAGTGGTCTTGAGATAGTTTGCTCACAGTTGCGGATTCCAGTACACATGGCAATGCGCCGGTACATATGTATAGTAGTGGTCTTGAGACAGTGGGCTCACAGTTGCGGATTCCAGTACACATGGCAATGCGCCGGTACATATGTATAATAGTGGTCTTGAGACAGTGGGCTCACAGTTGCGGATTCCAGTACACATGGCAATGCGCCGGTACATATGTATAGTAGTGGTCTTGAGACAGTCGGCTCACAGTTGCGGATTCCAGTACACATGGCAATGCGCCGGTACATATGTATAGTAGTGGTCTTGAGACAGTCGGCTCACAGTTGCGGATTCCAGTACACATGGCAATGCGCCGGTACATATGTATAGTAGTGGTCTTGAGATAGTTTGCTCACAGTTGCGGATTCCAGTACACATGGCAATGCGCCGGTACATATGTATAGTAGTAGTCTTGAGACAGTGGGCTCACAGTTGCGGATTCCAGTACACATGGCAATGCGCCGGTACATATGTATAGTAGTAGTCTTGAGACAGTGGGCTCACAGTTGCGGATTCCAGTACACATGGCAATGCGCCGGTACATATGTATAGTAGTGGTCTTGACACAGTGGGCTCACAGTTGCGGATTCCGGTACACATGGCAATGCGCCGGTACATATGTATAGTAGTGGTCTTGAGACAGTGGGCTCACAGTTGCGGATTCCAGTACACATGGCAATGCGCCGGTACATATGTATAGTAGTGGTCTTGAGACAGTGGGCTCACAGTTGCGGATTCCAGTACACATGGCAATGCGCCGGTACATATGTATAGTAGTGGTCTTGAGATAGTTTGCTCACAGTTGCGGATTCCAGTACACATGGCAATGCGCCGGTACATATGTATAGTAGTAGTCTTGAGACAGTGGGCTCACAGTTGCGGATTCCAGTACACATGGCAATGCGCCGGTACATATGTATAGTAGTGGTCTTGAGACAGTGGGCTCACAGTTGCGGATTCCAGTACACATGGCAATGCGCCGGTACATATGTATAGTAGTAGTCTTGAGACAGTGGGCTCACAGTTGCGGATTCCAGTACACATGGCAATGCGCCGGTACATATGTATAGTAGTGGTCTTGAGACAGTGGGCTCACAGTTGCGGATTCCAGTACACATGGCAATGCGCCGGTACATATGTATAGTAGTAGTCTTGAGACAGTGGGCTCACAGTTGCGGATTCCAGTACACATGGCAATGCGCCGGAACATATGTATAGTAGTGGTCTTGAGATAGTTTGCTCACAGTTGCGGATTCCAGTACACATGACAATATGCCGGTACATATGTATAGTAGTAGTCTTGAGACAGTGGGCTCACAGTTGCGGATTCCAGTACACATGGCAATGCGCCGGTACATATGTATAGTAGTGGTCTTGAGACAGTGGGCTCACAGTTGCGGATTCCAGTACACATGGCAATGCGGCGGTACATATGTATAGTAGTGGTCTTGAGACAGTGGGCTCACAGTTGCGGATTCCAGTACACATGGCAATGCGCCGGTACATATGTATAGTAGTGGTCTTGAGACAGTGGGCTCACAGTTGCGGATTCCAGTACACATGGCAATGCGCCGGTACATATGTATAGTAGTAGTCTTGAGACAGTGGGCTCACAGTTGCGGATTCCAGTACACATGGCAATGCGCCGGTACATATGTATAGTAGTGGTCTTGAGACAGTCGGCTCACAGTTGCGGATTCCAGTACACATGGCAATGCGCCGGTACATATGTATAGTAGTGGTCTTGAGACAGTCGGCTCACAGTTGCGGATTCCAGTACACATGGCAATGCGCCGGTACATATGTATAGTAGTGGTCTTGAGACAGTGGGCTCACAGTTGCGGATTCCAGTACACATGGCAATGCGCCGGTACATATGTATAATAGTGGTCTTGAGACAGTGGGCTCACAGTTGCGGATTCCAGTACACATGGCAATGCGCCGGTACATATGTATAGTAGTGGTCTTGAGACAGTCGGCTCACAGTTGCGGATTCCAGTACACATGGCAATGCGCCGGTACATATGTATAGTAGTGGTCTTGAGACAGTCGGCTCACAGTTGCGGATTCCAGTACACATGGCAATGCGCCGGTACATATGTATAGTAGTGGTCTTGAGATAGTTTGCTCACAGTTGCGGATTCCAGTACACATGGCAATGCGCCGGTACATATGTATAGTAGTAGTCTTGAGACAGTGGGCTCACAGTTGCGGATTCCAGTACACATGGCAATGCGCCGGTACATATGTATAGTAGTGGTCTTGAGATAGTTTGCTCACAGTTGCGGATTCCAGTACACATGGCAATGCGCCGGTACATATGTATAGTAGTGGTCTTGAGACAGTGGGCTCACAGTTGCGGATTCCAGTACACATGGCAATGCGCCGGTACATATGTATAATAGTGGTCTTGAGACAGTGGGCTCACAGTTGCGGATTCCAGTACACATGGCAATGCGCCGGTACATATGTATAGTAGTGGTCTTGAGACAGTCGGCTCACAGTTGCGGATTCCAGTACACATGGCAATGCGCCGGTACATATGTATAGTAGTGGTCTTGAGACAGTCGGCTCACAGTTGCGGATTCCAGTACACATGGCAATGCGCCGGTACATATGTATAGTAGTGGTCTTGAGATAGTTTGCTCACAGTTGCGGATTCCAGTACACATGGCAATGCGCCGGTACATATGTATAGTAGTAGTCTTGAGACAGTGGGCTCACAGTTGCGGATTCCAGTACACATGGCAATGCGCCGGTACATATGTATAGTAGTGGTCTTGACACAGTGGGCTCACAGTTGCGGATTCCGGTACACATGGCACTGCGCCGGTACATATGTATAGTAGTGGTCTTGAGACAGTGGGCTCACGGTTGCGGATTCCAGTACACATGGCAATGCGCCGGTACATATGTATAGTAGTGGTCTTGAGACAGTGGGCTCACAGTTGCGGATTCCAGTACACATGGCAATGCGCCGGTACATATGTATAGTAGTAGTCTTGAGACAGTGGGCTCACAGTTGCGGATTCCAGTACACATGGCAGTGCGCCGGTACATATGTATAGTAGTGGTCTTGAGACAGTCGGCTCACAGTTGCGGATTCCAGTACACATGGCAATGCGCCGGTACATATGTATAGTAGTGGTCTTGAGACAGTGGGCTCAGAGTTGCGGATTCCAGTACACATGGCAGTGCGCCGGTACATATGTTTAGCAGTAGTCTTGAGACAGTCGGCTCACAGTTGCGGATTCCAGTACACATGGCAATGCGCCGGTACATATGTATAGTAGTAGTCTTGAGACAGTCGGCTCACAGTTGCGGATTCCAGTACACATGGCAGTGCGCCGGTACAAATGTATAGTAGTGGTCTTGAGACAGTGGGCTCACAGTTGCGGATTCCAGTACACATGGCAATGCGCCGGTACATATGTATAGTAGTGGTCTTGAGACAGTCGGCTCACAGTTGCGGATTCCAGTACACATGGCAATGCGCCGGTACATATGTATAGTAGTGGTCTTGAGACAGTCGGCTCACAGTTGCGGATTCCAGTACACATGGCAATGCGCCGGTACATATGTATAGTAGTGGTCTTGAGATAGTTTGCTCACAGTTGCGGATTCCAGTACACATGGCAATGCGCCGGTACATATGTATAGTAGTGGTCTTGAGACAGTGGGCTCACAGTTGCGGATTCCAGTACACATGGCAATGCGCCGGTACATATGTATAATAGTGGTCTTGAGACAGTGGGCTCACAGTTGCGGATTCCAGTACACATGGCAATGCGCCGGTACATATGTATAGTAGTGGTCTTGAGACAGTCGGCTCACAGTTGCGGATTCCAGTACACATGGCAATGCGCCGGTACATATGTATAGTAGTGGTCTTGAGACAGTCGGCTCACAGTTGCGGATTCCAGTACACATGGCAATGCGCCGGTACATATGTATAGTAGTGGTCTTGAGATAGTTTGCTCACAGTTGCGGATTCCAGTACACATGGCAATGCGCCGGTACATATGTATAGTAGTAGTCTTGAGACAGTGGGCTCACAGTTGCGGATTCCAGTACACATGGCAATGCGCCGGTACATATGTATAGTAGTGGTCTTGAGATAGTTTGCTCACAGTTGCGGATTCCAGTACACATGGCAATGCGCCGGTACATATGTATAGTAGTGGTCTTGAGACAGTGGGCTCACAGTTGCGGATTCCAGTACACATGGCAATGCGCCGGTACATATGTATAATAGTGGTCTTGAGACAGTGGGCTCACAGTTGCGGATTCCAGTACACATGGCAATGCGCCGGTACATATGTATAGTAGTGGTCTTGAGACAGTCGGCTCACAGTTGCGGATTCCAGTACACATGGCAATGCGCCGGTACATATGTATATTAGTAGTCTTGAGACAGTGGGCTCACAGTTGCGGATTCCAGTACACATGGCAATGCGCCGGTACATATGTATAGTAGTGGTCTTGACACAGTGGGCTCACAGTTGCGGATTCCAGTACACATGGCAATGCGCCGGTACATATGTATAGTAGTAGTCTTGAGACAGTCGGCTCACAGTTGCGGATTCCAGTACACATGGCAGTGCGCCGGTACATATGTATAGTAGTGGTCTTGAGACAGTGGGCTCACAGTTGCGGATTCCAGTACACATGGCAATGCGCCGGTACATATGTATAGTAGTGGTCTTGAGACAGTCGGCTCACAGTTGCGGATTCCAGTACACATGGCAATGCGCCGGTACATATGTATAGTAGTGGTCTTGAGACAGTCGGCTCACAGTTGCGGATTCCAGTACACATGGCAATGCGCCGGTACATATGTATAGTAGTGGTCTTGAGATAGTTTGCTCACAGTTGCGGATTCCAGTACACATGGCAATGCGCCGGTACATATGTATAGTAGTGGTCTTGAGACAGTGGGCTCACAGTTGCGGATTCCAGTACACATGGCAATGCGCCGGTACATATGTATAATAGTGGTCTTGAGACAGTGGGCTCACAGTTGCGGATTCCAGTACACATGGCAATGCGCCGGTACATATGTATAGTAGTGGTCTTGAGACAGTCGGCTCACAGTTGCGGATTCCAGTACACATGGCAATGCGCCGGTACATATGTATAGTAGTGGTCTTGAGACAGTCGGCTCACAGTTGCGGATTCCAGTACACATGGCAATGCGCCGGTACATATGTATAGTAGTGGTCTTGAGATAGTTTGCTCACAGTTGCGGATTCCAGTACACATGGCAATGCGCCGGTACATATGTATAGTAGTAGTCTTGAGACAGTGGGCTCACAGTTGCGGATTCCAGTACACATGGCAATGCGCCGGTACATATGTATAGTAGTGGTCTTGAGATAGTTTGCTCACAGTTGCGGATTCCAGTACACATGGCAATGCGCCGGTACATATGTATAGTAGTGGTCTTGAGACAGTGGGCTCACAGTTGCGGATTCCAGTACACATGGCAATGCGCCGGTACATATGTATAATAGTGGTCTTGAGACAGTGGGCTCACAGTTGCGGATTCCAGTACACATGGCAATGCGCCGGTACATATGTATAGTAGTGGTCTTGAGACAGTCGGCTCACAGTTGCGGATTCCAGTACACATGGCAATGCGGCGGTACATATGTATAGTAGTAGTCTTGAGACAGTGGGCTCACAGTTGCGGATTCCAGTACACATGGCAATGCGCCGGTACATATGTATAGTAGTGGTCTTGACACAGTGGGCTCACAGTTGCGGATTCCGGTACACATGGCAATGCGCCGGTACATATGTATAGTAGTGGTCTTGAGACAGTGGGCTCACAGTTGCGGATTCCAGTACACATGGCAATGCGCCGGTACATATGTATAGTAGTGGTCTTGAGACAGTGGGCTCACAGTTGCGGATTCCAGTACACATGGCAATGCGCCGGTACATATGTATAGTAGTGGTCTTGAGATAGTTTGCTCACAGTTGCGGATTCCAGTACACATGGCAATGCGCCGGTACATATGTATAGTAGTAGTCTTGAGACAGTGGGCTCACAGTTGCGGATTCCAGTACACATGGCAATGCGCCGGTACATATGTATAGTAGTGGTCTTGAGACAGTGGGCTCACAGTTGCGGATTCCAGTACACATGGCAATGCGCCGGTACATATGTATAGTAGTAGTCTTGAGACAGTGGGCTCACAGTTGCGGATTCCAGTACACATGGCAATGCGCCGGTACATATGTATAGTAGTGGTCTTGAGACAGTGGGCTCACAGTTGCGGATTCCAGTACACATGGCAATGCGCCGGTACATATGTATAGTAGTAGTCTTGAGACAGTGGGCTCACAGTTGCGGATTCCAGTACACATGGCAATGCGCCGGAACATATGTATAGTAGTGGTCTTGAGATAGTTTGCTCACAGTTGCGGATTCCAGTACACATGACAATATGCCGGTACATATGTATAGTAGTAGTCTTGAGACAGTGGGCTCACAGTTGCGGATTCCAGTACACATGGCAATGCGCCGGTACATATGTATAGTAGTGGTCTTGAGACAGTGGGCTCACAGTTGCGGATTCCAGTACACATGGCAATGCGGCGGTACATATGTATAGTAGTGGTCTTGAGACAGTGGGCTCACAGTTGCGGATTCCAGTACACATGGCAATGCGCCGGTACATATGTATAGTAGTGGTCTTGAGACAGTGGGCTCACAGTTGCGGATTCCAGTACACATGGCAATGCGCCGGTACATATGTATAGTAGTAGTCTTGAGACAGTGGGCTCACAGTTGCGGATTCCAGTACACATGGCAATGCGCCGGTACATATGTATAGTAGTGGTCTTGAGACAGTCGGCTCACAGTTGCGGATTCCAGTACACATGGCAATGCGCCGGTACATATGTATAGTAGTGGTCTTGAGACAGTCGGCTCACAGTTGCGGATTCCAGTACACATGGCAATGCGCCGGTACATATGTATAGTAGTGGTCTTGAGACAGTGGGCTCACAGTTGCGGATTCCAGTACACATGGCAATGCGCCGGTACATATTTATAATAGTGGTCTTGAGACAGTGGGCTCACAGTTGCGGATTCCAGTACACATGGCAATGCGCCGGTACATATGTATAGTAGTGGTCTTGAGACAGTCGGCTCACAGTTGCGGATTCCAGTACACATGGCAATGCGCCGGTACATATGTATAGTAGTGGTCTTGAGACAGTCGGCTCACAGTTGCGGATTCCAGTACACATGGCAATGCGCCGGTACATATGTATAGTAGTGGTCTTGAGATAGTTTGCTCACAGTTGCGGATTCCAGTACACATGGCAATGCGCCGGTACATATGTATAGTAGTAGTCTTGAGACAGTGGGCTCACAGTTGCGGATTCCAGTACACATGGCAATGCGCCGGTACATATGTATAGTAGTGGTCTTGAGATAGTTTGCTCACAGTTGCGGATTCCAGTACACATGGCAATGCGCCGGTACATATGTATAGTAGTGGTCTTGAGACAGTGGGCTCACAGTTGCGGATTCCAGTACACATGGCAATGCGCCGGTACATATGTATAATAGTGGTCTTGAGACAGTGGGCTCACAGTTGCGGATTCCAGTACACATGGCAATGCGCCGGTACATATGTATAGTAGTGGTCTTGAGACAGTCGGCTCACAGTTGCGGATTCCAGTACACATGGCAATGCGCCGGTACATATGTATAGTAGTGGTCTTGAGACAGTCGGCTCACAGTTGCGGATTCCAGTACACATGGCAATGCGCCGGTACATATGTATAGTAGTGGTCTTGAGATAGTTTGCTCACAGTTGCGGATTCCAGTACACATGGCAATGCGCCGGTACATATGTATAGTAGTAGTCTTGAGACAGTGGGCTCACAGTTGCGGATTCCAGTACACATGGCAATGCGCCGGTACATATGTATAGTAGTGGTCTTGACACAGTGGGCTCACAGTTGCGGATTCCGGTACACATGGCAATGCGCCGGTACATATGTATAGTAGTGGTCTTGAGACAGTGGGCTCACGGTTGCGGATTCCAGTACACATGGCAATGCGCCGGTACATATGTATAGTAGTGGTCTTGAGACAGTGGGCTCACAGTTGCGGATTCCAGTACACATGGCAATGCGCCGGTACATATGTATAGTAGTAGTCTTGAGACAGTGGGCTCACAGTTGCGGATTCCAGTACACATGACAATATGCCGGTACATATGTATAGTAGTAGTCTTGAGACAGTGGGCTCACAGTTGCGGATTCCAGTACACATGGCAATGCGCCGGTACATATGTATAGTAGTGGTCTTGAGACAGTGGGCTCACAGTTGCGGATTCCAGTACACATGGCAATGCGCCGGTACATATGTATAGTAGTGGTCTTGACACAGTGGGCTCACAGTTGCGGATTCCGGTACACATGGCAATGCGCCGGTACATATGTATAGTAGTGGTCTTGAGACAGTGGGCTCACGGTTGCGGATTCCAGTACACATGGCAATGCGCCGGTACATATGTATAGTAGTGGTCTTGAGACAGTGGGCTCACAGTTGCGGATTCCAGTACACATGGCAATGCGCCGGTACATATGTATAGTAGTAGTCTTGAGACAGTGGGCTCACAGTTGCGGATTCCAGTACACATGACAATATGCCGGTACATATGTATAGTAGTAGTCTTGAGACAGTGGGCTCACAGTTGCGGATTCCAGTACACATGGCAATGCGCCGGTACATATGTATAGTAGTGGTCTTGAGACAGTGGGCTCACAGTTGCGGATTCCAGTACACATGGCAATGCGCCGGTACATATGTATAGTAGTAGTCTTGAGACAGTGGGCTCACAGTTGCGGATTCCAGTACACATGGCAATGCGCCGGTACATATGTATAGTAGTGGTCTTGAGACAGTGGGCTCACAGTTGCGGATTCCAGTACACATGGCAATGCGCCGGTACATATGTATAGTAGTAGTCTTGAGACAGTGGGCTCACAGTTGCGGATTCCAGTACACATGGCAATGCGCCGGAACATATGTATAGTAGTGGTCTTGAGATAGTTTGCTCACAGTTGCGGATTCCAGTACACATGACAATATGCCGGTACATATGTATAGTAGTAGTCTTGAGACAGTGGGCTCACAGTTGCGGATTCCAGTACACATGGCAATGCGCCGGTACATATGTATAGTAGTGGTCTTGAGACAGTGGGCTCACAGTTGCGGATTCCAGTACACATGGCAATGCGGCGGTACATATGTATAGTAGTGGTCTTGAGACAGTGGGCTCACAGTTGCGGATTCCAGTACACATGGCAATGCGCCGGTACATATGTATAGTAGTGGTCTTGAGACAGTGGGCTCACAGTTGCGGATTCCAGTACACATGGCAATGCGCCGGTACATATGTATAGTAGTAGTCTTGAGACAGTGGGCTCACAGTTGCGGATTCCAGTACACATGGCAATGCGCCGGTACATATGTATAGTAGTGGTCTTGAGACAGTCGGCTCACAGTTGCGGATTCCAGTACACATGGCAATGCGCCGGTACATATGTATAGTAGTGGTCTTGAGACAGTCGGCTCACAGTTGCGGATTCCAGTACACATGGCAATGCGCCGGTACATATGTATAGTAGTGGTCTTGAGACAGTGGGCTCACAGTTGCGGATTCCAGTACACATGGCAATGCGCCGGTACATATGTATAATAGTGGTCTTGAGACAGTGGGCTCACAGTTGCGGATTCCAGTACACATGGCAATGCGCCGGTACATATGTATAGTAGTGGTCTTGAGACAGTCGGCTCACAGTTGCGGATTCCAGTACACATGGCAATGCGCCGGTACATATGTATAGTAGTGGTCTTGAGACAGTCGGCTCACAGTTGCGGATTCCAGTACACATGGCAATGCGCCGGTACATATGTATAGTAGTGGTCTTGAGATAGTTTGCTCACAGTTGCGGATTCCAGTACACATGGCAATGCGCCGGTACATATGTATAGTAGTAGTCTTGAGACAGTGGGCTCACAGTTGCGGATTCCAGTACACATGGCAATGCGCCGGTACATATGTATAGTAGTGGTCTTGAGATAGTTTGCTCACAGTTGCGGATTCCAGTACACATGGCAATGCGCCGGTACATATGTATAGTAGTGGTCTTGAGACAGTGGGCTCACAGTTGCGGATTCCAGTACACATGGCAATGCGCCGGTACATATGTATAATAGTGGTCTTGAGACAGTGGGCTCACAGTTGCGGATTCCAGTACACATGGCAATGCGCCGGTACATATGTATAGTAGTGGTCTTGAGACAGTCGGCTCACAGTTGCGGATTCCAGTACACATGGCAATGCGCCGGTACATATGTATAGTAGTGGTCTTGAGACAGTCGGCTCACAGTTGCGGATTCCAGTACACATGGCAATGCGCCGGTACATATGTATAGTAGTGGTCTTGAGATAGTTTGCTCACAGTTGCGGATTCCAGTACACATGGCAATGCGCCGGTACATATGTATAGTAGTAGTCTTGAGACAGTGGGCTCACAGTTGCGGATTCCAGTACACATGGCAATGCGCCGGTACATATGTATAGTAGTGGTCTTGACACAGTGGGCTCACAGTTGCGGATTCCGGTACACATGGCAATGCGCCGGTACATATGTATAGTAGTGGTCTTGAGACAGTGGGCTCACGGTTGCGGATTCCAGTACACATGGCAATGCGCCGGTACATATGTATAGTAGTGGTCTTGAGACAGTGGGCTCACAGTTGCGGATTCCAGTACACATGGCAATGCGCCGGTACATATGTATAGTAGTAGTCTTGAGACAGTGGGCTCACAGTTGCGGATTCCAGTACACATGGCAGTGCGCCGGTACATATGTATAGTAGTGGTCTTGAGACAGTCGGCTCACAGTTGCGGATTCCAGTACACATGGCAATGCGCCGGTACATATGTATAGTAGTGGTCTTGAGACAGTGGGCTCAGAGTTGCGGATTCCAGTACACATGGCAGTGCGCCGGTACATATGTTTAGCAGTAGTCTTGAGACAGTCGGCTCACAGTTGCGGATTCCAGTACACATGGCAATGCGCCGGTACATATGTATAGTAGTAGTCTTGAGACAGTCGGCTCACAGTTGCGGATTCCAGTACACATGGCAGTGCGCCGGTACATATGTATAGTAGTGGTCTTGAGACAGTGGGCTCACAGTTGCGGATTCCAGTACACATGGCAATGCGCCGGTACATATGTATAGTAGTGGTCTTGAGACAGTCGGCTCACAGTTGCGGATTCCAGTACACATGGCAATGCGCCGGTACATATGTATAGTAGTGGTCTTGAGACAGTCGGCTCACAGTTGCGGATTCCAGTACACATGGCAATGCGCCGGTACATATGTATAGTAGTGGTCTTGAGATAGTTTGCTCACAGTTGCGGATTCCAGTACACATGGCAATGCGCCGGTACATATGTATAGTAGTGGTCTTGAGACAGTGGGCTCACAGTTGCGGATTCCAGTACACATGGCAATGCGCCGGTACATATGTATAATAGTGGTCTTGAGACAGTGGGCTCACAGTTGCGGATTCCAGTACACATGGCAATGCGCCGGTACATATGTATAGTAGTGGTCTTGAGACAGTCGGCTCACAGTTGCGGATTCCAGTACACATGGCAATGCGCCGGTACATATGTATAGTAGTGGTCTTGAGACAGTCGGCTCACAGTTGCGGATTCCAGTACACATGGCAATGCGCCGGTACATATGTATAGTAGTGGTCTTGAGATAGTTTGCTCACAGTTGCGGATTCCAGTACACATGGCAATGCGCCGGTACATATGTATAGTAGTAGTCTTGAGACAGTGGGCTCACAGTTGCGGATTCCAGTACACATGGCAATGCGCCGGTACATATGTATAGTAGTGGTCTTGAGATAGTTTGCTCACAGTTGCGGATTCCAGTACACATGGCAATGCGCCGGTACATATGTATAGTAGTGGTCTTGAGACAGTGGGCTCACAGTTGCGGATTCCAGTACACATGGCAATGCGCCGGTACATATGTATAATAGTGGTCTTGAGACAGTGGGCTCACAGTTGCGGATTCCAGTACACATGGCAATGCGCCGGTACATATGTATAGTAGTGGTCTTGAGACAGTCGGCTCACAGTTGCGGATTCCAGTACACATGGCAATGCGCCGGTACATATGTATAGTAGTAGTCTTGAGACAGTGGGCTCATAGTTGCGGATTCCAGTACACATGGCAATGCGCCGGTACATATGTATAGTAGTGGTCTTGACACAGTGGGCTCACAGTTGCGGATTCCGGTACACATGGCAATGCGCCGGTACATATGTATAGTAGTGGTCTTGAGACAGTGGGCTCACAGTTGCGGATTCCAGTACACATGGCAATGCGCCGGTACATATGTATAGTAGTGGTCTTGAGACAGTGGGCTCACAGTTGCGGATTCCAGTACACATGGCAATGCGCCGGTACATATGTATAGTAGTGGTCTTGAGACAGTCGGCTCACTGTTGCGGATTCCAGTACACATGGCAATGCGCCGGTACATATGTATAGTAGTGGTCTTGAGACAGTGGGCTCACAGTTGCGGATTCCAGTACACATGGCAGTGCGCCGGTACATATGTTTAGCAGTAGTCTTGAGACAGTCGGCTCAGAGTTGCGGATTCCAGTACACATGGCAATGCGCCGGTACATATGTATAGTAGTAGTCTTGAGACAGTCGGCTCACAGTTGCGGATTCCAGTACACATGGCAGTGCGCCGGTACATATGTATAGTAGTGGTCTTGAGATAGTTTGCTCACAGTTGCGGATTCCAGTACACATGGCAATGCGCCGGTACATATGTATAGTTGTAGTCTTGAGACAGTGGGCTCACAGTTGCGGATTCCAGTACACATGGCAATGCGCCGGTACATATGTATAGTAGTGGTCTTGAGATAGTTTGCTCACAGTTGCGGATTCCAGTACACATGGCAATGCGCCGGTCCATATGTATAGTAGTAGTCTTGAGACAGTGGGCTCACAGTTGCGGATTCCAGTACACATGGCAATGCGCCGGTACATATGTATAGTAGTGGTCTTGAGATAGTTTGCTCACAGTTGCGGATTCCAGTACACATGGCAATGCGCCGGTACATATGTATAGTAGTGGTCTTGAGACAGTGGGCTCACAGTTGCGGATTCCAGTACACATGGCAATGCGCCGGTACATATGTATAATAGTGGTCTTGAGACAGTGGGCTCACAGTTGCGGATTCCAGTACACATGGCAATGCGCCGGTACATATGTATAGTAGTGGTCTTGAGACAGTCGGCTCACAGTTGCGGATTCCAGTACACATGGCAATGCGCCGGTACATATGTATAGTAGTGGTCTTGAGACAGTCGGCTCACAGTTGCGGATTCCAGTACACATGGCAATGCGCCGGTACATATGTATAGTAGTGGTCTTGAGATAGTTTGCTCACAGTTGCGGATTCCAGTACACATGGCAATGCGCCGGTACATATGTATAGTAGTAGTCTTGAGACAGTGGGCTCACAGTTGCGGATTCCAGTACACATGGCAATGCGCCGGTACATATGTATAGTAGTGGTCTTGACACAGTGGGCTCACAGTTGCGGATTCCGGTACACATGGCAATGCGCCGGTACATATGTATAGTAGTGGTCTTGAGACAGTGGGCTCACGGTTGCGGATTCCAGTACACATGGCAATGCGCCGGTACATATGTATAGTAGTGGTCTTGAGACAGTGGGCTCACAGTTGCGGATTCCAGTACACATGGCAATGCGCCGGTACATATGTATAGTAGTAGTCTTGAGACAGTGGGCTCACAGTTGCGGATTCCAGTACACATGGCAGTGCGCCGGTACATATGTATAGTAGTGGTCTTGAGACAGTCGGCTCACAGTTGCGGATTCCAGTACACATGGCAATGCGCCGGTACATATGTAAAGTAGTGGTCTTGAGACAGTGGGCTCACAGTTGCGGATTCCAGTACACATGGCAATGCGCCGGTACATATGTATAGTAGTGGTCTTGAGACAGTCGGCTCACAGTTGCGGATTCCAGTACACATGGCAATGCGCCGGTACATATGTATAGTAGTGGTCTTGAGACAGTGGGCTCAGAGTTGCGGATTCCAGTACACATGGCAGTGCGCCGGTACATATGTTTAGCAGTAGTCTTGAGACAGTCGGCTCACAGTTGCGGATTCCAGTACACATGGCAATGCGCCGGTACATATGTATAGTAGTAGTCTTGAGACAGTCGGCTCACAGTTGCGGATTCCAGTACACATGGCAGTGCGCCGGTACATATGTATAGTAGTGGTCTTGAGACAGTGGGCTCACAGTTGCGGATTCCAGTACACATGGCAATGCGCCGGTACATATGTATAGTAGTAGTCTTGAGACAGTGGGCTCACAGTTGCGGATTCCAGTACACATGGCAATGCGCCGGTACATATGTATAGTAGTGGTCTTGAGACAGTCGGCTCACAGTTGCGGATTCCAGTACACATGGCAATGCGCCGGTACATATGTATAGTAGTGGTCTTGAGACAGTCGGCTCACAGTTGCGGATTCCAGTACACATGGCAATGCGCCGGTACATATGTATTGTAGTGGTCTTGAGATAGTTTGCTCACAGTTGCGGATTCCAGTACACATGGCAATGCGCCGGTACATATGTATAGTAGTGGTCTTGAGACAGTGGGCTCACAGTTGCGGATTCCAGTACACATGGCAATGCGCCGGTACATATGTATAATAGTGGTCTTGAGACAGTGGGCTCACAGTTGCGGATTCCAGTACACATGGCAATGCGCCGGTACATATGTATAGTAGTGGTCTTGAGACAGTCGGCTCACAGTTGCGGATTCCAGTACACATGGCAATGCGCCGGTACATATGTATAGTAGTGGTCTTGAGACAGTCGGCTCACAGTTGCAGATTCCAGTACACATGGCAATGCGCCGGTACATATGTATAGTAGTGGTCTTGAGATAGTTTGCTCACAGTTGCGGATTCCAGTACACATGGCAATGCGCCGGTACATATGTATAGTAGTAGTCTTGAGACAGTGGGCTCACAGTTGCGGATTCCAGTACACATGGCAATGCGCCGGTACATATGTATAGTAGTGGTCTTGAGATAGTTTGCTCACAGTTGCGGATTCCAGTACACATGGCAATGCGCCGGTACATATGTATAGTAGTGGTCTTGAGACAGTGGGCTCACAGTTGCGGATTCCAGTACACATGGCAATGCGCCGGTACATATGTATAATAGTGGTCTTGAGACAGTGGGCTCACAGTTGCGGATTCCAGTACACATGGCAATGCGCCGGTACATATGTATAGTAGTGGTCTTGAGACAGTCGGCTCACAGTTGCGGATTCCAGTACACATGGCAATGCGCCGGTACATATGTATAGTAGTAGTCTTGAGACAGTGGGCTCACAGTTGCGGATTCCAGTACACATGGCAATGCGCCGGTACATATGTATAGTAGTGGTCTTGACACAGTGGGCTCACAGTTGCGGATTCCGGTACACATGGCAATGCGCCGGTACATATGTATAGTAGTGGTCTTGAGACAGTGGGCTCACAGTTGCGGATTCCAGTACACATGGCAATGCGCCGGTACATATGTATAGTAGTGGTCTTGAGACAGTGGGCTCACAGTTGCGGATTCCAGTACACATGGCAATGCGCCGGTACATATGTATAGTAGTAGTCTTGAGACAGTGGGCTCACAGTTGCGGATTCCAGTACACATGGCAATGCGCCGGTACATATGTATAGTAGTGGTCTTGAGACAGTGGGCTCACAGTTGCGGATTCCAGTACACATGGCAATGCGCCGGTACATATGTATAGTAGTGGTCTTGAGACAGTGGGCTCACAGTTGCGCATTCCAGTACACATGGCAATGCGCCGGTACATATGTATAGTAGTGGTCTTGAGACAGTCGGCTCACAGTTGCGGATTCCAGTACACATGGCAATGCGCCGGTACATATGTATAGTAGTGGTCTTGAGACAGTGGGCTCAGAGTTGCGGATTCCAGTACACATGGCAGTGCGCCGGTACATATGTTTAGCAGTAGTCTTGAGACAGTCGGCTCACAGTTGCGGATTCCAGTACACATGGCAATGCGCCGGTACATATGTATAGTAGTAGTCTTGAGACAGTCGGCTCACAGTTGCGGATTCCAGTACACATGGCAGTGCGCCGGTACATATGTATAGTAGTGGTCTTGAGACAGTGGGCTCACAGTTGCGGATTCCAGTACACATGGCAATGCGCCGGTACATATGTATAGTAGTAGTCTTGAGACAGTGGGCTCACAGTTGCGGATTCCAGTACACATGGCAATGCGCCGGTTCATATGTATAGTAGTGGTCTTGAGACAGTGGGCTCACAGTTGCGGATTCCAGTACACATGGCAATGCGCCGGTACATATGTATAGTAGTAGTCTTGAGACAGTGGGCTCACAGTTGCGGATTCCAGTACACATGGCAATGCGCCGGTACATATGTATTGTAGTGGTCTTGAGATAGTTTGCTCACAGTTGCGGATTCCAGTACACATGGCAATGCGCCGGTACATATGTATAGTAGTGGTCTTGAGACAGTGGGCTCACAGTTGCGGATTCCAGTACACATGGCAATGCGCCGGTACATATGTATAATAGTGGTCTTGAGACAGTGGGCTCACAGTTGCGGATTCCAGTACACATGGCAATGCGCCGGTACATATGTATAGTAGTGGTCTTGAGACAGTCGGCTCACAGTTGCGGATTCCAGTACACATGGCAATGCGCCGGTACATATGTATAGTAGTGGTCTTGAAACAGTCGGCTCACAGTTGCAGATTCCAGTACACATGGCAATGCGCCGGTACATATGTATAGTAGTGGTCTTGAGATAGTTTGCTCACAGTTGCGGATTCCAGTACACATGGCAATGCGCCGGTACATATGTATAGTAGTAGTCTTGAGACAGTGGGCTCACAGTTGCGGATTCCAGTACACATGGCAATGCGCCGGTACATATGTATAGTAGTGGTCTTGAGATAGTTTGCTCACAGTTGCGGATTCCAGTACACATGGCAATGCGCCGGTACATATGTATAGTAGTGGTCTTGAGACAGTGGGCTCACAGTTGCGGATTCCAGTACACATGGCAATGCGCCGGTACATATGTATAATAGTGGTCTTGAGACAGTGGGCTCACAGTTGCGGATTCCAGTACACATGGCAATGCGCCGGTACATATGTATAGTAGTGGTCTTGAGACAGTCGGCTCACAGTTGCGGATTCCAGTACACATGGCAATGCGCCGGTACATATGTATAGTAGTAGTCTTGAGACAGTGGGCTCACAGTTGCGGATTCCAGTACACATGGCAATGCGCCGGTACATATGTATAGTAGTGGTCTTGACACAGTGGGCTCACAGTTGCGGATTCCGGTACACATGGCAATGCGCCGGTACATATGTATAGTAGTGGTCTTGAGACAGTGGGCTCACAGTTGCGGATTCCAGTACACATGGCAATGCGCCGGTACATATGTATAGTAGTGGTCTTGAGACAGTGGGCTCACAGTTGCGGATTCCAGTACACATGGCAATGCGCCGGTACATATGTATAGTAGTAGTCTTGAGACAGTGGGCTCACAGTTGCGGATTCCAGTACACATGGCAATGCGCCGGTACATATGTATAGTAGTGGTCTTGAGACAGTGGGCTCACAGTTGCGGATTCCAGTACACATGGCAATGCGCCGGTACATATGTATAGTAGTGGTCTTGAGACAGTGGGCTCACAGTTGCGCATTCCAGTACACATGGCAATGCGCCGGTACATATGTATAGTAGTGGTCTTGAGACAGTCGGCTCACAGTTGCGGATTCCAGTACACATGGCAATGCGCCGGTACATATGTATAGTAGTGGTCTTGAGACAGTGGGCTCAGAGTTGCGGATTCCAGTACACATGGCAGTGCGCCGGTACATATGTTTAGCAGTAGTCTTGAGACAGTCGGCTCACAGTTGCGGATTCCAGTACACATGGCAATGCGCCGGTACATATGTATAGTAGTAGTCTTGAGACAGTCGGCTCACAGTTGCGGATTCCAGTACACATGGCAGTGCGCCGGTACATATGTATAGTAGTGGTCTTGAGACAGTGGGCTCACAGTTGCGGATTCCAGTACACATGGCAATGCGCCGGTACATATGTATAGTAGTAGTCTTGAGACAGTGGGCTCACAGTTGCGGATTCCAGTACACATGGCAATGCGCCGGTTCATATGTATAGTAGTGGTCTTGAGACAGTGGGCTCACAGTTGCGGATTCCAGTACACATGGCAATGCGCCGGTACATATGTATAGTAGTAGTCTTGAGACAGTGGGCTCACAGTTGCGGATTCCAGTACACATGGCAATGCGCCGGTACATATGTATAGTAGTGGTCTTGAGATAGTTTGCTCACAGTTGCGGATTCCAGTACACATGACAATGCGCCGGTACATATGTATAGTAGTAGTCTTGAGACAGTGGGCTCACAGTTGCGGATTCCAGTACACATGGCAATGCGCCGGTACATATGTATAGTAGTGGTCTTGAGACAGTGGGCTCACAGTTGCGGATTCCAGTACACATGGCAATGCGCCGGTACATATGTATAGTAGTGGTCTTGAGACAGTGGGCTCACAGTTGCGGATTCCAGTACACATGGCAATGCGCCGGCACATATGTATAGTAGTGGTCTTGAGACAGTGGGCTCACAGTTGCGGATTCCAGTACACATGGCAATGCGCCGGTACATATGTATAGTAGTAGTCTTGAGACAGTGGGCTCACAGTTGCGGATTCCAGTACACATGGCAATGCGCCGGTACATATGTATAGTAGTGGTCTTGAGACAGTCGGCTCACAGTTGCGCATTCCAGTACACATGGCAATGCGCCGGTACATATGTATAGTATCGGTCTTGAGACAGTCGGCTCACAGTTGCGGATTCCAGTACACATGGCAGTGCGCCGGTACATATGTATAGTAGTGGTCTTGAGATAGTTTGCTCACAGTTGCGGATTCCAGTACACATGGCAATGCGCCGGTACATATGTATAGTAGTGGTCTTGAGACAGTGGGCTCACAGTTGCGGATTCCAGTACACATGGCAATGCGCCGGTACATATGTATAATAGTGGTCTTGAGACAGTGGGCTCACAGTTGCGGATTCCAGTACACATGGCAATGCGCCGGTACATATGTATAGTAGTGGTCTTGAGACAGTCGGCTCACAGTTGCGGATTCCAGTACACATGGCAATGCGCCGGTACATATGTATAGTAGTGGTCTTGAGACAGTCGGCTCACAGTTGCGGATTCCAGTACACATGGCAATGCGCCGGTACATATGTATAGTAGTGGTCTTGAGATAGTTTGCTCACAGTTGCGGATTCCAGTACACATGGCAATGCGCCGGTACATATGTATAGTAGTAGTCTTGAGACAGTGGGCTCACAGTTGCGGATTCCAGTACACATGGCAATGCGCCGGTACATATGTATAGTAGTGGTCTTGACACAGTGGGCTCACAGTTGCGGATTCCGGTACACATGGCAATGCGCCGGTACATATGTATAGTAGTGGTCTTGAGACAGTGGGCTCACAGTTGCGGATTCCAGTACACATGGCAATGCGCCGGTTCATATGTATAGTAGTGGTCTTGAGACAGTGGGCTCACAGTTGCGGATTCCAGTACACATGGCAATGCGCCGGTACATATGTATAGTAGTAGTCTTGAGACAGTGGGCTCACAGTTGCGGATTCCAGTACACATGGCAATGCGCCGGTACATATGTATAGTAGTGGTCTTGAGACAGTCGGCTCACAGTTGCGGATTCCAGTACACATGGCAATGCGCCGGTACATATGTATAGTAGTGGTCTTGAGACAGTGGGCTCACAGTTGCGGATTCCAGTACACATGGCAATGCGCCGGTACATATGTATAGTAGTGGTCTTGAGACAGTCGGCTCACAGTTGCGGATTCCAGTACACATGGCAATGCGCCGGTACATATGTATAGTAGTGGTCTTGAGACAGTGGGCTCAGAGTTGCGGATTCCAGTACACATGGCAGTGCGCCGGTACATATGTTTAGCAGTAGTCTTGAGACAGTCGGCTCACAGTTGCGGATTCCAGTACACATGGCAATGCGCCGGTACATATGTATAGTAGTAGTCTTGAGACAGTCGGCTCACAGTTGCGGATTCCAGTACACATGGCAGTGCGCCGGTACATATGTATAGTAGTGGTCTTGAGACAGTGGGCTCACAGTTGCGGATTCCAGTACACATGGCAATGCGCCGGTACATATGTATAGTAGTAGTCTTGAGACAGTTTGCTCACAGTTGCGGATTCCAGTACACATGGCAGTGCGCCGGTACATATGTATAGTAGTAGTCTTGAGACAGTGGGCTCACAGTTGCGGATTCCAGTACACATGGCAATGCGCCGGTACATATGTATAGTAGTAGTCTTGAGACAGTGGGCTCACAGTTGCGGATTCCAGTACACATGGCAATGCGCCGGTACATATGTTTTGTAGCCGTGTTGAGATAGCAGTGTTAGCCGTCACTCAACTCTGGACAATGAAGGAAACCGTACAACCTTGTCTGATCCTTAAAGGATTCTCGGTGGCCGGAGGTTATTCTCAAGCGATTAAGAATAGGTAATACGTGCCACACTGATGGTGATGTTCTGCGTGGCCCCTGTGTGTCCAGCGTGCGGCTCAGAGCTTTACTCTCCTTGTGGCAGATTTCGCTTGATTGTACGCGGTATGCTACCTTTTCCTAGGTATCATTCTGCGGCAATTCTTTAGGAAAGTCCTGTAAGTGTTGATCAAGGGCTGAGGTATGTTGCTGAAATTGGGTTCGCGAGGGAAGTATGGCTTATATTTTATCTTCGGAGATTTTTAGACTTTTGGTGTGTAATGTGTTGTGTGTTGTTTAGGTTTTAGCATTTTTGGTCATTCGGTTTTTAAACCTCCAACGTTTTACACTTTTAAGAGACATTGAGAGTGAAATTTCGGTCAAAATTGTCAAAAAGTCGAAAATTGTTTTTTTAGCTTAAAATGTTCCAGGAACACTTGTGCATTTGGATCAGCGAACATTTTTCCTATCCCCCACTCCATGTGGTCATTACTCCCCAGTGCTCTTCCCTTAACGTACACAGGATGTTCCTATACAAAAGCCTGTTTTTCTCAAAACTACATTTCTGCACATTCCAAAAGAAGGTCGCGTCTGAGTTTTGCTTCAAATTCAATGAAAACTTCCACAAGTATTCTTAAATAACAGCTAAACAAAACTGTGCTCCAATATTGATGCTATCATTAACATGAATTCCAAAAACATTTTTTTTTGTATGAAAAAGGTCTTAAGCTTTAAGATTAAATTTTCCTTGTTATTAAAAAAATATGTACAGCATAATCAGCAAACGTATTTGAAATATCTCTTCATACAATTTTTACCCATGTTTTAGAGCACCAGTTCTGCCAATATAAATGAATTTTGAAAAGTCAATAGACGCGAGATCTATTTTGAAAATGTGCCTATTAAATTCATAAAATAATTTATATATCCTAAACCGATTATCCAATTCTAATGAAATTTGGTGTACCGCCTATTCCCATATAAATACAAACACAGTAAAAATTTCAGAAAAATCTATCAAGAAATGTGGAACTTTCAAATTTCACTCCCAGTGTCCCTTAATGGTTTTAGCTTTCACCTTTGGGTTGTTAGTCTAGTTTTTAAGTTGGGGTTTTTAGTATTCCTCAGTCTTAGCTTTTATAGCGTTGTAACTATTCAGTGTTTAACTTTCCTTTTTCTTACCTTTTGGCTGTTGTACCTGTAAATCGAGGAAGCTTTGTTCGTTTTACCATTTTTATCTTTTGACTTCGGACCCAAATGACCCCATCGACGGGCCCGTAAACCCCACTGACTCACTCACTCCCTCACTAACTCACTCACTCACTCGCTCACTTACTCTATCGTTTTCCAGTGTGTTTTGTAAAGTCCATGACGTTTAATGTAATGAATAAAGCTTTTTGTTAGTTGTATATAATTTTATCTCAATCATTCATTTATATTATTAAACAAATTATATATTGATCTTCCCTCGCTCATTTTGCTCTGCCCCTGCTGCCATATGCATTTTAATTCCTGTGTAGTTTTAGCCACTGTTTTATATTTTTCCCAATTATTTTCTCTACCATTACGTAATATAATTTCTTTAACGAAATTTTGCCCTAGAGTTCGTACCATATAATCAACTACCGTACGTCTAGGGTAACTAAAAGTGTCATTGTGGGTGTGGTATTGACTGCGCCGTAGACAGCAAAGGGCTGCTTGATCGATGGGTGGTTCATCGCTCTCTTTGGGCAGCACTAGTAGGAGAACTGTTAGGGACGGCCGCACGTTCCTGCGGCCTGTAGTCTACTGTGATTCCTTCACTCCATGCTTTCCTCTTGGAGGGTAGCCACAAAAATGTGATTCCTTCACTCCATGCCTTCCTCTTGGAGGGTAGCCACAAAAGATCTATGTGTGTCGCTGTCCGTAAGGTGTCCCACGAAGTTGTTTAACCTGTACTATAATGTATTGTGTATATATTTAAGAATATTAAATAGTTCTCGGAGGCATAATGTGAGCTGTTATATACCCTCGTACTATCAGGTATATATTCTTTTGTGTTTCGTACATATATCAGTAAATCATTCACGGTAGATTGAATAACAGTATCAGTTGTACATCAAGCACTGCAAACGTTGGAGCAATCGCATGACATTGCTACCATGTAGGCCACTTAACAATCCCTAACACATTTTCAACGTCTAACTCTATGACTATAGTGTAAAATCAACACCATTTCCTTTCAGTGCAGCTGCAAGAAGTTACGTAGAGTTTTCTTCAGTAATCCCCACACTGTTATATCTCCTGACAAGGATAAAGTATTAATGACTGAATTCACTTCTTATTTAGTGCTTTTTAGGTACATACTGTAAACAATTTGTTCTTACATATACTCCAAATTTACTGGTCGATACAGTACACGTACGCAACGACGAGTTTAAAGAAAGCCTTGCAATTGTAAGCCAATAAATTAATTAGTGTATCTATTTCCTTGGGACAGGTGACTTTACCGACCAGTAGTAGAACATAGGTAAAACCAAATACCAAAATATAAATAGATTTTATGTTGTGCCAGTCTTATGATAGCAAGTTAAGACTGTGAGTTGCTATGCTTTTCTTTTTTCAGGGCTGTCTTTCTTTGACCGCATGAATACAGGGAAAGAAAGAAAAAGGACGTGCACTGGAAGCAGAAGCACATATAGATGGCAACCACAGTGATGGAATCAACAACTACATCCACTGTAACTACCATGGCAGGGGATCTCAACATCAGCGATGGAGACGACTCCTCAACTTCCTTTGGAGGAGAGGAATTCGAGGCCGAGCAACCTGAAGACCCTGGATTCGAAAAGACTTCACAGAACCAATCAGAAGTAATGGCAGCGTGCAGCAAGCGTCCTCTGGCTTCCGAAACAGAACGGGATTTTAATCAGGCAAAGAAAAGGCGGAAACAATCAAATCCTGTGAGACTGTCGCCACTTGCCGGTCCCTGCAACAAGGAAAGTGACGAGGAAGGGGAAATTATCAAAGAAGGTAAGGACGTGCATGATAAAGTGTCTAGGTGTGAGTTAGTGGCCAGCGACAGCCGCGATGGAAGATGTGAATTAGAGGACCCAACAGAGCCTATTCGCAGGCTGGATACTGAATCTGGGCAGGAATCTCCTTCTCACTGCCCTTACTGTCCAGACTTTCTCGATTACAAAGAGCGTCTAAAATTTCACATCGATAATGGTCATGTACAAAAACTTTTTCAAAGTCAGCTCCGAAGTAAAATTGGCCTAGAATCGCTACTGACCACCAAAAGTGATGTTCCACTAAATCTTTCCCATTTAAGCGCTTCTGATACGGGATATTCCTTAGATATCGTAGGAACACTCATATCCGATTTTCAAGGTAAGGAGGACGACTCTATGCAAGGGACCAAACCACTCTCGCTTGCAACCAAGTCTCAACATATAGGGTCATTTACTGAAGGAAACCTTGTTTTGCCATCTTATGTTCCAGTTGCTCCACCATATCTATTTTCCTTGATGTCTCAAACACCTGGAAATAGCACTGCATCCTCGCTGAATCAAGTAACAGCCCAAGCTACAGGCAGCACTACTCAAGTTAGAATATTTAACCCCGACGCATACTGCGAACTGTGCCATAAAGAGTTTTGTAATAAATACTTCCTAAAAACCCACAAAGCTAATAAACACGGAATTTACGCAGATAGTGTTACTAATGGACAGAATGGAGGTATATCAACGTCTGTATATATGTCGAGTTTGGCGTCGTCCAACGTTAACTCTCCTCTGTTACCATCCTCTGTGATGGACACACAAAACATCAAAGCCGTTGTTGGTATTTCAAGAATTCATGATACCACAAACGCATCAAAGGTTATGGGGACTACCGTCATGAAGGCAACCTGCGATATATGCAACAAGAAGTTCTGTAATAAATACTTTGTCCGAAGACATAAAATGAAGATGCATGGTATCGTGGACGAGTCTTCAGTAACTGGTAACGTGTCGTTCATAACTCTACCTGAATGCATGCGGAAACAGGAAAATGATGAACGTGGTAGTACATCTGCAGGTTCAGATACCGGATCGAACGCACAGGAAACCATCTCCAACGATGTTCCAACAAATAATGAACCCGATGATCTACGAGTAATAGTGCTTCAAGAAGGAACAAATCAAGCCACTAAGTTGAGTCCAACAAACATACCCGTGGATAATTTCATTGAACCCACGATAGTTAAGGAAGAACCACAACAGGAAGATAGAACTGTGGAAGAAGGCATTGACAGAACTACCGCACCATCGAATACGGGAATGAAAGAAACAGCCTTGGCTTCAGACAGATTGCGCCGTTTGGGCGTAATTAATGCGGATGCATTTTGTGAAATATGTTGCAAAGAATACTGCAATAAATATTTCTTACGTACGCACAAAATGAAACGGCATGGCATTGTCTTCAGCGATGAGGGAAAGGAAATGAAAGTCAGTGGAGCCCACAGTATTACCTGGAGCCACATTCAAACCAGTCCGTTGAACTTAATTGTGGGTGAACAAGGCGCTAACAGCTCGGATTCTGCTGAAAAGGTAAAAACTGATGTGTCTGATGGTGACGAACCTGAATGTGATGTTTGCGGCCGAAGATTTCAAAGTTCCTACCTTATGCAAATGCACAGAGCATACTTACATTCGGAGAAAGCAGAATTGAAGAATTTGGACCAAAATGCTTCAAATGGATTGGAAAATAATATAAATGATACTGAAAAAGATGAATTCACCGAGGATTATGCCCTACACAACAATGACGCAATCGGAACGGACGTTAAATCACACGGTAACAGCAGCAAAGAAAATGGTGATGCCTGTAAAGATGCCATAAGTGAGGACTTGCAAAAGCTGCAGACAATGATATTACAATTAAACAATTTGAACGTTGGGAAAGCTACAATATGTACTGTTTGTAATAAAGAGGAAGAGAATCATTTTAGTTTAAGGGCTCATATGATGAGTGAACACGGTATCATGATGGAAGAAACAAACTTTCCCGACATGGATAGAATTTCTGATCAAAAAATGACACAAATTGCTCCAACTTGCGATATTGCTACATATTGCTTTATATGCAAGAAGGATTTCTATTCTAAAGCTCAGTTGAAACAGCATATAGAGGAATTTCATTCATATATGACCCTGTCCTCTGCTACATCCGTGTCGCTGATCAGTGAAGTGAAAGAAGAATTTGAAGCACGAACTCCCTCAGAAAAGCCTGCACAACAAACTTCATCTGTCGCTGCACACGAGAAAAGAATCTCTCTTACACCTACAAATAGCTATTGTGAAATATGTAACAAAGAGCTGTGTAATAAATATTTCATGAAGACTCACATGCAACGGATGCATGGTATTGAAATAGAGAATGGTGCGCAAATAGGCGGCGTGATTTGTGATATTTGTAACAAGGAGTTATGTAGCAAATATTTTCTTCGTGTTCACAAGCAAAACACCCATGGAATTGCAGAGGAGGGTTCTGTTTCTCAGTCATATTCAAGAGACGCCTCTAATGGCCATAGTGTGCAGAATTTAAATGAAAACGATCAAACGCTGAAACCTGAACTGAGCGAACAAAGTCAACGCTACTTTACGCATTTTACAGAAGTGTGCACCATTTGTAATAGACGATTCAGGAGTACGAAATGGTTAAAATCTCATCTCTTGAATGACCATGGAGAATCTGGAATGGAAAAATGGAAGGAGTTAGATTGCCAGTATAAGATGTCTCAACAAGGAAAACAGCAGCATAACATCAGAGTTACAGTATCATCCAATAATCATACAGCGGGAGGGCAAATGGTGACCTATACTTCTGCATTGAAAATTCCCAGTAACTGGCACGGAAGTGAAACAGATGGCAACTGCCTTCGTGGAAGTGAACAGGCCATCTTGAGTCATTCAAACGAGGTCGAAGGCAGCAGAACGTTCACCAATTTATTTGGTGCTCCGGAAACTACAATGAAAAGTTATCATTGTTCTTATTGTTCCTTCTCCACCCCAGTGCTTGCCTTCCTTTTTGTACACGAGAAATCACACGTGGGACTTTCATCTCAACCTGTACCAGATACTGCAAAAACACTAAAATGCCCAATATGCCTTCAATGCTTTGTACAGGCCGAAGTATTTCAACATCATATTCTAACGCACCAGTTTTCTGGTATGTTCAATCCTTTCTTTAGTTCGGTGCCAGTGACGCCATTCCCGACGCACACTGGGAATATACACGAAAAATTAAAGCCCTCCCCCGAAACGAGAGAAGAAGGACGGATTAAAGGCGAGGATAAATATAATCAAGTTCCATATATAGTCACTGAGGAGGACTGCGATGGGGGAAAGTATATATTTCAATGTTCCAAATGTTCTCAGCGATTTAGAACCAGAGAAGTTTGTTTGAGCCACATTGAAAATGTGCATAATGTAAACATTTCCTCACAGAGTACATCGTCCTGCTCAATTGAAACAATTCCAATGAAATTAACCTCTCAAGAGCTTTACAAGTGTACGCGTTGTGAGTTTTCATCGGTGCACACGTTGGCTTTGAGGAAGCATATCAAGCAGGAACATAGAACGAAGATTTCTCGTCCAGAAGCTTGTCATGATAATCGCGATGTGACGTCTGTAGATGTTTCAACTCTCTCCGAAGAATCTGGCACTGAGGAGGTGAAGAAGAAACTACAAGAGGCAGCCATGAAGTCCCAAGTGCCAGCTTCGTACGCCGTCCCGCAAAACCACATTCCAACTTTAGATGAATTTATCATGCAACCATTTCTGTTAGAAGAGCCAGATGATCGTATAACTTCGGAACAAGACTCTCAACTCCATTTTGATAGAAAATTTGTTCCTTCCCTCGTTTTCCTACCTGTCAAGGAGAAGTTGTCTGGGCCTTTAACAGTTTCCTTTACATTGACACCAGCTTAGCATTTCAAGGACGTGTAGTCCATACGACATGGTATTCCTAGGCAGAAAGTCTTTCCTGGACAGTTGGTTCAGCCTATTTAAATGGCGATGAAAGCTACACCTGTGATTTAGTTTCAACGTGAGAGTGCGTTTCTGAAATATAATAGTGCGTGTGTGAGAGTGTACTTAAATGTATGTGTTATATCGCATCTCAGCTTATCAAGTCGGTATTTTTCATATGTTTCCACACATCTGCACAAAATGGTAATACAAGACTGAGTCAAGTAGTCCGTTTGTGGTTCCCAGCATATCGAGGCCATATAATTGTTAAAATTTGATAAAATATTGAAGTGATGTTTCCAAAGTTCCTATTGCGCCTTGGTAGGCTGAGGGCTACTCTGATCATCGCCTCGCTTGCTCAAGATATACGGAAGAATCCTGTTTAGGATAGGTTTAAGACAGCAGTTTTGGTGGGCTAGTAATCACAGTTATGTTTTCCTTGTCTGCATATAAGTGCAGAAGTTCTCCATCTAATGGTTACAAAAGGTTATACAATTTGAAGAAGTATCTCACCACCACATTGTTGTATTCTTGCTGAGAATGTTTCATTATTAGCTCGTCTGAAACACTGAAGCAGAAGATGACGAGGTTTAAGAGACACGTTGCAGCGGCCATTTCCTAGTAGAGGATGGCTGCCATATATACTAGTAGTGATCATTTGAAATTGGTTAGCGTTACACTCCTAAATATTCGTTTTAAACGTTATTATAAGATATTCTAATATCATACCTCATTGTCAATCAAAATATTGGGTCGGACAGGTCAGGGGGTACTGGTTGTTATGGCCAATGTTGTTTCTGGGGCCTTCCCCTGCATTCTTGTTCCGGCTCAGAAAATTTCAGGGAAGAATTTAATATTTAGACACTTGTATAAACACTGAAAAACTTAATGTGTATTATTTATATTAGATAAGTTTACTTAATTCCTATTTCAATGGATCTATTTACTGACGCATAGATAATGGAACGTGTTGATGAGTGTGTACTGTATTAGAATAGTGTGTAGAGCACAGCATGTTGCTTCAAATGGAACTGGCAACAGCCTTCCTTCCATTTGGGACAGCACTTGATGGAGTTGTTACTAATAATGAGAGAAGATTACATTTCTTATGGAAGTGTTTCTTCTTTGCTGTATTGATGTTTCTATTTGGAGGATAAGCACTATGGTCTATCAGCACGTTATTGCCGATACGTTAAACATTCCCCAGCAAATCTAGAATCAAATAGTACGCATTAATACCTATTAATTTAACTCAAAAATGACAACCTAAAACTTATAAATGTAAATACTTTTGCCCAGATCAAGAATATTTCCTTATTCCGAGCCAATTTAGTAATTACTCAAACAAAAAGTATAAAGTTCCTGATAGATAAAGTACAAAATGGCTGATTAAATATGTGTGTGCCTTTTAGACATTTGGAATTAAGAATGAATTTTTGAGGACTGAAGTTATTGGCTGTAATTATTTTGTATGTAATTCTTCGTGAAGCAATGTGAGCAATTTCCGGCGCTTTGAATCTCACAGCAAATTGAAAGAAACTTCTTTCCAACACATTTTTCTACTCATTATAATCAATGCCAACGTTTTATGTCTTTAGTGCTTTAATTTTACTTAAGTGAGGATTTTATTGAAATAGTGAACTGAACTTTAATGAAAAAAAAGTTTTTAATGCAAGAAAAATGTGAAAGGTAACGTGCACGATTAGTAAATTGCGTGACATGATATTAAACATTGTGACGGAGCACACTGCAGACTACGTTCCTTATTGCTCTCAGACTCTACGAAACGTGCATTAATAATCGTTACCACATAGCTACGCGGAGGGGGGGGGGAGGGGGGCATTGCTGTAAGTCATGTTACTCCTTTGGGATACTTAAGTGTTTACATTCGCACTTTCCTTGTTTAAACAGTAAATAGTATGTTGAACCTATGTGAGATTTTACATAGTTTTCCGAAGAATTGAAAATATGTAACCATATTGGAAAATGTTCCATTTCATGTCCAAGTTATTTTAGCGCATAAAAGCCAACAGTTTAATTTGTGTTTTGGGCTGTGTGTGGAAAAGGAGAGCTGTGATGTACAAGTTGTTTTGTGGTGATCGGACCATAACACAGTGCAACGTCTATCATTTTCTCTAGAATGACAGTGATAGATATGATACAACGTTTGTGCAATCCTCGCACTCAATCAGCAGAAGGAACTATTATTTTTTGAATAAGGGTAACACAAAGGGATCTCAGCACTGATATACTTTTTGTCTCTATTTTATCCCACATTAACTATTGTGCCTCGTGACGTCATTGCTGACCTGTAGCATTAAGGACTCCATTGTGCGAACATCGACATCGGTTCTTATATCAAAAGAGCTTTAGTCGCTTAGAAACACTTGTACAGCTTCTATGATTCAAGTGGAGCTTGGCTGTCCTACATGCACCGACAGACACATCACGTTCGCCTTCTTTTCAACCTACCTCTCTTTCATTTCATTCCATTTCATTTCATTTTTCTCCCCCTCTTGCTTTCTTCTACCCTCCAGCTCGGCCTCCACCCCACCCCTCCCCTCCCCATTCCTTGATTCCTGGCGGTTATGATTGGACTGGAAAATGCTGAATTTGCGACATTTATCCCTCCACTATGTTGTTAAAATAAGCTTTACGGTCGGTTCTATGCTATATTTACCTCACGTAAGCACATGGTCACTAAAAACTGTACAGCAGGAAACTTGGGCTTGTGGTGCAGTGTACAAACGTTTGACTTTAGGAAACATCTTCATTGGCAATCCAACTGAAAACTTACTGTTACTCAACTAATTAGTACTGAACCTAACCGAACCGAAGTGCGCGGTCGAGTACATGCACTCACTATAGCACTGTTTCCTAAATAATCACAAATAACGAAAACATATTTCAGCCAGAGAGATCTGCGATTTCCCTCTCTCCAAGAATCCATTTTGCTCATTGTCGGTTAGTATTGCTGATGGTTTTTGCAAATAATCCGATTGCACCTAAAAGGTCTCGGGTTACAGTTTTAAAAATACTTTCCAAAAATTAAGAAAGACGATAATATACAAGAATGAATTAAAAATCCGGTTTGCACCACCGCCATCAATTCCTCTGATCCTCCCATAAAATAAAGAATGTAATTAAAGGAAAGTGTTGTGGAAATGTGTGTTGGTAGCTCACTGGAAATAAAAATAAAAAAAGATGTCACTTTGTGATTTCTGGTGTTAGCCACTCAAAGAGTACAAGAACTTAATCTCTACTTATATGTACGTGTGATGTGTGAGTAGGGTTTCTCTGCATTGACAGCAGTCAAGACGAAACAAAGAAATCACACCCATTCAGTCACGAATAGAGGACCTGCTGCCCAAAAAACATCTCGTTGCCATATATAAATTTATATATCTTTTGTGTATTTGCTATTTCTAAAGTAGTTCCTCCATTTATTTTATATATTGATAGCATAGTTCTCCTTTTTGTAGCATTTAATGACTTATAACATTTTAAATCCATTCTAGATAATGGTTATGTAAAATTTGAATTAAGGATAACCCTTAGGCTAGGTCCAGGTCTGGGACTTTGGCGTAGGGGTACGTACTGGAATGGAAACCTGGGGAAAAGATTGAATACCAACGTTCTATAGTGTACAAGACAAGCAGTTGGCATTATCGTACTATCCAGTAGATCACACACACACACACACACACACACACACACACACACACACACATACACACACACACACACACACACACACACACCTAGTGACAGTGACTAGTACTGCACAAGACGAGCAGTTGGCATTATCGTACTATCCAGTAGAATGTAGATCACACACACACACACACACACACACACACACACACACACACACACACCTAGTGACAGTGACTAGTACTGCACAAGACAAGCAGTTGGCATTGTCGTACGATCCAGTAGATCACACACCCATACACACACACACACACACACACACACACACCTAGTGACAGTGACTAGTACTGCACAAGACGAGCAGTTGACATTGTCGTACGATCCAGTAGATCACACACCCATACACACACACACACACACACACACACACACCTTGTGACAGTGACTAGTACTGCACAAGACGAGCAGTTGACATTGTCGTACGATCCAGTAGATCACACACACACACACACACACACACACACACACACACACACACACACACACACACACACACACACACCTAGTGACAGTGACTAGTAGTGCACAAGACGAGCAGTTGACATTGTCGTACGATCCAGTAGATCACACACACACACACACACACACACACACACACACACCTAGTGACAGTGACTAGTAGTGCACAAGACGAGCAGTTGACATTGTCGTACTATCCAGTAGATCACACACACACACACACACACACACACACACACACACACACACACACACACACACACACACCTAGTGACAGTGACTAGTAGTGCACAAGACGAGCAGTTGACATTGTCGTACGATCCAGTAGATCACACACACACACACACACACACACACACACACACACACACACACCTAGTGACAGTGACTAGTAGTGCACAAGACGAGCAGTTGACATTGTCGTACTATCCAGTAGATCACACACACACACACACACACACACACACACACACACACACACACACACACACACACACACACCTAGTGACAGTGACTAGTACTGCACAAGACGAGCAGTTGACATTGTCGTACGATCCAGTAGGGTTGGTAGAGGGTGCCATAAAGTGGTGTGATATTCGTAGGTTGTCTGTCAGATGAGGAACATGGTCAGTAGGGGGGTAGTACAGAACGTTCCTGTCCTCTCAAGGCGTATTTTGTGTATTTTTTTGGCACACGTCGAGTGTATATATGGTAGCGCGGTCGTATTTCCACAAACTAGACGATGAGTTGGTCCATTAGTGTTTTGTGCGAAAACACAAGCCCCCTGCCGTGAAAACTTTCACCTATGCTTTCTGAAATAAATGCTGTTAGACATTTGCATTTTTCATGATGACTTATCTAAATGACAAAAGCTCTTGAGTCATCATGGTGGTCGCATACTGGTGAATTGTGAGCTGCAGGGGCTGAGACGATAGCACTTCCAAACTTCTTAGGTTAACTTCTTATATTAAGAGTGTCGTTTTTAAAGCTATGATAATATTAATGGACTGAGAATTGAATGGACATGGAAATTGCACGTGACAAGAACGCAGATCCTTGTGTGTATGCTGCACTCGCACTTCTGGGATCATGTAGGGCCTAGCAATCACAATAGCTATAATTGCAGTCCTCTCACTGGTGTGTGCACTCAGAAAACCCATGGTTTTGTTTTGTTCATCATCAGGTCACATTTGTACACACAATTGAAACGGAAGGAACAACATTGTTGCGCTCCAGAGACTATTTACAATGTGACTTATAAGGCATGTCTACACACTATTACCTAAGCGACTAAATCCATCGTAAACGTATGCATAAGCCTGGTTATAATATCGTGCTTCTTTGTTTACTTTGCTGTCGATGAGGTGACGTCAATGACTCAAGTACTAAGATCTTGAACATTTTTTTCTTAGTACTAGTGATATCAAGTATATTTCGGGAGCAGAGTATAACTAAGAACTGACTCTTCCTTCATCAGTATTGCCATTTCCATTTCTAAATTATTGTATGGAATTGCCTAACTAAGCTTTACAGTTTTAAGAATTGTTTATGCCTTATCATGCCAATCCCGTGTCTTGCTTTTATGTCAATGACAAGCTCCGTTTTTACTTAAATGCTTTCTTGGCCTACTGAAATGCCACAGACTATAACGCAGACCTGCAATCGATACGTTTACTTTAACTCTGTTTCAAACTATTCATCTTATAGTTCCTCCTTGGAATTTTGGAAAAAGTAAGCGACGGAGGCTGAATTATGTAAAACACTTGTATTAGGGGAAAGTCGCCAAGTGTGGAATATAATATACGAGATTCTTGGTTCTAACATGCTAATAGGTGGTAAGTTAAGAGAAATGGGCTGTGGTCCATAGCCTTAGCGGCTGGCTGGAAACAGCCGAGCGTGCTAGAGGCAGGCAGCTCACACCTCTTTTACCTTGGCCATTGTTAATGTGGCAGTTGACATGAACAAAATGTGGTTACCGTAACAAGTATAGCTATTTCACACTTTTTGTTCCAAGAGAAAGAAGGTGCTGCCACTCTGAGTCTGCCATGGACCACATATACAGCTTCCTCTCATCGCTTTTCCGCCCTTCCATGTTTTTCACTCTTTCTCAAGTCCGAGAGAGAGAGAGAGAGAGAGAGAGAGAGAGAGAGAGAGAGAGAGAGAGAGAGAGAGAGAGAGAGAGAGAGAGAGTAAAATCGAGGCTGGCGAGGCAAGTCCAGTTTGTACCCCCAGCATTCCCTTCGACCCTCATAACTTGACTACCACTACCACCACTCTCAATCGATAAGAACATCCCCTTCTGCTCGCCCATCCCCCTTACAAAGACCTGCCGAGGCTCTTTTCCCACCACCCTCCGATGTGAAGACGGAGATGACCAATGGACGCCATCTTAGAGTGACAAGCATTGCCCAGACACTGACAGTTTCATATAAAAGCGAAATTTTAGCCTCACCTTTTTGTTCACTCCTCCCAGTGCATCCTTGTATGCCAACGCACGTGAACTGTCTGCACTTCTAATCTTTTACCCATGTGATCCAGTAAAATTGAATTTCCTTATATGCGACTTCAACTTGCGAATTTTTAATGTTCTTTTATAAAACTTTGTTAGGGAAGAATATGCAATGTTAGGTAATTTTAATAGCATATTGTTGTTAACGACGTTTGTGCGGTAGGTACCTATTTTTTATTTATTAATTATTCTTTCCTGATGAAGGCCATGGAGCTTAGTACGGGCGAAAAGTCGAAAAATAGTATGGATATTAGAGCCGTGAAGTATTAGTTGATAATTATCACCATGAAGGCTTGAAATTCGACGTTATCAGGTAACGTATACTTAGCCTGGAGAGAAGGCACTTTGGGACTGACCTAACGTAGGTACCACACGCTTAAATGCACTGTTTTCTCCCTAATCATCAACCATTTGTGTATCAAACTTACATTTGTTCCTGTCAAATTTTAGCAAATACTATTGTATTTAGTATTTACCAATACCTGAATGGAACAAGTTGTGATATGCGACACGAACATGTGGGTAGTCTTTTTACCAGTGTTTCTGCATAGCACAAACGGATTGAAATAGACTGTACGCCACTGCTACGATCAGTATTTCCATTGCAATCAAATATTCTATTTACACTAGGCTGCACATTCAAGTGTTCAGAACAAAGCAAAGCATCCCCATTACAAATAGCACTTTGTGTATCCTAATGTTGAACCTTTGTGGCTTCGATTTCTTCTTTATCTAGATCATACGCACACGCAATATTTCCACAACATGAGCTTATTCGCTTTAATCATTATTATATATTTAATTTAATACTGGAACTTTAATGTGGTACATATCCTTGTATCTGCTCTAGTGTATTGCGTTCAGCTCGTTAGTACACGCTAAGCACAGTTTATTTGCAAAGTTCCTTTCTATAGCTCATAACAATTGCTTTCAGTGTCTTTCTGCGTGCATCCCGTTACATAGCAAAGAGGCGTTCAACTCACTCTCCTCCCGTCTAACTTCTTACACTTAAACAGGCTGTTCACAAAAAGGCGCAATAACTCATGACCTAGCTAATCTACGGATAATGGTTCTTGCACCATGCTTGCCTGTGTTCACCTTGTGAGTAGGTTATTAGCCTGCGGAGACAACGCCACGCGTACTTTACTAGCTCTGTCGTCAAGTACCTTATTAGCCTGCGGAGTCAACGCCACGCGTACTTTACTAGCTCTGTCGACAAGTAGGTTACTAGCCTGCGGAGACAACGCCACGTGCACTTCACTAGCTCTGTCGTCAAGTAGGTTACTATCCTGCGGAGACAACGCCACGCGTACTTTACTAGCTCTGTCGTCAAGTAGGTTACTATCCTGCGGAGACAACGCCACGGGCACCTCACTAGCTCTGTCGTCAAGTAGGTTACTATCCTGCAGAGACAACGCCACGCGTACTTCACTAGCTCTGTCGTCAAGTAGGTTACTATCCTGCAGAGACAACGCCACGCGTACTTCACTAGCTCTGTCGTCAAGTAGGTTACTATCCTGCAGAGACAACGCCACGGGCACCTCACTAGCTCTGTCGTCAAGTAGGTTACTATCCTGCAGAGACAACGCCACGCGTACTTCACTAGCTCTGTCGTCAAGTAGGTTACTATCCTGCAGAGACAACGCTACGCGTACCTCACTAGCTCTGTCGTCAAGTAGGTTACTATCCTGCAGAGACAACGCCACGGGCACCTCACTAGCTCTGTCGTCAAGTAGGTTACTATCCTGCAGAGACAACGCCACGCGTACTTCACTAGCTCTGTCGTCAAGTAGGTTACTATCCTGCGGAGACAACGCCACGCGTACTTCACTAGCTCTGTCGTCAAGTAGGTTACTATCCTGCGGAGACAACGCCACGCGTACTTCACTACCTCTGTCGTCAAGTAGGTTACTATCCTGCAGAGACAACGCCACGCGTACTTCACTAGCTCTGTCGTCTAGTAGGTTACTATCCTGCAGAGACAACGCCACGCGTACTTTACTAGCTCTGTCGTCATGTAAGTTACTATCCTGTAGAGACAACGCCACGCGTACTTCACTACCTCTGTCGTCATGTAGGTTACTATTCTGTAGAGACAACGCCACGCGTACTTTACTAGCTCTGTCGACAAGTAGGTTACTAGCCTGCGGAGACAACGCCACGTGCACTTCACTAGCTCTGTCGTCAAGTAGATTATTAGCCTGCGGAGACAACGCCACGCGTACTTTACTAGCTCTGTCATCAAGTAGATTATTAGCCTGCGGAGACAACGCCACGCGTACTTTACTAGCTCTGTCGTCAAGTAGGTTACTATCCTGTAGAGACAACGCCACGCGTACTTTACTAGCTCTGTCGTCAAGTAGGTTACTATCCTGCAGAGACAACGCCACGTGCACTCCACTAGCTCTGTCGTCAAGTAGGTTACTATCCTGCAGAGACAACGCCACGCGTACTTTACTAGCTCTGTCGCCAAGTAGGTTACTATCCTGCAGAGACAACGCCACGTGCACTCCACTAGCTCTGTCGTCAAGTAGGTTACTATCCTGCGGAGACAACGCCACGTGTACTTCACTAGCTCTGTCGTCAAGTAGGTTACTATCCTGCGGAGACAACGCCACGTTTACTTCACTAGCTCTGTCGTCAAGTAGATTACTATCCTGTAGAGACAACGCCACGTGCACTCCACTAGCTCTGTCGTCAAGTAGGTTACTATCCTGCAGAGACAACGCCAAGCGTACTTTACTAGCTCTGTTGTCAAGTAGGTTACTATCCTGTAGAGACAACGCCACGTGCACTTCACTAGCTCTGTCTTCAAGTAGGTTATTAGCCTGCAGAGACAACGCCACGCGCACTCCACTAGCTCTGTCGACAAGTAGGTTACTATCCTGCAGAGACAACGTCACGCGTAGTTTACTAGCTCTGTCATCAAGTAGGTTATTAGCCTGCAGAGACAACGCCACGTGCACTCCACTAGCTCTGTCGTCAAGTAGGTTATTAGCCTGCAGAGACAACGCCACGTGCACTCCACTAGCTCTGTCGTCAAGTAGGTTATTAGCCTGCAGAGACAACGCCACGTGCACTCCACTAGCTCTGACGACAAGTAGGTTATTAGCCTGCAGACACAACGCCACGTGCACTCCACTGGCTCTGTCGACAAGTAGGTTATTAGCCTGCAGAGACAACGCCACGTGCACTCCACTAGCTCTGTCGTCAAGTAGGTTATTAGCCTGCAGAGACAACGCCACGTGCACTCCACTAGCTCTGTCGACAAGTAGGTTATTAGCCTGCAGAGACAACGCCACGTGCACTCCACTAGCTCTGTCGTCAAGTAGGTTACTATCCTGCAGAGACAACGCCACGCGTACTTCACTAGCTCTGTCGTCAAGTAGGTTACTATCCTGCAGAGACAACGCCACGTGCACTCCACTAGCTCTGTCGACAAGTAGGTTACTATCCTGCGGAGACAACGCCACGTGTACTTCACTAGCTCTGTCGTCAAGTAGGTTACTATCCTGCGGAGACAACGCCACGTGTACTTCACTACCTCTGTCGTCAAGTAGGTTACTAGCCTGCAGAGACAACGCCACGTGCACTCCACTAGCTCTGTCGACAAATAGGTTACTATCCTGCGGAGACAACGCCACGTGTACTTCACTAGCTCTGTCGTCAAGTAGGTTACTATCCTGCAGAGACAACGCCACGCGTACTTTACTAGCTCTGTCGTCTAGTACGTTACTAACCTGCGGAGACAACGCCACGCGTACTTCACTACCTCTGTCGTCAAGTAGGTTACTATCCTGTAGAGACAACGCCACGCGTACTTTACTAGCTCTGTCGTCAAGTAGGTTAGTATCCTGCGGAGACAACGCCACGCGTACTTTACTAGCTCTGTCGTCAAGTAGATTATTAGGCTGCGGAGACAACGCCACGTGCACTTCACTAGCTCTGTCGTCAAGTAGATTATTAGCCTGCGGAGACAACGCCACGCGTACTTTAGAAGCTCTGTCGTCAAGTAGGTTACTATCCTGTAGAGAAAACGCCACGTGCACTTCACTAGCTCTGTCGTCAAGTAGATTATTAGCCTGCGGAGACAACGCCACGTGCACTTCACTAGCTCTGTCGTCAAGTAGCTTATTAGCCTGCGGAGACAACGCCACGCGTACTTTACTAGCTCTGTCGTCAAGTAGATTATTAGCCTGCGGAGACAACGCCACGCGTACTTTACTAGCTCTGTCGTCACGTAGGTTACTATCCTGTAGAGACAACGCCACGCGTACTTTACTAGCTCTGTCGTCAAGTAGGTTACTATCCTGCAGAGACAACGCCACGTGCACTCCACTAGCTCTGTCGTCAAGTAGGTTACTATCCTGCAGAGACAACGCCACGCGTACTTTACTAGATCTGTCGCCAAGTAGGTTACTATCCTGCAGAGACAACGCCACGTGCACTCCACTAGCTCTGTCGTCAAGTAGGTTACTATCCTGCGGAGACAACGCCACGTGTACTTCACTAGCTCTGTCGTCAAGTAGGTTACTATCCTGCGGAGACAACGCCACGTTTACTTCACTAGCTCTGTCGTCAAGTAGATTACTATCCTGTAGAGACAACGCCACGTGCACTCCACTAGCTCTGTCGTCAAGTAGGTTACTATCCTGCAGAGACAACGCCAACCGTACTTTACTAGCTCTGTCGTCAAGTAGGTTACTATCCTGTAGAGACAACGCCACGTGCACTTCACTAGCTCTGTCGTCAAGTAGGTTATTAGCCTGCAGAGACAACGCCACGCGCACTCCACTAGCTCTGTCGACAAGTAGGTTACTATCCTGCAGAGACAACGTCACGCGTAGTTTACTAGCTCTGTCATCAAGTAGGTTATTAGCCTGCAGAGACAACGCCACGTGCAATCCACTAGCTCTGTCGTGAAGTAGGTTATTAGCCTCCAGAGACAACGCCACGTGCACTCCACTAGCTCTGTCGTCAAGTAGGTTATTAGCCTGCAGAGACAACGCCACGTGCACTCCACTAGCTCTGACGACAAGTAGGTTATTAGCCTGCAGACACAACGCCACGTGCACTCCACTGGCTCTGTCGACAAGTAGGTTATTAGCCTGCAGAGACAACGCCACGTGCACTCCACTAGCTCTGTCGTCAAGTAGGTTATTAGCCTGCAGAGACAACGCCACGTGCTCTCCACTAGCTCTGTCGACAAGTAGGTTATTAGCCTGCATAGACAACGCCACGCGTACTTCACTAGCTCTGTCGTCAAGTAGGTTACTATCCTGCAGAGACAACGCCACGTGCACTCCACTAGCTCTGTCGACAAGTAGGTTACTATCCTGCGGAGACAACGCCACGTGTACTTCACTAGCTCTGTCGTCAAGTAGGTTACTATCCTGCGGAGACAACGCCACGTGTACTTCACTACCTCTGTCGTCAAGTAGGTTACTAGCCTGCAGAGACAACGCCACGTGCACTCCACTAGCTCTGTCGACAAATAGGTTACTATCCTGCGGAGACAACGCCACGTGTACTTCACTAGCTCTGTCGTCAAGTAGGTTACTATCCTGCGGAGACCACGCCACGTGTACTTCACTAGCTCTGTCGTCAAGTAGGTTACTAGCCTGCAGAGACAACGCCACGTGCACTCCACTAGCTCTGTCGACAAGTAGGTTACTATCCTGCGGAGACAACGCCACGTGTACTTCACTAGCTCTGTCGTCAAGTAGGTTACTATCCTGCAGAGACAACGCCACGCGTACTTCACTAGCTCTGTCGTCAAGTGGGTTAGTATCCTGCGGAGACAACGCCACGTGCACTTCACTAACCCTGTCGTCAAGTAGGTTACTATCCTGCGGAGACAACGCCACGTGCACTTCACTAGCTCTGTCGACAAGTAGGTTACTATCCTGCGGAGACAACGCCACGTGCACTTCACTAGCTCTGTCGTCAAGTAGGTTACTATCCTGCGGACACAACGCCACGTGCACTCCACTAGCTCTGTCGTCAAGTAGGTTACTATCCTGCAGAGACAACGCCACGTGCACTTCACTAGCTCTGTCGTGAAGTAGGTTATTAGCCTGCGGAGACAACGCCACGTGCACTTCACTAGCTCTGTCGTCAAGTAGGTTACTATCCTGCGGAGACAACGCCACGTGCACTTCACTAGCTCTGTCGTCAAGTAGGTTACTATCCTGCAGAGACAACGCCACGTGCACTCCACTAGCTCTGTCGTCAAGTAGGTTACTATCCTGCGGAGACAACGCCACGTGTACTTCACTAGCTCTGTCGTCAAGTAGGTTACTATCCTGCGGAGACAACGCCACGTTTACTTCACTAGCTCTGTCGTCAAGTAGATTACTATCCTGTAGAGACAACGCCACGTGCACCCCACTAGCTCTGTCGTCAAGTAGGTTACTATCCTGCAGAGACAACGCCAACCGTACTTTACTAGCTCTGTCGTCAAGTAGGTTACTATCCTGTAGAGACAACGCCACGTGCACTTCACTAGCTCTGTCGTCAAGTAGGTTATTAGCCTGCAGAGACAACGCCACGCGCACTCCACTAGCTCTGTCGACAAGTAGGTTACTATCCTGCAGAGACAACGTCACGCGTAGTTTACTAGCTCTGTCATCAAGTAGGTTATTAGCCTGCAGAGACAACGCCACGTGCAATCCACTAGCTCTGTCGTGAAGTAGGTTATTAGCCTCCAGAGACAACGCCACGTGCACTCCACTAGCTCTGTCGTCAAGTAGGTTATTAGCCTGCAGAGACAACGCCACGTGCACTCCACTAGCTCTGACGACAAGTAGGTTATTAGCCTGCAGACACAACGCCACGTGCACTCCACTGGCTCTGTCGACAAGTAGGTTATTAGCCTGCAGAGACAACGCCACGTGCACTCCACTAGCTCTGTCGTCAAGTAGGTTATTAGCCTGCAGAGACAACGCCACGTGCTCTCCACTAGCTCTGTCGACAAGTAGGTTATTAGCCTGCATAGACAACGCCACGCGTACTTCACTAGCTCTGTCGTCAAGTAGGTTACTATCCTGCAGAGACAACGCCACGTGCACTCCACTAGCTCTGTCGACAAGTAGGTTACTATCCTGCGGAGACAACGCCACGTGTACTTCACTAGCTCTGTCGTCAAGTAGGTTACTATCCTGCGGAGACAACGCCACGTGTACTTCACTACCTCTGTCGTCAAGTAGGTTACTAGCCTGCAGAGACAACGCCACGTGCACTCCACTAGCTCTGTCGACAAATAGGTTACTATCCTGCGGAGACAACGCCACGTGTACTTCACTAGCTCTGTCGTCAAGTAGGTTACTATCCTGCGGAGACCACGCCACGTGTACTTCACTAGCTCTGTCGTCAAGTAGGTTACTAGCCTGCAGAGACAACGCCACGTGCACTCCACTAGCTCTGTCGACAAGTAGGTTACTATCCTGCGGAGACAACGCCACGTGTACTTCACTAGCTCTGTCGTCAAGTAGGTTACTATCCTGCAGAGACAACGCCACGCGTACTTCACTAGCTCTGTCGTCAAGTGGGTTAGTATCCTGCGGAGACAACGCCACGTGCACTTCACTAACCCTGTCGTCAAGTAGGTTACTATCCTGCGGAGACAACGCCACGTGCACTTCACTAGCTCTGTCGACAAGTAGGTTACTATCCTGCGGAGACAACGCCACGTGCACTTCACTAGCTCTGTCGTCAAGTAGGTTACTATCCTGCGGACACAACGCCACGTGCACTCCACTAGCTCTGTCGTCAAGTAGGTTACTATCCTGCAGAGACAACGCCACGTGCACTTCACTAGCTCTGTCGTGAAGTAGGTTATTAGCCTGCGGAGACAACGCCACGTGCACTTCACTAGCTCTGTCGTCAAGTAGGTTACTATCCTGCGGAGACAACGCCACGTGCACTTCACTAGCTCTGTCGTCAAGTAGGTTACTATCCTGCAGAGACAACGCCACGTGCACTTCACTAGCTCTGTCGTCAAGTAGGTTACTATCCTGCAGAGACAACGCCACGCGTACTTCACTAGCTCTGCCGTCAAGTAGGTTACTATCCTGCAGAGACAACGCCACGTGCACTTCACTAGCTCTGTCGTCAAGTAGGTTACTATCCTGCAGAGACAACGCCACGTGCAGTTCACTATCTCTGTCGTCAAGTAGGTTACTATCCTGCAGAGACAACGCCACGCGTACTTCACTAGCTCTGTCGTCAAGTAGGTTACTATCCTGCAGAGACAACGCCACGTGCACTTCGCTAGCTCTGTCGTCAAGTAGGTTACTATCCTGCAGAGACAACACCACGTGCACTTCACTAGCTCTGTCGTCAAGTAGGTTACTATCCTGTAGAGACAACGCCACGCGTACTTCACTAGCTCTGTCGTCAAGTAGGTTACTATCCTGCGGAGACAACGACACGTGCACTTCACTAACTCTGTCGTCAAGTAGGTTACTATCCTGCGGAGACAACGCCACGTGCACTTCACTAGCTCTGTCGACAAGTAGGTTACTATCCTGCGGAGACAACGCCACGTGCACTTCACTAGCTCTGTCGTCAAGTAGGTTACTATCCTGCGGAGACAACGCCACGTGCACTCCACTAGCTCTGTCGTCAAGTAGGTTACTATCCTGCAGAGACAACGCCACGTGCACTTCGCTAGCTCTGTCGTCAAGTAGGTTATTAGCCTGCGGAGACAACGCCACGTGCACCTCACTAGCTCTGTCGTCAAGTAGGTTACTATCCTGCGGAGAGAACGCCACGTGCACTTCACTAGCTCTGTCGTCAAGTACGTTACTATGCTGCAGAGACAAAGCCACGTGCCCTTCACTAGCTCTGTCGTCAAGTAGGTTACTATCCTGCAGAGACAACGCCACGCGCACTTCACTAGCTCTGCCGTCAAGTAGGTTACTATCCTGCAGAGACAACGCCACGTGCACTTCACTAGCTCTGTCGTCAAGTAGGTTACTATCCTGCAAAGACAACGCCACGTGCACTTCACTAGCTCTGTCGTCAAGTAGGTTACTATCCTGCAGAGACAACGCCACGCGTAATTCACTAGCTCTGTCGTCAAGTAGGTTACTATCCTGCAGAGACAACGCCACGTGCACTTCACTAGCTCTGTCGTCAAGTAGGTTACTATCCTGCAGAGACAACGCCACGTGCACTTCACTAGCTTTGTCGTCAAGTAGGTTACTATCCTGCAGAGACAACGCCACGCGTACTTCACTAGCTCTGTCGTCAAGTAGGTTACTATCCTGCAGAGACAACGCCACGTGCACTTCGCTAGCTCTGTCGTCAAGTAGGTTACTATCCTGCAGAGACAACACCACGTGCACTTCACTAGCTCTGTCGTCAAGTAGGTTACTATCCTGTAGAGACAACGCCACGCGTACTTCACTAGCTCTGTCGTCAAGTAGGTTACTATCCTGCAGAGACAACGCCATGCGTACTTTACTAGCTCTGTCGTCAAGTAGATTATTAGCCTGCGGAGACAACGCCACGTGCACTTCACTAGCTCTGTCGTCAAGTAGATTATTAGCCTGCGGAGACAACGCCACGCGTACTTTACTAGCTCTGTCGTCAAGTAGATTATTCGCCTGCGGAGACAACGCCACGCGTACTTTATTAGCTCTGTCGTCAAGTAGGTTACTATCCTGTAGAGACAACGCCACGCGTACTTTACTAGCTCTGTCGTCAAGTAGGTTACTATCCTGCAGAGACAACGCCACGTGCACTCCACTAGCTCTGTCGTCAAGTAGGTTACTATCCTGCAGAGACAACGCCACGCGTACTTTACCAGCTCTGTCGTCAAGTAGGTTACTATCCTGCAGAGACAACGCCACGTGCACTCCACTAGCTCTGTCGTCAAGTAGGTTACTATCCTGTAGAGACAACGCCACGCGTACTTTACTAGCTCTGTCCTCAAGTAGGTTACTATCCTGCAGAGACAACGCCACGTGCACTCCACTAGCTCTGTCGTCAAGTAGGTTACTATCCTGCAGAGACAACGCCACGCGTACTTTACTAGCTCTGTCGTCAAGTAGGTTACTATCCTGTAGAGACAACGCCACGTGCACTTCACTAGCTCTGTCGTCAAGTAGGTTATTATCCTGCAGAGACAACGCCACGCTCACTCCACTAGCTCTGTCGTCAAGTAGGTTACTATCCTGCAGAGACAACGTCACGCGTAGTTTACTAGCTCTGCCGTCAAGGAGGTTACTAGCCTGCAGAGACAACGCCACGTGCACTCCACTAGCTCTGTCGTCTAGTAGGTTATTAGCCTGCAGAGACAACGCCACGTGCACTCCACTAGCTCTGTCGTCAAGTAGGTTATTAGCCTGCAGAGACAACGCCACGTGCACTCCACTAGCTCTGTCGACAAGTAGGTTATTAGCCTGCAGAGACAACGCCACGTGCACTCCACTAGCTCTGTCATCAAGTAGGTTACTATCCTGCAGAGACAACGCCAAGCGTACTTCACTAGCTCTGTCGTCAAGTAGGTTACTAACCTGCGGAGACAACGCCACGTGTACTTCACTAGCTCTGTCGTCAAGTAGGTTACTATCCTGCGGAGACAACGCCACGTGTACTTCACTAGCTCTGTCGTCAATTAGGTTACTAGCCTGCAGAGACAACGCCACGTGCACTCCACTAGCTCTGTCGACAAGTGAGTTACTATCCTGCGGAGACAACGCCACGTGTACTTCACTAGTTCTGTCGTCAAGTAGGTTACTATCCTGCAGAGACAACGCCACGCGTACTTCACTAGCTCTGTCGTCAAATAGGTTACTATCCTGCGGAGACAACGCCACGTGCACTTCACTAACTCTGTCGTCAAGTAGGTTACTATCCTGCGGAGACAACGCCACGTGCACTTCACTAGCTCTGTCGACAAGTAGGTTACTATCCTGCGGAGACAACGCCACGTGCACTTCACTAGCTCTGTCGTCAAGTAGGTTACTATCCTGCAGAGACAACGCCACGCGTACTTCATTAGCTCTGCCGTCAAGTAGGTTACTATCCTGCAGAGACAACGCCACGTGCACTTCACTAGCTCTGTCGTCAAGTAGGTTAGTATCCTGCAGAGACAACGCCACGTGCACTTCACTAGCTCTGTCGTCAAGTAGGTTACTATCCTGCAGAGACAACGCCACGCGTACTTCACTAGCTCTGTCGTCAAGTAGGTTACTATCCTGCAGAGACAACGCCACGTGCACATCACTAGCTCTGTCGTCAAGTAGGTTACTATCCTGCAGAGACAACGCCACGTGCACTTCACTAGCTCTGTCGTCAAGTAGGTTACTATCCTGCAGAGACAACGCCACGTGCACTTCACTAGCTCTGTCGTCAAGTAGGTTACTATCCTGCAGAGACAACGCCACGTGCACTTCACTAGCTCTGTCGTCAAGTAGGTTACTATCCTGCATAGACAACGCCACGCGTACTTCACTAGCTCTGTCGTCAAGTAGGTTACTATCCTGCAGAGACAACGCCACGTGCACTTCTCTAGCTCTGTCGTCAAGCAGGTTACTATCCTGCGGAGGCAACGCCACGTGGACTTCACTAGCTCTGTCGTCAAGAAGGTTACTATGCTCTAGAGACAACGCCACGTGCACTTCACTAGCTCTGTCGACAAGTAGGTTACTATCCTGCGGAGACAACGCCACGTGCACTTCACTAGCTCTGTCGACAAGTAGGTTACTATCCTGTAGAGACAACGCCACGTGCACTTCACTAGCCACTGCTGGACAGTGGACGCCATAAGCTACTTCCATGTGCCCTGTACTGCACAGAGGACGCCATAGGCTACTTTCACGTGTACTGTACTGGACAGAGGACGCTATAGGCTACTTCTACGTGTCCTGTTCTGGACAGAGGACGCTATAGGCTACTTCTACGTGTCTTGTTCTGGACAGAGGACGCTATAGGCTACTTCTACGTGTCCTGTACTGGACAGAGGACCCTATAGGCTACTTCTACGTGTCCTGTTCTGGACAGAGGACGCTATAGGCTGCTTCCACGTTTCCTGTACTGGAAAGAGGACGCTATAGGCTACTTCCAGGTGTCCTGTACTGGAAAGAGGACGCTATAGGCTGCTTCCACGTTTCCTGTACTGGAAAGAGGACGCTATAGGCTACTTCCACGTGTCCTGTACTGGAAAGAGGACGCTATAGGCTGCTTCCACGTTTCCTGTACTGGAAAGAGGACGCTATAGGCTACTTCCTCGTGTCCTGTACTGGACAGAGGACGCTATAGGCTACTTCCACGTGTCCTGTACAGGACATAGGACGCTATAGGCTACTTCCGCGTGTCCTGTAGTGGACAGAGGACGGCCATAAGCTACTTCCATGTGCCCTGTACTGCACAGAGGACGCCATAGGCTATTTCCACGTGTCCTGTACTGGACAGAGGAAGCTATAGGCTACTTCCACGTTTCCTGTACTGGACAGAGGACGCTATGGGCTACTTCCACGTGTTCCGTACTAGGCAGAGGACGCTATAGGCTACTTCCACGTGTCCTGTACTGGACAGAGGACGCTATAGGCTACTTCCACGTGTCCTGTACTGGACAGAGGACGCCGTAGGCTACTTCTGTGTGCCCTGTACTGCACAGAGGACGCCAAAGGCTACTTCCACGTGTCCTGTACGGGACAGAGGACGCTATAGGCTACTTCCACGTGTCCTGTACTAGACAGAGGACGGCCATAGGCTGCTTCCACGTGCCCTGTACTGGACAGAGGACGCTATAGGCTACTTCCATGTGTCCTGTACTGGACAGAGGATGCCTTAAGCTACTTTTGTGTGCCCTGTGCTGCACAGAGGACGCCATAGGCTACTTCCACGTGTCCTGTTCTCGACAGACGACGCTATAGGCTACTTTCACGTGTCATGTACTGGAAAGAGGGCGCTATAGGGCAAACAGTGTACTTCCAAGTGTCCTTTGCTGGACGGAAGTACAGTGGAACGCAAACAGTGTACTTCCATACCTCCTGTACTGGACGGAGGACGCAATAGGTCGAACGGTGTACCTCCACTCGTGCCATGCTGGGCGGAGAGCGCTATAGAGCAAACAGTGTACTTCCACGTGTCCTGTGATGTACAGAAGGAAACTGGAGGACAAACAGTGCGGTTCCAAGTGTCCTGTGCTAGACGGAGGGACACTGGAAGGCGAACAGTGTACTTCCATGTGTCCTGTACTGGACGGAGGACACTGGAGGACAAACAGTGCGGTTCCAAGTGTCCTGTGCTAGACGGAGGGACACTGGAAGGCGAACAGTGTACTTCCATGTGTCCTGTACTGGACGGAGGACACTATAGGGCGATCGGTGTACTTCCATGTGTCCTGCGCTTGACGGAATGATGCTGGAGGACGAACAGTGTACTTCCATGTGTCCTGCGCTGGACGGAAGGACGCTGGAGGACGCACAGTGTACTTACATGTGTCCTGCGCTGGACGGAAGGACGCTGGAGGACGAACGGTGTACTTCCATGTGCGCTGGGCTGGACGGAATGACGCTGGAGGACGAACAGTGTACTTCCACGTGTCCTGCGCTGCAAGGAAGGACGCTGGAGGACGAACAGTGTTCTTCCATGTGTCCTGCGCTGCACGGAAGGACGCTGGAGGACAAACGGTGTACTTCCATGTGTCCTGCGCTGGACGGAAGGACGCTGGAGGACGAACAGTGTACTTCCACGTGTCCTGCGCTGCAAGGAAGGACGCTGGAGGACGAGCGGTGTACTTCCACGTGTCTTGCGCTGGAGGGAAGGACATTGGAGGACTTCCAGTGTACTTCCACGTGTCCTGCGCTGGAAGGAAGGACGCTGGAGGACGAACGGTGTACTTCCACGTGTCCTGGGCTGGACGGAAGGACGCTGGAGGACGAACGGTGTATTTCCACGTGTCCTCCGCTGGAAGGAGGTACCCTGGAGGACGAGCGATGTACTTCCACGTGTCCTGGGCTGGACGGAAGGACGCTGGAGGACGAACGGTGTACTTCCACGTGTCCTGGGCTGGACGGAAGGACGCTGGAGGACCAACGGTGTACTTCCACGTGTCCTGGGCTGGACGGAAGGACGCTGGAGGACGAACAGTGTACTTCCTCGTGTCCTGCGCTGGAAGGAAGGACGCAGGGGGACGAACGGTGTACATCCACGTGTCCTGCGCTAGACGGAAGGACGCTGGAGGACGAACAGTGTACTTCCACGTGTCCTGCGCTGGACGGAAGGACGTTGGAGGGCCAACAGTGTACTTCCATGTGTCCTGCGCTGGACGGAAGGACGCTGGAGGACAAACGGTGTACTTCCATGTGTCCTGCGCTGCACGGAAGGACGCTGGAGGATGAACAGTGTACTTCCACGTGTCCTGCGCTGGACGGAAGAACGCTGGAGGACGAACGGTGTACTTCCGTGTGTGCTGCGCTGGACGGAAGGACGCTGGAGCACGAACGGTGTACTTCCACGTGTCCTGTGTTGGACGGAAGGACGCTGGAGGACGAACGGTGTACTTCCACGTGTCCTGGGCTGGACGGAAGGACGCTGGAGGACGAACAGTGTACTTCCACGTGTCCTGGACTGGACGGAGGGACGCTGGAGGACGAACCGTGTACTTCCATGTGTGCTGCGCTGGACGGAAGGACGCTGGAGGACGAACGGTGTACTTCCATGTGTCCTGCGCTGGACGGAAGGACGCTGGAGGACGAACGGTGTACTTGCATGTGTCCTGTGGTGGACGGTAGGACGCTGGAGGACGAACGGTGTACTTCCGCGTGTCCTGTGCTGGACGGAAGGACGCTGGAGGACAAACGGTGTACTTCCATGTGTCCTGCGCTGGACTGAAGGACGCTGGAGGACGAACGGTGTACTTCCACGTGTCCTGGGCTCTACGGAGGACACTGGAGGGCAAACAGTTCGCATTCACGTGTACTGTGCTGGACGGAGGACACTGGAGGACGAACACTGTACTTCCACGTGTCCTGTGCTGGAGGGAGGACACTGGAAGGCAAACAGTTCGCATACACGTGTCATATGCTGGACGGAGGACACTGGAGGGCAAACAGTTCGCTTCCACGTGTCCTGTGCTGGACGGAGGACACTGGAGGGAAATACTTCGCTTCCGCGTGTCCTGTGCTGGACGGAGGACGGCCATAGGCTGCTTCCACGTGTCCTGTACTGGACAGAGGACGCAATAGGCTACTTCCATGTGTCCTGTTCTCGACAGAGGACGCTATAGGCTACTTTGACGTGTCATGTACTGGAAAGAGGGCGCTATAGGGCAAACAGTGTACTTCCAAGTGTCCTTTGCTGGACGCAAGGACAGTGGAATGCAAACAGTGTACTTCCATATCTCCTGTAATGGTCGGAGGACGCTATTTTGCGAACGGTGTACTTCCACGTGTCCTGTGCTGGACGGAAGGACGCTGGAGGGCAAACAGTGCGCTTCTAGCTGTCCTGTGCTGAACGGAAGGACCCTGGAGGATGAAAATGCGCTTTCGCATGTCCTGTGCTGGACGGAAGGACAGTGGAAGGCAAACAGTGTACCTTGTGGGTCCTGCGCTGTGCGGAACGACGCTGGAGGACGAACAATGCCATTCCAAGTGTCCTGTGTTGCACAGAAGGACACTGGAAGGCGAACACTGTACTTCCACGTGTGCTGTGCTAGACGAAAGGACGCTGGAGGACGAACAGTGCGCTCCCACCCTCCTGTACTCGTCGGAGGACGCTGTAGGGTGAACGGTGTACTTCCACGTGTCTTGTGCTGGACGGAAGGACGCTGGAGGACAAACAGTGCGGTTCGAAGTGTCCTGTGCTAGACGGAGGACACTAGAGGGCGATCAGTGTAATTCCACGTGTCCTGTGATGGACGGAAGGACACTGGAGGATAAACAGTGCGGTTCCAAGTGTCCTGTGCTAGACGGAGGGACACTGGAAGGCGAACAGTGTACTTCCATGTGTCCTGTACTGGACGGAGGACACTATAGGGCGATCGGTGTACTTCCATGTGTCCTGCGCTGGAACGAAGGACGCTGGAGGACGAACAGTGCACTTACATGTGTCCTGCGCTGGACGGAAGGACACTGGAGGACGAACGGTGTACTTCCACGTGTCCTGGGCTGGACGGAAGGACGCTGGAGGACGAACGGTGTACTTCCACGTGTCCTGCGCTGCAAGGAAGGACGCTGGAGGACGAACAGTGTACTTCCATGTGTCCTGCGCTGCACGGAAGGACGCTGGAGGACAAACGGTGTACTTCCATGTGTCCTGCGCTGGACGGAAGGACGCTGGAGGACGAACAGTGTACTTCCACGTGTCCTGCGCTGCAAGGAAGGACGCTGGAGGACGAGCGGTGTACTTCCACGTGTCTTGCGCTGGAGGGAAGGACATTGGAGGACTTCCAGTGTACTTCCACGTGTCCTGCGCTGGAAGGAAGGACGCTGGAGGACGAACGGTGTACTTCCACGTGTCCTGGGCTGGACGGAAGGACGCTGGAGGACGAACGGTGTATTTCCACGTGTCCTCCGCTGGAAGGAGGTACCCTGGAGGACGAGCGATGTACTTCCACGTGTCCTGGGCTGGACGGAAGGACGCTGGAGGACGAACGGTGTACTTCCACGTGTCCTGGGCTGGACGGAAGGACGCTGGAGGACCAACGGTGTACTTCCACGTGTCCTGGGCTGGACGGAAGGACGCTGGAGGACGAACAGTGTACTTCCTCGTGTCCTGCGCTGGAAGGAAGGACGCAGGGGGACGAACGGTGTACATCCACGTGTCCTGCGCTAGACGGAAGGACGCTGGAGGACGAACAGTGTACTTCCACGTGTCCTGCGCTGGACGGAAGGACGTTGGAGGGCCAACAGTGTACTTCCATGTGTCCTGCGCTGGACGGAAGGACGCTGGAGGACAAACGGTGTACTTCCATGTGTCCTGCGCTGCACGGAAGGACGCTGGAGGATGAACAGTGTACTTCCACGTGTCCTGCGCTGGACGGAAGAACGCTGGAGGACGAACGGTGTACTTCCGTGTGTGCTGCGCTGGACGGAAGGACGCTGGAGCACGAACGGTGTACTTCCACGTGTCCTGTGTTGGACGGAAGGACGCTGGAGGACGAACGGTGTACTTCCACGTGTCCTGGGCTGGACGGAAGGACGCTGGAGGACGAACAGTGTACTTCCACGTGTCCTGGACTGGACGGAGGGACGCTGGAGGACGAACCGTGTACTTCCATGTGTGCTGCGCTGGACGGAAGGACGCTGGAGGACGAACGGTGTACTTCCATGTGTCCTGCGCTGGACGGAAGGACGCTGGAGGACGAACGGTGTACTTCCATGTGTCCTGTGGTGGACGGTAGGACGCTGGAGGACGAACGGTGTACTTCCGCGTGTCCTGTGCTGGACGGAAGGACGCTGGAGGACAAACGGTGTACTTCCATGTGTCCTGCGCTGGACTGAAGGACGCTGGAGGACGAACGGTGTACTTCCACGTGTCCTGGGCTCTACGGAGGACACTGGAGGGCAAACAGTTCGCATTCACGTGTACTGTGCTGGACGGAGGACACTGGAGGACGAACACTGTACTTCCACGTGTCCTGTGCTGGAGGGAGGACACTGGAAGGCAAACAGTTCGCATACACGTGTCATATGCTGGACGGAGGACACTGGAGGGCAAACAGTTCGCTTCCACGTGTCCTGTGCTGGACGGAGGACACTGGAGGGAAATACTTCGCTTCCGCGTGTCCTGTGCTGGACGGAGGACGGCCATAGGCTGCTTCCACGTGTCCTGTACTGGACAGAGGACGCAATAGGCTACTTCCATGTGTCCTGTTCTCGACAGAGGACGCTATAGGCTACTTTGACGTGTCATGTACTGGAAAGAGGGCGCTATAGGGCAAACAGTGTACTTCCAAGTGTCCTTTGCTGGACGCAAGGACAGTGGAATGCAAACAGTGTACTTCCATATCTCCTGTAATGGTCGGAGGACGCTATTTTGCGAACGGTGTACTTCCACGTGTCCTGTGCTGGACGGAAGGACGCTGGAGGGCAAACAGTGCGCTTCTAGCTGTCCTGTGCTGAACGGAAGGACCCTGGAGGATGAAAATGCGCTTTCGCATGTCCTGTGCTGGACGGAAGGACAGTGGAAGGCAAACAGTGTACCTTGTGGGTCCTGCGCTGTGCGGAACGACGCTGGAGGACGAACAATGCCATTCCAAGTGTCCTGTGTTGCACAGAAGGACACTGGAAGGCAAACACTGTACTTCCACGTGTGCTGTGCTAGACGGAAGGACGCTGGAGGACGAACAGTGCGCTCCCACCCTCCTTTACTCGTCGGAGGACGCTGTAGGGTGAACGGTGTACTTCCACGTGTCTTGTGCTGGACGGAAGGACGCTGGAGGACAAACAGTGCGGTTCGAAGTGTCCTGTGCTAGACGGAGGACACTAGAGGGCGATCGGTGTAATTCCACGTGTCCTGTGATGGACGGAAGGACACTGGAGGACAAACAGTGCGGTTCCAAGTGTCCTGTGCTAGACGGAGGGACACTGGAAGGCGAACAGTGTACTTCCATGTGTCCTGTACTGGACGGAGGACACTATAGGGCGATCGGTGTACTTCCATGTGTCCTGCGCTGGAACGAAGGACGCTGGAGGACGAACAGTGCACTTACATGTGTCCTGCGCTGGACGGAAGGACACTGGAGGACGAACGGTGTACTTCCACGTGTCCTGGGCTGGACGGAAGGACGCTGGAGGACGAACGGTGTACTTCCACGTGTCCTGCGCTGGACGGAAGGACGCTGGAGGAGGAACGGTGTACTTCCACGTGTCCTGCGCTGGACGGAAGGACGCTGGAGGACGAACGTTGTACTTCCACATGTCCTGCGCTGGACGGAAGGACGCTGGAGGACGAAAGGTGTACTTCCACGTGTCCTGGGCTGGACGGAAGGACGCTGGAGGACGAACTGTGTACTTCCATGTGTCCTGGGCTGGACGGAAGGACGCTGGAGGACGAACGGTGTACTTCCACGTGTCCTGCGCTGGACGGAAGGACGCTGGAGGACGAACGTTGTACTTCCACATGTCCTGCGCTGGACGGAAGGACGCTGGAGGACGAAAGGTGTACTTCCACGTGTCCTGGGCTGGACGGAAGGACGCTGGAGGACAAACGGTGTACTTCCACGTGTCCCGCGCTGGACGGAAGGACGCTGGAGGACGAACAGTGTGCTTCCACGTATCCTGCGCTGGAGGGAAGGAAGCTGGAGGACGAACAGTGTACTTTCACGTGTCCTGCGCTGGACGGAAGGACGCTGGAGGACGAACCGTGTACTTCCACGTGTCCTGTGCTGGAGGGAAGGACGCTGGAGGACGAACGGTGTACTTCCACGTGTCCTGTGCTGGAGGGAAGGACGCTGGAGGACGAACGGTGTACTTCCATATGTCCTGCGCTGGACGGAAGGACGCAGGAGGAAGAACGGTGTTCTTCCACGTGTCCTGTGCTGGAGGGAAGTACGCTGGAGGACGAACGGTGTACTTCCATGTGTGCTGCGCTGGACGGAAGGACGCAGGAGGACGAACAGCGTACTTCCACGTGTCCCGCGCTGGACGGAAGGACGCTGGAGGACGAACGGTGTACTTCCATGTGTCCTGCGCTGGACGGAAGGATGCTGGAGGACGAACAGTGTACTTCCGCGTGTCCTGCGCTGGACGGAAGGACGCTGGAGGACGAACAGTGTACTTCCGCGTGTCCTGCGCTCGACGGAAGGACGCAGGAGGACGAACGGTGTACTTCCCCGTGTCCTGTGCTGGAGGGAAGGACGCTGGAGGACGAACGGTGTACTTCCATGTGTCCTGCGCTGGACGGATGGACGCTGCAAGACCAACAGTGTACTTCCACGTGTCCTGCGCTGGACGGAAGGGCGCTGGAGGACGAACAGTGTACTTACACGTGTCCTGCGCTGGAAGGAAGGACGCTGGAGGACGAACGGTGTACTTCCACGTGTCCTGCGCTGGACGGAAGGACATTGGAGGACGAACAGTGTACTTCCACGTGTCCTGTGCTGGAGGGAAGGACGCTGGAGGACGAACGGTGTACTTCCATGTGTCCTGCGCTGGACGGAAGGACGCAGGAGGACGAACAGTGTACTTCCACGTGTCCCGCGCTGGACGGAAGGACGCTGGAGGACGAACGGTGTACTTCCACGTGTCCTGCGCTGGACGGAAGGACGCTGGAGGACAAACAGTGTACTTCCGCGTGTCCTGCGCTGGACGGAAGGACGCTGGAGGACGAACAGTGTACTTCCGCGTGTCCTGCGCTGGACGGAAGGACGCTGGAGGACGAACAGTGTACTTCTACGTGTCCTGGGCTGGACGGAATGACGCTGGAGGACGAACGGTGTACTTCCACGTGTCCTCCGCTGGAAGGAAGGACCCTGGAGGACGAACGATGTACTTCCACGTGTCCTGGGCTGGACGGAAGCACGCTGAAGGACGAACGGTGTACTTCCACGTGTCCTGGGTTGGATGGAAGGACGCTGGAGGACGAACGGTGTACATCCACGTGTCCTGCGCTGGACGGAAGGACGCTGGAGGACTTCCAGTGTACTTCCACGTGTCCTGCGCTGCAAGGAAGGACATTGGAGGACTTCCAGTGTACTTCCACGTGTCCTGCGCTGGACGGAAGGACGCTGGAGGACGAACAGTGTACTTCCACGTGTCCTGCGCTGCAAGGAAGGACGCTGGAGGACGAACAGTGTGCTTCCATGTATCCTGCGCTGGAGGGAAGGAAGCTGGAGGACGAACAGTGTACTTTCACGTGTCCTGCGCTGGACGGAAGGACGCTGGAGGACGAACGGTGTTCTACCATGTGTCCTGTGGTGGACGGAAGGACGCTGGAGGACGAACGGTGTACTTCCACGTGTCCTGGGCTGGACGGAAGGACGCTGGAGGACTAACAGTGTACTTCCACGTGTCCTGGGCTGGACGGAGGGACGCTGGAGGACGAACGGTGTACTGCCGCGTGTCCTGTGTTGGACGGAAGGACGCTGGAGGACGAACGGTGTACTTCCACGTGTCCTGCGCTGGACGGAAGGACGCTGGAGGACGAACAGTGTACTTCCACGTGTCCTGGGCTGGACGGAGGGACGCTGGAGGACGAACGGTGTACTTCCGCGTGTCCTGTGCTGGACGGAAGGACGCTGGAGGACAAACGGTGTACTTCCATGTGTGCTGCGGTGGACGGAAGGACGCTGGAGGACGAACGGTGTACTTCCATGTGTCCTGCGCTGGACGGAAGGACGCTGGAGGACGAACCGTGTACTTCTACGTGTCCTGGGCTGGACGGAATGACGCTGGAGGACGAACGGTGTACTTCCACGTGTCCTCCGCTGGAAGGAAGGACCCTGGAGGACGAACGATGTACTTCCACGTGTCCTGGGCTGGACGGAAGCACGCTGAAGGACGAACGGTGTACTTCCACGTGTCCTGGGCTGGATGGAAGGACGCTGGAGGACGAACGGTGTACATCCACGTGTCCTGCGCTGGACGGAAGGACGCTGGAGGACGAACAGTGTACTTCCACGTGTCCTGCGCTGCAAGGAAGGACGCTGGAGGACGAATAGTGTACTTCCATGTGTCCTGCGCTGGACGGAAGGACGCTGGAGGACAAACGGTGTACTTCCATGTGTCCTGCGCTGGACGGAAGGAAGCTGGAGGACGAACAGTCTACTTCCACGTGTCCTGTGCTGGACGGAAGGACGCTGGAGGACGAACAGTGTACTTCCACGTGTCCTGCGCTGGACGGAAGGACGCTGTAGGACGAACGGTGTACTTCCATTTGTGCTGCGCTGGACGGAAGGACGCTGGAGGACGAACTGTGTACTTCCATGTGTCCTGCGCTGGACGGAAGGACGCTGGAGGACGAACGGTGTTCTTCCACGTGTCCTGGGCTGGACGGAAGGACGCTGGAGGACGAACAGTGTACTTCCACGTGTCCTGGGCTGGACGGAGGGACGCTGGAGGACGAACGGTGTACTGCCGCGTGTCCTGTGCTGGACGGAAGGACGCTGGAGGACGAACGGTGTACTTCCACGTGTCCTGCGCTGGACGGAAGGACGCTGGAGGACGAACAGTGTACTTCCACGTGGCCTGGGCTGGACGGAGGGACGCTGGAGGACGAACGGTGTACTTCCGCGTGTCCTGTGCTGGACGGAAGGACGCTGGAGGACAAATGGTGTTCTTCCGCGTGTCCTGTGCTGGACGGAAGGACGCTGGAGGACGAACGGTGTACTTCCATGTGTCCTGTGCTGGACGGAAGGACGCTGGAGGACGAACGGTGTACTTCCGCGTGTCCTGGGCTCTACGGAGTACACTAGAGGGCAAATAGTTCGCATTCACGTGTACTGTGCTGGACGGAGGACCCTGGAGGACGAACAGTGTACTTCCACGTGTCCTGCGCTGGACGGAAGGACGCTGGAGGACGAACGGTGTACTTCCATTTGTGCTGCGCTGGACGGAAGGACGCTGGAGGACGAACTGTGTACTTCCGTGTGTCCTGCGCTGGACGGAAGGACGCTGGAGGACGAACGGTGTTCTTCCATGTGTCCTGTGGTGGACGGAAGGACGCTGGAGGACGAACGGTGTACTTCCACGTGTCCTGGGCTGGACGGAAGGACGCTGGAGGACGAACAGTGTACTTCCACGTGTCCTGTGCTGGAGGGAGGACACTGGAGGACGAACAGTTCGCTTCCACGTGTCCTGTGCTGGATGGAGGACACTGGAGGACGAACAGTTCGCTTCCACGTGTCCTGTGCTGGATAGAGGACACTGCAGGACAAACAGTTCGCTTCCACGTGTCCTGTGCTGGATGGAGGACACTGGAGGACGAACAGATCGCTTCCACGTGTCCTGTGCTGGATGGAGGACACTGGAGAACGAACAGTTCACATCCACGTGTCCTGTACTGGACGAAGGACACTGTAGGACAAACAGTTCGCTTCCACGTGTCCTGTGCTGGACGGAGGACACTGGAGGACGAACAGTTCGCTTCCACGTGTCCTGTACTGGACGAAGGACGCTGGAGGACGAACAGTTCGCTTCCACGTGTCCTGTGCTGGACGGAGGACACTGAAGGGCGAACTTTCACGTGTAACATCCCTTGTTTTATCATACTTCTTAGAAATCTAAAGTGCTTTTTGTACACTATTCATTTTGAATTTGTACTAAATAATGAATACTCTGCTGCTGAGCATACACGGTTGCAATGATTACTACAATAGGGAGTTTTCGCACCCGTGACGATAATTGCCACCGTCCCCGAAGCAATGATGACCCACCGCTGCTTCTGGCGCGGGGGAACAGTATTCGACTCTCCACTGGGAGATGAGATCAACTATCCCTAAGAGGTCAGGGACGTCGTTGACTTGGCTGCGACTGGAGGACGCAGCGGCCGGGCAATAAAGAGAGACGCCCTATGGGATTATATGAACCGCACTATACTTTTTTGGCATTGTTCGCAGCTATTTATTTTTCTAAGCTTTCATTTGTTAGTTATTCTGTGCATTTGAATGCATGTAAATAACGGAGGGTTTAAGCATTGATTTGTTGCAGCAGCTGATTTACCCAATGCACTTTCCGCGTTTTAACATTTCAGCCAAAAAGATTTGATGGAAATGTTCTATTAAGACTTTCGTTCACAGGTCATTAAGATGTAGAAATACATGGTTCCATTAGCTTTGCCAAAGTTACCCACAAGAGATGGTCCTGGCCACGTTTATGTCGCATTAGGTAAAATAATTAGTGATGTATCTTCAATGGTGTCAAGGATGCATTTGGAAATAGTTCCTGATAAATGGCACATTGAGCAAATGTACGAATTTGTGAGTGTCATATAACGAGAGCCCATTAACATGGAAATTGATATTGCTATTGTTCATTCTGCGTTATTCGACCCCTTTTCTGCTTCTCGCATTCTGACGCCCCAGCCCCATTGTGTATTCTGATTTTTCCCGATTTTTGTGTAAAACATCTGTCGAATACGGAGAGCGAGCCTTCCCCCAGACTGTTACTCCCCCTGTCCGTCCCTCTCGTCCCTCCCGCCCCACACAAAGAACACCGCACTTTCTAGTCTATTGTTGTTCTGTCCGGATTTTTGGAAAATGAAAATTTTTTGGACAAAATGAGAATTTATGCATCTTTTGTATTAAAAGAAAGGCCGCTTCCAGGAGATTGAAGCTTTAACAAATGGCGCGTGGAGCCCCTGTAGGGCTGGCGTATGCAAATAGGGTAGGTAGCGTGGCAAAATGTGACACACGCGCACGCGCACGCGCACGGCCGGCAATTGTGCATCACTTGTCCTGTCAGTGACAAAATTCACCCATGTTCTCAACAACTCCTTAATGTTCTTGTCTTAATAATATGCTCCTTCCTTATTGTTTAAAAAGAATCCTCAACAATTTTAAGCGGGGAATGTACCGAAGTTTTGTGCGTTTACAACTTAGCTTTATTTTTAACTTTTCTTATTGAACTTGCTTTATTTCTTTCTATATTTCAAAATGTAACGTTTCAAATTCACACGAGTCTGTCTGCTAGCGACAAGCTATTCTTTAACAGGTTCTATTTGTAGAAACAGTTGCACCAAGTAACCATTGACTTGATTGCAGTCGCAGTCAGTCTGCGATTTGTCCAATTTGTTTTAAAGGAATATTGATCTGTTGCTCCAAATTGTCCATGATACAAAAAGAAAAAAGAAAAAAAGGAAAGCTATAGGTCTGAAACGGTGAGCGCTAGTTTACACTGGAGTCTTAATTTCAATTCGTATTATGCGCAACAATTAAAAACGAAAATACTACTCCCGTAAATTGTAAGACAAATATCACATTTTAGAATTTATATAACAAATTTTAGTCTTCTATTTCTCAAAATATTTAATTTATCCAAAATGTAGCTCTGTAGCTTTACAACCATAGTTTGTGACAAGTGCTTGTAGCATCTTCTACAATTCGAATATCAGTAAAGTGAATAATAATTAAAATACAGAAAACAGGTTTTAAACCGCATTTAATGTATGCAGGCTTTTAAATGTGACGTTAAAGGTGCTTGGACCTAAATATATCATCTGAGTAAATATCTAAGCTTATCAATTATTTACACTCAAATAAAACGTGTTGGTTTTTAGTTTCCCTACTACGTGTAATAAGTAGAGGAAGTATTGTGTTTCACCCAAAAATTCGATGTCGAGATTTCACCGGAAATATACGTTTGGTCCGTGTGTGTGTGTGTGTGTGTGTGTGTGTGTGTGTGTGTGTGTGTGTGTGTGTGTGTGTGTGTGTGTGTGTGTGTGTGTGTGTGTGTGTGTGTGTGTGTGTGTGTGTGTGTGTGTGTGTGTGTCTGTCTGTCAATCTGTAGACATTATAACTCAAAAACGAAAAGTCGGTTAGAAACGAAATTTGGTATTTAAGTTTAATGTCTTTCAAGGATGCGACACGAAGATTTTGAAGAAAATTGCTCCACCCTGAACTACCGTTTACATGGAAAATTTTTCGAAAATTTTGATTATCTTGAAAATGGCTCTAACGATTTTGATTAAAATGCCATATGATTGAGATATTTTTGTGACAAATGAAATGTATGAAGTTTCTGGCTATACCCCATGAAGTTCTATTTATTCTAGATTACTTTTGCATAACTGGTAAACCGTAAGAGATAGACTAAAACTTACTGTACAAAAAATATAGATCATGCTAAAACAGTTTATGTCTTAATAAATTGTTTGTAGAGTGAACCATTTCGGAGATATTCCTTGTTATTTGTGTAACTTTCGGAGAAGTTATACTTCTGTCAAATGGAACATCGCTATGTATTTCTTACATATTAGGCGTGCAAAGAGAACGGCATTCGAAGGCTTTAAAAGATTTGACTATCACTCAAAGCCTACTGTATTCCCATATTCCCATATTCCCCTTGCACGTGCAAGAAAACGAGCAATAAGATAATTTCTGCAATGTTTATCTCAACTAACACGAAGAAGATATCGGAATAAGAGTTTGTAAGAATGGTTCATAGAAGAGCAGAGAAAGTCATGTGAGTGCAACACATTAGATTTTTTCTGTAAAATATGCAAAACAATACCTACGGTCTCCTTAAATATGCAGAACTAACTGGAATTTTGTAACTAATGAAAACGAATGCCTTAAATGAATTTCTGCATACAGGGTGTGTAAATGAAGCATGACGTAGTTAGTGTTGGGCTGATAGGCGATTCTTTCAGATGTATGGCAGAGTCGGACAGCTTGGGATGTGTGCCTTTCTGGACAAGTAAGTGACGTTCTTCTGTTAGCGATATCGTTCAACCGAGGTAGCTTGAGTGGATTAAAGGACAGGAAAACGCAGCTTGCGCAGTGCACGTCTCCTAGTCTTTTCGCTTCCCAATATTGCGATTCATTTGAGCCAACCACATAAACATTATTTATGAAGTACATTTTGAGATTCACTTTTTAGACACTGTGTGAATGAATGAATAAATGAATGAATGAATAAATGAATGAATGAATGAATGAATGAATGAATGAATGAATGAGTAAGTAAATAAGTAAGTAAATAAATAAATTATGTGCAGATATATACACATGCACGCACACACAGATACACACACACACACGCACGCACACACAGACAGGCACACAGACACACACATATACACACATACATGCACACACACACGCACGCACACACACAGGCACACAGATACACACATACATGCGCACACACACACGCACGCACACACAGACAGGCACACAGTTACACACATACATGCGCACACACACACGCACGCACACACAGACAGGCACACAGATACACACATACATGCACACACACACGCACGCACACACACAGGCACACAGATACACACATACATGCGCACACACACACGCACGCACACACAGACAGGCACACAGATACACACATACATGCACACACACGCACGCACACACACAGGCACACAGATACACACATACATGCGCACACACACACGCACGCACACACAGACAGGCACACAGATACACACATACATGCACACACACACGCACGCACACACACAGGCACACAGATACACACATACATGCGCACACACACACGCACGCACACACAGACAGGCACACAGATACACACATACATGCGCACACACACACGCACGCACACACAGACAGGCACACAGAGACAGGCACACAGATACACACATACATGCACACACACACGCACGCACACACACAGGCACACAGATACACACATACATGCGCACACACACACGCACGCACACACAGACGGATAGACAGACATACACACATACATGCACGTAGGCAGGCAGGCATGTATGGCGGCTGAGTCATTCAGCCTTTATTTTTTGGAAGGTGAGCCACCCATGAAATAACATGTGTACTTTAGCCCAGTTTTGCACTTACTAAGTTGTATTGCTTGACGTTCATAGAGAGAGGAATGCGCATAATTAAGTGGAACAGCGGTTTAAGGGACAGAACGTACTCCTCGCTAAAGTACACCTCAAAAACATACGACTCGTTTACTGAGAGCGAATTCCGATTTCCAGCCGCTTTTACTAACTTTTTATAAGACTATACATACGAGCGTAATTCAGTAAACGTCTCTGAAAAAATGGGCCTATCATATGTGACTTAAAGATAAATTTCTTTATTTATAACTTTGAAGGATATTGGTTTATTTAACTTACAGTCTTAGTATATTCTTAGAATTAGAGCGCATCTAATTATTCCTGGTCTATTAAATTTGATATCTAGAACAGCACTTTGATGATTTCTTCTCTCATCATGAAAGGAACGTAAGGTGTTTGTTGTGCTCTAAAGTTCAAAAAGGCACTCATCAATGGAACATCAAGCGGCATTATGATACATGTCATAAGATCACCATGCAATTGTAGACAAGCATGTATTGATAAGTTCACAGCACGATTTAAAGTGGCATAACACTGACGTGGTGTTCTTTATTCATTTTTTTTTCAGGTCTAGATTGGACTGACCAACTGCAACAGCTCGAAGAGCAATATTCAGATAATACACCTAATATTAATTCAAATATTAGAACTAATAAACAACTTCACGCCAGCTATGCTGTTGCTTTGGCGATTACTTAGTCACTGAGGTGTTTTAGTGATGGAGATTTCATAAAAAATGTGAGAGTAAAGTTGCCAAAATAATTTGCTCTGAACAATATATTTGTAGTAATATTGCATTATCACCACGAACCATACAGAGAAGGATACATAAAATAGCAGAAATAACCGAAAAAAGACTACAAACCGAGGTCCATGAATTTACAGCCGTTTCTCTCGCGTTGGATGAAAGCACTGACAACGTTGACACAGCACAATTGGTAATTTTCACTCGTGGAGTTACTAACAACCCCTCGATACAAGGATGTATGCTTGAGGTCATTCCACTTAGGGAACATACAACAGGGACAGAATTATTTCAAGCATTTAAGAAATATGTAGAAGGAAAGAAACTGAATCCAAAAAAATCTTGTATCGCGATTAACAGTTGTTAATTTGCGTGCCATACTGAGAGTGGCTACTTGTGATATATCACTTGATTTTCATGGTACACTGCAAATAGAAGTAAATTGAAATATATTGCTCAAATATCTAGGCCTACCTGAAGTATCGTAGACTCAAATAGCTGGATTCAAGTATATGCACTATTCCTTATTGTATTCTGTAGCAAGCGAGTCCAACACTGACGAAGGTCAATGCCATCCCCTGTTCTACATTACGTCATGTGCATTGCGGGTTGCATGTTGAGACGTCATACTGATACCTCATTGAGTACACGTTTGCCGATGCCTGCCATAGGAGGGAAATTATTTGTAATTCAATGACGTCAGTGTATCATTACATTTTCGATCAACAGTGCCAAAACACCCTCGGCTTAAATTATTTATGATACCGCAAAATACACGCACTATACATCTGATAGTGTTTACATTAGTCCTCGAAGTGCAGATGCGGAATTTTGATGAAGTGGTTAAAACAAAGTGGTAGAGAACAATGTGCACACCTCATTATCACATTTCATATCACTTTCTCATGCACGCAGTCCAATATCAAAACCCACACTAATTCCGTGTGCAAATGATGATGCGGTGCATGGGATGACCTATATCATCATTTTGGGACAATACAACTGAAATCTGCATTTCGTAATAGAAGAGGTATAATGACTTTGGACTGTCATGATGTAGTGAAAGAATGAGCCGTGCCACAGTGGCGGGTGAAACGCATGGAAATGGCTAGGAAAACACAAGCACATTGAAGAATATGAGTGAAGGAGGCAGCGAAGATATTAGACGGCATTGTCTCCTCCCACCCCCACCCCCACCCCCACCCACCACATTACGTTTACTAAAACACTTCTATAGAATTAACATGTTTTGTTATAGAATTGTTGTTATGCAGTTTCCTTATGCTGCTTAAGACAGTTAAAAGTTTCTACACTGTCTTGTCAAAAATAAACGTCACAATTTATATGAAAAATATGTCGAAATTGTTTACAACGTGCATTTTATTAGACAGTGGCGTAGTGACAGTGATACTCTCCTAATTTACCTAATTGGTTAAATATTAGCCTTTGAATGAGTTGATCCGTTAGTGCTAAACAAATGTTCACATTGATAAGCAGTGGGTAGCTAACATGGCCAGTTATTTGCTTGTAAAACGGCGCAGCTTGGGAAATGGTTTTGTAATTGCAGTTCATCGTGGGCCACCAAGGATCATACGTAAATGGATTTTGGAAAAGCCTACGGTCGTTGTCTAACGCTTGCACGTCTAGAAAACGTGTAATGGCTGCTCTAGTACGGTACGTACTGCATCGTTCATATCCAATTTTAAAGATGAAAAATGGTGCAACTTGCTCTGTGCCACATGCTTAACTTGTGCATGACTGCTTTCACACAATCTGTTAATTGTATAAATGTGTTGTAAGATAAGATTAAACGTCACTGAGATGAACAGCTAAACCGCGTTGAAAAGCCAAATCACGAACAAAGGTACCTATCATCTTTATGACCCGGAACTGCGAGCTCCTTAGTTGTTAGGAAAGTATGGATTTCTTTCCGCGGGTAGGTCGAATATTCATTACATGTTGCCGTCTTACTTGGCAGTAGTATGGTAAATCCAAATATTCCGACCTTGAGATTGTCAACAATTCTTACATTTTCTATGTTGCAGTGCACGAGCTCTGATTAGATTTACAATTTTAACTCACAAAAACATAACATTATTGAAGGAAAGTGATTTCGCACACAGTGCTTCACGGTGAATAATGCAAAGCTGTGTTTTGTGTGGCTGGAGCTATGTCCCACTGACGCGCGACTAACGGGGACGAGAGGGAGAGCAAACTCACACCTATAGCACTTGCGTTCCCTCCCCTCATGTAGTGTCATGCCGCGCAAGCTCTTGCATCATACATTGAAACAAGAGCCAAATGCACAAGCAGCTCGGCATCTATACCTTAATAGACAACAACAATACCATACAATGGAAATAAGACATAATAGCAGCCTTTAACATAATTACACGGTGGGGAGTCGAACCACATTTACACCAGAATCGGGCGCTACCTAGTAACGTGACCCCAGAGGTGCAAACGTCAGCTGTCTAATTACGAGTATATTAAAAGGCGATGCTCTGACATCTATATTAGTAGTTACTAATTTCACAGAGTGTGTAACTAAAGACGTCCATGTTTTATATACAACCTAAGGGGAGAAAAAAAGAGCAGACTGTGAAAGTGTATATTTGTCTAAGTGCAACCACTTACATTGAATAGTTGAGAAATGACAACGTGACCCCACGCGGAAATGGCAAATATACACTTCCAGAGTCTGCTCATTTTTTTTTTTTTTTTTTTGCCTTAGGGTGTATATATAATTGAACCTTCAAGAGGTCGATTCATTACTATGTTACTTTTTACAATGTCACGTAAATAATGTATTTTTGTTGGAAGAATTGGAGTTCGTAAAACTTACTGCTGTTACAGGAAATGCCTACTGTAGAAGTGAGCTGATGCATTGTGCATGTTCAGCCTGGCAAAGTCATGAAGCCATGAGTAGGTATCGCATAAACATAGCTAGACGGTGTGCGTACACTTTGTTCAGATGCAGTGTTCTATCACTGACTATACTCCACGTTACTGATACTTCACCACCAAGGTCAATACAGCTCAACCCTTTGCCAGGTACAACGTCCTTATGGCAGTGTTAATGTCACAGCCAATGAGGTGGATGCATGCTTGCACATACCTACTTGATGAACAATGTGGAAGAGATAGGGAACTGTGATTCTTAAATTTACCATTTGTTTTAGCGGGTTTGATGCCGCCACGCCACATCAAGTAGTATCCAGAACTTCCCTGCGTTTTGTAACATTTGAGTTGCACTACTGACTCTCTATTTCACTTGTTGGAGAAGAGATTCAACAGCAATCCTTCTAATGAAAGCACTTTTACAGTGCATTTGCACTTAGTTGATTTGATAACATTCCAGAAGCCAGTTGCAAGCCATGAATTGTGTCGCTAGTGGCGGTAAACCGACGTATGTAGTGGACGTGCATTGGCTGTGCCCTATTGGAACTACTGTGTTATGAAGGTCAGAAGGGACCAATGATACTTCAATTGAAGTTCCCTTGTCAATGGTCACTGGTAGGGCTCACCACAGAAGAGAGAGGCCCAGAAAGAGATAACGAGCATTTCCTTGTTGTTTAACAAGCAAGTGCCAAATTCCACCTCGTCCAGTATAGAACACTGGAGTTGTTTAAGTTCGTTCGAAGGGTCATGTTTGACGAGATATTAACCGTTTAGAACCTGCTTGCTTTACTGATTACAACCAAGTATCTAGACGGAAGGAAGGAAGGAAGGAAGGAACATAGGAAGGAAGGAAGGAAGGAACATAGGAAGGAAGGAAGAAAAGGAAGAAGGAAGGAAGAAGAGGAAGAAGGAAGGAAGAAGAGGAAGAAGGAAGGAAGAAGAGGAAGAAGGAAGGAAGAAGAGGAAGAAGGAAGGAAGAAGAGGAAGAAGGAAGGAAGAAGAGGAAGAAGGAAGGAAGAAGAGGAAGAAGGAAGGGAGAAGAGGAAGAAGGAAGGAAGAAGAGGAAGAAGGAAGGGAGAAGAGGAAGAAGGAAGGCAGAAGCGGAAGAAGGAAGGAAGAAGAGGAAGAAGGAAGGAAGAAGAGGAAGAAGGAAGGAAGAAGAGGAAGAAGGAAGGAAGAAGAGGAAGAAGGAAGGAAGAAGAGGAAGAAGGAAGGGAGAAGAGGAAGAAGGAAGGGAGAAGAGGAAGAAGGAAGGAAGAAGAGGAAGAAGGAAGGAAGAAGAGGAAGAAGGAAGGGAGAAGAGGAAGAAGGAAGGGAGAAGAGGAAGAAGGAAGGGAGAAGAGGAAGAAGGAAGGAAGAAGAGGAAGAAGGAAGGGAGAAGAGGAAGAAGGAAGGGAGAAGAGGAAGAAGGAAGGAAGAAGAGGAAGAAGGAAGGAAGAAGAGGAAGAAGGAAGGAAGAAGGGGAAGAAGGAAGGGAGAAGAGGAAGAAGGAAGGGAGAAGAGGAAGAGGGAAGGGAGAAGAGGAAGAAGGAAGGAAGAAGAGGAAGAAGGAAGGAAGAAGAGGAAGAAGGAAGGGAGAAGAGGAAGAAGGAAGGGAGAAGAGGAAGAAGGAAGGGAGAAGAGGAAGAAGGGAGAAGAGGAAGAAGGAAGGAAGAAGAGGAAGAAGGAAGGAAGAAGAGGAAGAAGGAAGGAAGAAGAGGAAGAAGGAAGGAAGAAGAGGAAGAAGGAAGGAAGAAGAGGAAGAAGGAAGGAAGAAGAGGAAGAAGGAAGGAAGAAGAGGAAGAAGGAAGGAAGAAGAGGAAGAAGGAAGGAAGAAGAGGAAGAAGGAAGGAAGAAGAGGAAGAAGGAAGGGAGAAGAGGAAGAAGGAAGGGAGAAGAGGAAGAAGGAAGGGAGAAGAGGAAGAAGGAAGGAAGAAGAGGAAGAAGGAAGGAAGAAGAGGAAGAAGGAAGGAAGAAGAGGAAGAAGGAAGGGAGAAGAGGAAGAAGGAAGGGAGAAGAGGAAGAAGGAAGGAAGAAGAGGAAGAAGGAAGGAAGAAGAGGAAGAAGGAAGGAAGAAGAGGAAGAAGGAAGGAAGAAGAGGAAGAAGGAAGGAAGAAGAGGAAGAAGGAAGGAAGAAGAGGAAGAAGGAAGGAAGAAGAGGAAGAAGGAAGGGAGAGAAGGAAGAAGGAAGGGAGGGAATAAAGAAAGAAGGAAGGAGAGTCGTGATTTGGAGTGGCGAGGTATAAAGTATCTAACAATGCAAATCCTTAACCAACAATATATTGCAAATGCTTAACACCAGAAATTTGTATGTTATGTAGTAAGATTTTGTTCCTATCCTACGGCTTGCTCAGACACAATAAAGAGACCTGCGATGGCTAATTCAACAAAATTCAAGATATAGTTATTAGATATTTATGCCAAGAAACTTATTGTTGGTGTTTTTAAACACACAAGCCGCGTGTGGGCAATATTTGAAAAATGCAATGCCACGCCTGGGATTTGAACCACAGACATTGCACTTACCAGGCAGCGGCTCTAATGAATTATTTGGAGAAGTCAATGTGACAGTTGCTTAGTGGTTAGCGAGCGGTCTGTGGCATTCAATGTTTCAGTTGCAATTGTGCATTTGTATCGGAGCCTGAAGAATGAAGCTTTGAATCGCAGTCGAACCTGTTTTCAGTGTCCATCAAAGAAGCTAAGTAGTATACTGAAATCAGAAATAAGCCACGTATGAAAATGCAGCGAATTGTATAAAAGTAAGGACGTTATTACTTAGTGTTAAGTTTGAACTTTGGATGTCCAGGAATTGTTTGAACGTTACCACGTACAATCCAACTTGATGCTGAGTAGACATGAAAGGAAGATTGTTGTAGGACTTATCCCCCTCAGTGCGTGAAGCAGGGATGTATTCACCCCCACCTACTCCCAAGCCAGATAAAATTGATCGGTTTCGCAGCAAAGGGAAGATTCTCGTTGCCAGTTAACGTTGCACTGACCTTGTGCTGTAAAGCCCATCTCTCACAGTGTCTTGGCAATCCATTCTTGTCGTCGATATCTTCCGATCCAAATGGGAAATGGGAGGATTCGAATATTTTAAAATTGGGTTATTGTATATTGCTGATATCATGACATTTCTCTCATATTTCACTGAAGCTTTATCGAGTAATATTTGTGACATGATTTTGAAAAAACCAGGTACCTACAATTGGAACATAACATAAATCGCTTACCCTCATTCCCTGTCAACCCCAACACACAACTCGACATTTCTTAGCCTATCTAACTCACAAACATTTTAAACCATCTTAAAACTCTAAAAAGTGGCCCCACTTTATTTTCAACCCCTTATGCACAAATCTGCACTCCGTTTGGAACAGGGTATAATGTTTAAAAGTATGGAACTAACAACTTAAGGGACATTGAGAGTGAAATTTTGGTTAAAATTGTCAAAAAATTGAAAATTGCTTTTTTTACCTTAAAATGTTCGTGGAACACCGGTGCATTTGGATGAGCTAACATTTTTCATATCCCCCACTCCATTTGGTCATTACGGCCCAGTTCTCTTCCCTTAACGTACACAGCATGTTCCTATACAAAAGCCTGTTTTTCTCAAAACTACATTTCTGCACATTCCAAAAGAAGGTCGCGTCTGAGTTTTGCTTCAAATTCAATGAAAATTTCCAGAAGTATTCATAAATAGCAGCTAAACAAAACTGTGCTTCAATATTGATGTTATCATTAACATGAATTCCAAAAACATTTTTTTTGTATGAAAAAAATCAATAATTTTGAAGATTAAATTTTCTTTGTTATTAAAAAAAATATGTACAGCATAATCAGAAAACGTATTTGAAATATCTCTTCATAAAATTGTTACCCATATTTTAGAGTATCAGTTCTGCCAATATAAATGAATTTTGAAAAGTCAATAACGCGAGCTCTATTTTGAAAATGTGCCTATTAAATTCATAAAATAATTTATATATCATAAACGAATTATGCAAGTTTAATGAAATTTCGTGTACGTCCAATTCTTATATAAATACAAACACAGTAAAAATTTCAGAAAAATCTATCAAGAAATGTGTAACTTTCAAATTTCACTCCCAGTGTCCCTTAAAGCATATTATAACTTGAATTTGGGCTTTATTAAAACAAACTTATTTTTATAGCGTAATAAAGCTTCTGAATTTGAAAAAATAGAGCACACATAGTAACTTAAAATATGTTAATTTGGAAGAATTGCGATATCTTTTATATATTTAGCCTTACGTCCCCACTTAAATATGTTTTAATAGCGGAACCATAGATTTTCTTTTAAGTAACTACACCATCAACATAATAAATGCTTTAGTAGATAAATAATTTGGATGTTAAACTTTGGAGAGCTACATATATTTTGGTGTTCCCAAACGGAAACATTGGCGTTTAGGAATACCTACTTGTTTTCACTTCTCATACACACAATTCCAATTCTCAACAATGTGTAGTAGTGAGCACATTGTTGCTACTGGTTGCCTTGACACCGCAGAAGAAGCACTGCGTAGCCCTGTACAGTCCCACGCGATACCTACACATTATTTCGGCACGGAGAATGAATGACGTAACCCGTACCGCACAGCCTTCGTACATGCACGCGCATGAGCCGACGTCTGCTGCTGTGTACCTGAGAGAGAGAGAGAGAGAGAGAGAGAGAGAGAGAGAGAGAGAGAGAAAGCAAACCATGTGCACTATACATACTTGCTGCTTTTTGCGCAATTGTTCGCCCTTTAACGATGATGAAATTCCAATAAGTTGGCTGCCTTCTGATGAAGAAGTATTGAACGAGATAAGGTGGTGACAGGTTACTGCCAACATAAGAACCTTCCATCATTTATGAAGGGTAAAGGGGGTTAGTTCTCTAATTTGATAAATGGTTTCAAACAAGATAAAATCATTAGTCAAGTACCAGATCAACACTCAGAACTTATTTCATTAGAGCCAGTTATTTTATAAAATTTTTCCTGAAACTCATTTAGAGCTTGTGGCATCCATGACACTATTGTATGCAGCTCTGAAGAAAGAGAACCGTTTGTAGTACCTACCTAATAAAGAAAACATGGTACAGTTGTCTGGAGGTGGCTATCATGTCATCAACATTTGCTGGATAGCACAAGATAAGCTGCATCATGTGATGAATGTGGAGTTTTTCGTAAGAATGTTACCTCCGGTGAGTCCATGCCTACTATAGCGGGAAGATGTAACCTACGAGTAAATCAAACTCGCGAACCTGCTGCATATTGAACATGCCCGCTATCTATACAAGTTGTTCGCGAGCACGCGCCACTCCTCATATTCTGGGCAAAACTAACTCTCGCACACTATTTCTGCCTCCTAATGTTCATGACCGTTGGACTCTGTGCTCGCTTTCCCTTCCTATTATGTGTACTGGGGCACTGCTAACTACCCCTGCTCGTCTACTAATCATTACTCCTTTTGGCCACATTTTCTCCAAAAATTATTCAGTCCTTTAACATGGCTCACCTTCCTACAATTCGTATTTCTTGTTGTCTTTTCTTAAATCTATACTCTACATGTGCGCCAATACACCTGCTGCGTATCTGTCACTTACTGTACCGTATCTACTTGCTGCATATCTGCTACTTACTGTACCGTATCTACTTGCTGCGTATCTGCCACTTACTGTACCGTATCTACTTGCTGCGTATCTGCTACTTACTGTACCGTATCTACTTGCTGCGTATCTGCTACTTACTGTACCGCATCTACTTGCTGCGTATCTGCTACTTCCTGTACCGTATCTACTTGCTGCGTATCTGCCACTTACTGTACCGTATCTACTTGCTGCGTATCTGCCACTTACTGTACCGTATCTACTTGCTGCGTATCTGCTACTTACTGTACCGTATCTACTTGCTGCGTATCTGCTACTTACTGTACCGTATCTACTTGCTGCGTATCTGTCACTTACTGTACCGTATCTACTTGCTGCGTATCTGCTACTTACTGTACCGTATCTACTTGCTGCGTATCTGTCACTTACTGTACCGTATCTACTTGCTGCATATCTGTCACTTACTGTACCGTATCTACTTGCTGCGTATCTGTCACTTACTGTACAGTATCTACTTGCTGCGTATCTGCTACTTACTGTACCGTATCTACTTGCTGCGTATCTGCTACTTACTGTACCGTATCTACTTGCTGCGTATCTGTCACTTACTGTACCGTATCTACTTGCTGCGTATCTGCTACTTACTGTACCGCATCTCCTTGCTGCGTATCTGCTACTTACTGTACCGTATCTACTTGCTGCATATCTGTCACTTACTGTACCGTATCTACTTGCTGCGTATCTGTCACTTACTGTACAGTATCTACTTGCTGCGTATCTGTCACTTACTGTACCGTATGTACTTGCTGCGTATCTGCCACTTACTGTACCGTATCTACTTGCTGCGTATCTGCTACCTACTGTACCGTATCTACTTGCTGCGTATCTGCCACTTACTGTACCGCATCTACTTGCTGCGTATCTGTCACTTGCTGTACCGCATCTACTTGCTGCGTATCTGCTACTTACTGTACCGTATCTACTTGCTGCGTATCTGTCACTTACTGTACCGTATCTACTTGCTGCATATCTGTCACTTACTGTACCGTATCTACTTGCTGCGTATCTGTCACTTACTGTACAGTATCTACTTGCTGCGTATCTGTCACTTACTGTACCGTATGCACTTGCTGCGTATCTGCCACTTACTGTACCGTATCTACTTGCTGCGTATCTGCCACTTACTGTACCGTATCTACTTGCTGCGTATCTGCCACTTACTGTACCGTATCTACTTGCTGCGTATCTGCCACTTACTGTACCGTATCTACTTGCTGCGTATCTGCTACTTACTGTACCGTATCTACTTGCTGCGTATCTGCCACTTGCTGTACCGTATCTACTTGCTACGTATCTGTCACTTACAGTACAGTCTCCAGCGTGAAAAATTATCAAAGTTTTTGAAATTCCTGAAAGGAAATAAATTGGGTAGGTAAAACGTCAAAACATGTGATGAAGATATTGCACAGTTATGAAGAGATAGGTTGCGTTCTACCTTCCAAAGAGCTTAATAATTCTGTTGACTTTTACTCATATTGCACCTAGAAACTGGTATGTGAAAAAAACGACGCAACTGTACGCACTAGGCACAAGTTACAATTACACGACAGTCAAGGTTTTATCCTTACTTTAGACCCGATAATCATAGAATATACAAACACAACCTCCGATAACACAGCTACTCAAAATCAACCTCATCCATTGTAAACTGTAAAAATACAATCTGGGATTACACATCTAATAAAAATCGCCCGTAACTTTTGAACAGCGTGATTATAGAATATAGAAATGCAACACAGGGTGAGACTGATTGTCAAAATAACTTATTCCTTGAACCTTGTGACTATAGAATGTAGAACTGCATTGCGGGGTGATAACGTTTCTCAAAGTCACCCTTAGCCTTTGAACCCCGTGATTCTAGAGTATACAAAAGCAAAGCTGGGCGATAAAGCTGGTGAAAATCGCCGTTACCCTTTGAAGCCCCTTATTCTACAATGTACAAAACCAAAGCTGGGCGATAAAGCTGGTGAAAATCACCCTAACCCTTTGAACCCCGTGATTCTAGAGTGTACAAAAGCAAAGCTGGGCGATAAAGCTGGTGAAAATCACCGTTACCCTTTGAACTACGTGATTCTAGAATGTACAAAGCAAAGCTGGGCGATAAAGCTGGTGAAAATCACCGTTACCCTTTGAACCACGTGATTCTAGAATGTACAAAAGCAAAGCTGGGCGATAAAGCTGGTGAAAATCACCGTTACCTTTTGACCCCGTGATTCTAGAGTGTACAAAAGCAAAGCTGGGCAATAAAGCTGGTGAAAATCACCGTTACCCTTTGGACCCCGTGATTCTAGAGTGTACAAAAGCAAAGCTGGGCGATAAAGCTGGTGAAAATCACCGTTACCCGTTGGACCCCGTGATTCTAGAGTGTACAAAAGCAAAGCTGGGCGATAAAGCTTGCGAAAATCACCGTTACCATTTGAACCCCGTGATTCTAGAATGTACAAAAGCAAAGCTGGGCGATAAAGCTGGCGAAAATCACCGTTACCCTTTGGACCCCGTGATTCTACAATGTACACAAACAAAGCTGAGCGATAAAGCTGGTGAAAATCACCGTTAACGTTTGAACCCCGTGATTCTAGAGTGTACAAAAGCAAAGCTGGGCGATAAAGCTGGTGAAAGTCACCGTCACCCTTTGAACCCCGTGATTCTACTTTGTACAAAAGCAAAGCTGGGCGGTAAAGCTGGTGAAAATCACCGTTACCCTTTGAACCCCGTCATTCTAGAGTGTACAAAAGCAAAGCTCGGCGATAAAGCTGGTGAAAATCACCGTTACTTTTGGACCCCGTGATTCTAGAATGTACAAAAACAAAGCTGGGCGATAATGCTGGTGAAAATCACCGTTACCCTTTGAATCCTGTGATTCTACAATGGACAAAAGCAAAGCTCGGCAATAAAGCTGGTGAAAATCACCGTTACCTTTTGGACCCCGTGATTCTAGAATGTACAAAAACAAAGCTGGGCGATAATGCTGGTGAAAATCACCGTTACCCTTTGAACCCTGTGATTCTGGTGTCCAAAAGCAAAGCTGGGCGGTAAATCTGTTGAAAATCACCCTTACCCTTTGAACCCCGTGATTCTAGAGAGTACAAAAACAAAGCTCGGCGATAAAGCTGGTGAAAATAACTGTTGCCCTTTGAACCCCGTGATTCTAGAGTGTACAAAAGCAAAGCTGGGCGATAAAGCTGGTGAAAATCACCGTTACCCTTTGAACCCCGTGATTCTAGAGTGTACAGAAGCAAAGCTGGGCGATAAAGCTGGTGAAAATCACCGTTACACTTTGAACTCCGTGATTTTAGAGTGTACAAAAGCAAAGCTGGGCGATAAGGCTGGTGAAAATCACCGTTACCATTTGAACCCCGTGATTCTACAATGTACAAAAACTAAGCTGAGCGATAAAGCTGGTGAAAATCACCGTTACCCTTTGAACCACGTGATTTTAGAATGTACAAAAGCAAAGCTGGGCGATAAAACTGGTGAAAATCACCGTTACCCTCTGAACCCCCTGATTCTAGAGTGTACAAAAGCAAAGCTGGCCGGTAAAGCTGGTGAAAATCACCGTTACCCTTTGAACCACGTGATTCTAGAATGTATAAAAGCAAAGCTGGGCGATAATGCTGGTGAAAATCACCGTTACCCTTTGAACCCCGTGATTCTATAGTGTACAAAAGCAAAGCTGGGCGATAAAGCTGGTGAAAATCACCGTTTCCTTTTGAATCCCGTGATTCTACAATGTACAAATACAAAGCTGAGCGATAAAGCTGGTGTAAATCACCGTTACGCTTTGAACCCCGTGATTCTACAGTGTACAAAAGCAGAGCTGGGCGATAAAGCTGGTGAAAATCACCGTTACCCTTTGAACCCCGTGATTTTAGAGTACAAAAACAAAGCTGGGCGATAAAGCTGATGAAAGTCACCGTTACTCTTTGAACCCCGTGATTCTACAGTGTACAAAAACAAAACTGAGCAATAATGCTGGTGAAAATCACCGTTACCCTTTGAATCCTGTGATTCTACAATGGACAAAAGCAAAGCTGGGCGATAAAGCTGGTGAAAATCACCGTTATCCTTTGAACCCCGTGATTCTAGAATGTGCAAAAGCAAAGCTGGGCGATAATGCTGGTGAAAATCACCGTTACCCTTTGAACCCTGTGATTCTAGAGTGTACAAAAGCAAAGCTGGGAGGTAAAGCTGGTGAAAATCACCGTTACCCTTTGAACCCCGTGATTCTAGAGTGTACAAAAGCAAAGCTCGGCGATAAAGCTGGTGAAAATCACCGTTACCTTTTGGACCCCGTGATTCTACAATGTACAAAAGCAAAGCTGGGCGATAAATCTGTTGAAAATCACCGTTACCCTTTGAACCCCGTGATTCTAGAGAGTACAAAAACAAAGCTGGGCGATAAAGCTGGTGAAAATAACCGTTGCCCTTTGAACCCCGTCACGCATGGACACCTTTTGCGTGGTGATCCGGAGCCTGTCTGTACGACGTGTAACATTCCAAACACCGTCGCACATGTCCCTGATTGTCCGCGATACGCTCGTGAGCGCCAGTCCGTCGGCCTGGGCCTTACACTGTCGTCAGTTTTAGGCAACGACCCAGTATCTGTAAATACAGTGCTGCGGTTTTGATCCAGAATTCATTTTATGAAGCAAGTGTAAGGATATTTTATTTCAGAGATTTTAGCTTTTTAGATGGCCGTATTTTTGGGTTTTTAAACGTTTTAGTGTTTTTTACTTTGTAGCAATTTTAAGTTTCTGTTTTTAGCATTTTCAATGAAACGTTTTAATAGTTGTTTAGAGGTTTGTTATCATTTTTAACCGTAGATTCTTAGTTTTTAATGGGTGATGTTTTAACACTTGACGGTATGTAATTTTACTTCTGGAATCGGGGCCCAAATGACCAAGTTGTCGACGGGCCCTTAAACCCAACACACTCACTCACTCACTCACTTGAACCCCGTGATTCTAGAGTGTACAAAAGCAAAGCTGAGCGATAAAGCTGGTGAAAATCACCGTTACGCTTTGGACCCCGTGATTCTAGAGTGTACAAAAGCAAAGCTGGGCGATAAAGCTGGTGAAAATCACCGTTACCTTTTGAACGCCGTGACTCTAGACTGTACAAAAGCAAAGCTGGGCGATAAAGCTGGTGAAAATCACCGTTACCCTTTGAACCCCGTGATTCTAGAGTGTACAAAAGCAAAGCTGGGCGATAAAGCTGGTGAAAATCACCGTTACCTCTTGAACCCCGAGATTCTACAATGTTCAAAAGCAAAGCTGGGCGACAAAGCTGGTGAAAATCACCGTCACCCTTTAAACCACGTCATTCTAGAATGTACAAAAGCAAAGCTGGGCGATAACGCTGGTGAAAATCACCGTTACCTTTTGAACCACGAGATTCTACAATGTTCAAAAGCAAAGCTGGGCGATAAAGCTGGTGAAAATCACCGTTACCTCTTGAACCCCGTGATTCTACATTGTTCAAAAGCAAAGCTGGGCGACAAAGCTGGTAAAAATCACCGTTACCCTTTAAACCACGTCATTCTAGAATGTACAAAAGCAAAGCTGGGCGATAAAGCTGGTGAAAATCACCGTTACCTTTTGAACCACGAGATTCTACAATGTTCAAAAGCAAAGCTGGGCAATAAAGCTGGTGAAAATCACCGTTACCTCTTGAACTCCGTGATTCTACAATGTTCAAAAGCCAAGCTGGGCGATAAAGCTGGTGAAAATCACCGTTACCTCTTGAACTACGTGATTCTACAATGTTCAAAAGCCAAGCTGGGCGATAAAGCTGGTGAAAATCACCGTTACCCTTTAAACCACGTCATTCTAGAATGTACAAAAGCAAAGCTGGGCGATAAAGCTGGTGAAAATCACCGTCACCCTTTAAACCACGTCATTCTAGAGTGTACAAAAGCAAAGCTGTGCGATAAAGCTGGTGAAAATCACCGTCAACCTTTAAACCACGTCATTCTAGAATGTACAAAAGCAAAGCTGGGCGATAAAGCTTGTAAAAATCACCGTTACCTCTTGAACCCGTGATTCTACAATGTTCAAAAGCAAAGCTGGGCGATAAAGCTGGTGAAAATCACCGTTACCTCTTGAACCCCGTGATTCTACAATGTTCAAAAGCAAAGCTGGGCGATAAAGCTGGTGAAAATCACCGTTACCCTTTAAACCACGTCATTCTAGAATGTACAAAAGCAAAGCTGGGCGATAAAGCTGGTGAAAATCACCGTTAACCTTTAAACCACGTCATTCTAGAATGAACAAAAGCAAAGCTGGGCAATAAAGCTGGTGAAAATCACCGTTACCCTTTAAACCACGTCATTCTAGAATGTACAAAAGCAAAGCTGGGCGATAAAGCTGGTGAAAATCACCGTTACCCTTTGAACCCCGTGATTCTAGAATGTACAAAAGCAAAGCTGGGCGATAAAGCTGGTGAAATTCACCGTTACCTTTTGAACCACGAGATTCTACAATGTTCAAAAGCAAAGCTGGGCGATAAAGCTGGTGAAAATCACCGTTACCTCTTGAACCCCGTGATTCTACAGTGTTCAAAAGCAAAGCTGGGCGATAAAGCTTGTAAAAATCACCGTTACCCTTTAAACCACGTCATTCTAGAATGTACAAAAGCAAAGCTGGGCGATAAAGCTGGTGAAAATCACCGTTACCTCTTGAACCCCGTGATTCTACAATGTTCAAAAGCAAAGCTGGGCGATAAAGCTGGTGAAATTCACCGTTACCCTTTGAACCCCGTGATTCTAGAATGTACAAAAGCAAAGCTGGGCGATAAAGCTGGTGAAAATCACCGTTACCCTTTGAACCCCGTGATTCTAGAATGTACAAAAGCAAAGCTGGGCGATAAAGCTGGTGAAATTCACCGTTACCCTTTGAACCACGTGATTCTAGAGTGTACAAAACCAAAGCTGGGCGATAAAGCTGGTGAAAATCACCGTTACCGTTTGAACCACGTGATTCTAGAGTGTACAAAAACAAAGCTGGGCGATAAAGCTGGTGAAAATCACCGTTACCCTTTGAACTACGTGATTCTAGAAGGTACCAAGCAAAGCTGGGCGATAAAGCTGGTGAAAATCACCGTTACCCTTTGAACCACGTGATTCTAGAATGTACAAAAGCAAAGCTGGGCGATAAAGCTGGTGAAAATCACCGTTACCTTTTGACCCCGTGATTCTAGAGTGTACAAAAGCAAAGCTGGGCAATAAAGCTGGTGAAAATCACCGTTACCCTTTGGACCCCGTGATTCTAGAGTGTACAAAAGCAAAGCTGGGCGATAAAGCAGGCGAAAATCACCGTTACCCGTTGGACCCCGTGATTCTAGAGTGTACAAAAGCAAAGCTGGGCGATAAAGCTTGCGAAAATCACCGTTACCATTTGAACCCCGTGATTCTAGAATGTACAAAAGCAAAGCTGGGCGATAAAGCTGGCGAAAATCACCGTTACTCTTTGGATCCCGTGATTCTACAATGTACACAAACAAAGCTGAGCGATAAAGCTGGTGAAAATCATCGTTACCGTTTGAACCCCGTGATTCTAGAGTGTACAAAAGCAAAGCTGGTGAAAATCACCGTTACCCTTTGAACCCCGTGATTCTAGAGTGTACAAAAGCAAAGCTGGGCGATGAAGCTGGTGAAAATCACCGTTACCCTTTGAACCCCGTGTTTCTACAATGTACACAAACAAAGCTGGGTGATGAAGCTGGTGAAAATCACCGTTACTCTTTGGACCCCGTGATTCTACAATGTACACAAACAAAGCTGAGCGATAAAGCTGGTGAAAATCACCGTTACCCTTTGAATCCCGTGATTCTACAATGGACAAAAGCAAAGCTGAGCGATAAAGCTGGTGAAAATCACCGTTGTCCTTTGAATCCCGTGATTCTAGAGTGTACAGAAGCAAAGCTGGGCGATAAAGCTGGTAAAAATCACCGTTACCCTTTGAACCCCGTGATTCTAGAATGTACAGAAACAAAGCTGGGCGATAAAGCTGGTGAAAATCACCGATACCGTTTGAACCCCGTGATCCTATAGTGTACAAATGCAAAGCTGTTTGATAAAGCTGGTGAAAATCACCGTTACCGTTTGAACCCCGTGATTCTAGAGTGTACAAAAGCAAAGCTGTGCGATAAAGCTGGTGAAAATCACCCTAACCCTTTGAACCCCGTGATTCTAGAGTGTACAAAAACAAAGCTGGGCGATAAAGCTGGTGAAAATCACCGTTACCCTTTGAACCCCGTGATTCTAGAGTGTACAAAAACAAAGCTGGGCGACAAAGCTAGTGAAAATCACCGTTACCGTTTGAACCCCGTGATTCTAGATTGTACAAAAACAAAGCTGGGCGATAAAGCTGGTGAAAATCTCCGTTAACCGTTGAACCCCGTGATTCTAGAGTGTACAAAAACAAAGCTGGGCGATAAAGCTGGTGAAAATCACCGTTGTCCTTTGAACCCCGTGATTCTATAGTGTACAGAAACAAAGCTGGGCGATAAAGCTGGTGAAAATCACCGTTACCTTTTGAACCACGTGATTCTAGAGTGTACAAAAACAAAGCTGGGCGATAAAGCTGGTGAAAATCACCGTTACCCTTTGAACCACGTGATTCTAGAGTGTACAAAAACAAAGCTGGGCGATAAAGCTGGTGAAAATCACCGTTACCTTTTAAACCACGTGATTCTAGAGTGTACAAAAACAAAGCTGGGCGATAAAGCTGGTGAAAATCACCGTTACCCTTTGAACCACGTGATTCTAGAGTGTACAGAAACAAAGCTGCGCGATAAAACTGGTGAAAATCACCGTTACCCTTTGAACCCCGTGATTCTAGAGTGTACAAAAGCAAAGCTGGGCGATAAAGCTGGTGAAATTCACCGTTACCCTTTGAACCCCGTGATTCTAGAGTGTACGAAAACAAAGATGGGCGATAAAGCTTGTGAAAATCACCGTCACCCTTTGAACCCCGTGATTCTAGAGTGTACAAAAGCAAAGCTGGGCGATAAAGCTGGTGAAAATCACCGTTACCCTTTGAACCCCGTGATTCTAGAGTGTACAAAAACAAAGCTGGGCGTTAAAGCTGGTGAAAATCACCGCCACCCTTTAAACCACGTCATTCTAGAATGTACAAAAGCAAAGCTGGGCGATAAAGCTGGTGAAAATCACCGTTACCTTTTGAACCACGAGATTCTACAATGTTCAAAAGCAAAGCTGGGCGATAAAGCTGGTGAAAATCACCGTTACCTCTTGAACCCCGTGATTCTACAATGTTCAAAAGCAAAGCTGGGCGATAAAGCTGGTAAAAATCACCGTTACCGTTTGAACCCCGTGATTCTAGAGTGTACAAAAGCAAAGCTGGGCGATAAAGCTGGTGAAAATCACCGTCACCCTTTAAACCACGTCATTCTAGAATGTACAAAAGCAAAGCTGGGCGATAAAGCTGGTGAAAATCACCGATACCCTTTGAACCCCGTGATTCTAGAGTGTACAGAAGCAAAGCTGGGCGATAAAGCTGGTGAAAATCACCGTTACCCTTTGAACCACGTGATTCTAGAGTGTACAAAAACAAAGCTGGGCGATAAAGCTGGTGAAAATCACCGTTACCTTTTGAACCACCTGATTCTAGAGTGTACAAAAACAAAGCTGGGCGATAAAGCTGGTGAAAATCACCGTTACCTTTTGAACCACAAGATTCTAGAGTGTACAAAAGCAAAGCTGCGCGATAAAGCTGGTGAAAATCACCGTTACCCTTTGAAACCCGTGACTCCAGACTGTACAAAAGCAAAGCTGGGCGATAAAGCTGGTGAAAATCACCGTTACCCTTTGAACCCCGTGATTCTATAGTGTACAGAAACAAAGCTGGGCGATAAAGCTGGTGAAAATCACCGTTACCCTTTGAACCCCGTGATTCTATAGTGTACAGAAACAAAGCTGCGCGATAAAGCTGGTGAAAATCACCGTTACCCTTTGAACCCCGTGATTCTATAGTGTACAAAAACAAAGCTGCGCGATAAAGCTGGTGAAAATCACCGTTACCCTTTGAACCCCGTGATTCTAGAGTGTACAGAAACAACGCTGCGCCATAAAGCTGGTGAAAATCACCGTTACCCTTTGAACCCCGTGATTCTATAGTGTACAGAAACAAAGCTGCGCGATTAAGCTGGTGAAAATCACCGTTACCCTTTGAGGCTCGTGATTCTAGAGTGTACAAAAACAAAGCTGGGCGATAAAGCTGGTGAAAATCACCGTTACCCTTTGAACCCCATGATTCTAGAGTGTACAAAAACAAAGCTGGGCGATAAAGCTGGTGAAAATCACCGTTACCTTTTGAACCAAGTGATTCTAGAGTGTACAAAAACAAAGCTGGGCAATAAAGCTGGTGAAAATCACCGTTACCCTTTGAACCACGTGATTCTGGAGTGTACAGAAACAAAGCTGCGCGATAAAGCTGGTGAAAATCACCGCTATCCTTTGAACCCCGTGATTCTAGAGTGTACAAAAACAAAGCTGGGCGATAAAGCTGGTGAAAATCACCGTTACCCTTTGAAGCCCGTGATTCTAGAGTGTACAAAAACAAAGCTGGGCGATAAAGCTGGTGAAAATCACCGTTACCCTTTGAACCCCGTTATTCTAGAGTGCACAAACACAAAGCTGGGCGATAAAGCTGGTGAAAATCACCGTTACCTTTTGAACCACGTGATTCTAGATTATACAAAAACAAAGCTGGGCGATAAAGCTGGTGAAAATCACCGTTACCCTTTGAACCTCGTGATTCTAGAGTGTACAGAAACAAAGCTGCGCGATAAAGCTGGTGAAAATCACCGTTACCCTTTGAACCCCGTGATTCTAGGGTGTACAAAACAAAGCTGGGCGATAAAGCTGGTGAAAATCACCGTTACCCTTTGAGGCCCGTGATTCTAGAGTGTACAAAAACAAAGCTGGGCGATAAAGCTGGTGAAAATCACCGTTACCCTTTGAGGCCCGTGATTCTAGAGTGTACAAAAACATAGCTGGGCGATAAAGCTGGTGAAAATCACCGTTACCTTTTGATCCACGTGATTCTAGAGTGTACAAAAACAAAGCTGCGCGATAAAGCTGGTGAAAATCACCGTTACCCTTTGAACCCCGTGATTCTAGAGTGTACAAAAACAAAGCTGCGCGATAAAGCTGGTGAAACTCACCGTTACCCTTTGAACCCCGTGATTCTAGAATGTACAAAAGCAAAGCTGGGCGATAAAGCTGGTGAAAATCACCGTTACCCTTTGAACCCCGTGATTCTATAGTGCACAGAAACAAAGCTGCGCGATAAAGCTGGTGAAAATCGCCGTTACCTTTTGAACCACGTGATTCTAGAGTGTACAAAAACAAAGCTGGGCGATAAAGCTGGTGAAAATCACCGTTACCCTTTGAACCACGTGATTCTAGAGTGTACAAAAACAAAGCTGGGCGATAAAGCTGGTGAAAATCACCATTACCCTTTGAACCACGTGATTCTAGAGTGTACAAAAACAAAGCTGGGCGATAAAGCTGGTGAAAATCACCGTTACCTTTTGAACCACGTGATTCTAGAGTGTACAAAAACAAAGCTGGGCGATAAAGCTGGTGAAAATCACCGTTACCTTTTGATCCACGTGATTCTAGAGTGTACAAAAACAAAGCTGGGCGATAAAGCTGGTGAAAATTACCGTTACCTTTTGAACCACGTGATTCTAGAAAGTACAAAAACAAAGCTGGGCGATAAAGCTGGTGAAAATCACCGTTACCCTTTGAACCACGTGATTCTAGAGTGTACAAAAACAAAGCTGGGCGATAAAGCTGGTGAAAATCACCGTTACCCTTTGAACCCCGTGATTCTATAGTGTACAGAAACAAAGCTGGGCGATAAAGCTGGGGAAAATCACCGTTACCCTTTGAACCCCGTGATTCTATAGTGTACAGAAACAAAGCTGCGCGATAAAGCTGGTGAAAATCACCGTTACCCTTTGAACCCCGTGATTCTATAGTGTACAGAAACAAAGCTGCGCGATAAAGCTGGTGAAAATCACCGTTACCTTTTGAACCACAAGATTCTAGAGTGTACAAAAGCAAAGCTGCGCGATAAAGCTGGTGAAAATCACCGTTACCCTTTGAAACCCGTGATTCTAGAGTGTACAAAGACAAAGCTGGGCGATAAAGCTGGTGAAAATCACCGTTACCCTTTGAACCTCGTGATTCTAGAGTGTACAAAAGCAAAGCTGCGCGATAAAGCTGGTGAAAATCACCGTTACCCTTTGAACCCCGTGATTCTAGAGTGTACAAAAACAAAGCTGCGCGATAAAGCTGGTGAAAATCACCGTTACCCTTTGAACCCCGTGATTCTAGAGTGTACAAAAACAAAGCTGCGCGATAAAGCTGGTGAAAATCACCGTTACCCTTTGAACCCCGTGATTCTAGAGTGTACAAAAGCAAAGCTGGGCGATAAAGCTGGTGAAAATCACCGTTACCCTTTGAACCCTGTGATTCTAGAGTGTACAAAAGCAAAGCTGGGCGATAAAGCTGGTGAAAATCACCGTTACCCTTTGAACCCCGTGATTCTAGAGTGTACAAAAGCAAAGCTGGGCGATAAAGCTGGTGAAAATCACCGTTACCCTTTGAACCCCGTGATTCTAGAGTGTACAAAAGCAAAACTGCGCGATAAAGCTGGTGAAAATCACCGTTACCCTTTGAACCCCGTGATTCTAGAGTGTACAAAAGCAAAGCTGGGCGATAAAGCTGGTGAAAATTACCGTTACCCTTTGAACCCCGTGATTCTAGAGTGTACAAAAGCAAAGCTGGGCGGTAAAGCTGGTGAAAATCACCGTTACCCTTTGAACCCCGTGATTCTAGAGTGTACGAAAGCAAAGCTGGGCGATAAAGCTGGTGAAAATCACCGTTACCCTTTGAACCCCGTGATTCTAGAATGTACAAAAACAAAGCTGCGCGATAAAGCTGGTGAAAATCACCGTTACCCTTTGAACCCCGTGATTCTAGAGTGTACAAAAGCAAAGCTGGGCGATAAAGCTGGTGAAAATCACCGTTACCCTTTGAACCCCGTGATTCTAGAGTGTACAAAAGCAAAGCTGGGCGATAAAGCTGGTGAAAATCACCGTTACCCTTTGAACCCCGTGATTCTAGAGTGTACAAAAGCAAAGCTGCGCGATAAAGCTGGTGAAAATCACCGTTACCCTTTGAACCCCGTGATTCTAGAGTGTACAAAAGCAAAGCTGCGCGATAAAGCTGGTGAAAATCTCCGTTACCCTTTGAACCTCGTGATTCTAGAGTGTACAAAAGCAAAGCTGGGCGATAAAGCTGGTGAAAATCACCGTTGTCCTTTGAATCCCGTGATTCTAGATTGTACAAGAACAAAGCTGGGCGATAAAGCTGGTGAAAATCACTGTTACCCTTTGAACCCCGTGATTCTAGAGTGTACAAAAGCAAAGCTGGGCGATAAAGCTGGTGAAAATCACCGTTGTCCTTTGAATCCCGTGATTCTAGAGTGTACAAAAACAAAGCTGGGCGATAAAGCTGTTGAAAATCACTGTTACCCTTTGAACCCCGTGATTCTACAATGGACAAAAGCAAAGCTGAGCGATAAAGCTGGTGAAAATCACCGTTGTCCTTTGAATCCCGTGATTCTAGAGTGTACAAAAGCAAAGCTGGGCGATAAAGCTGGTGAAAATCACCGTTGTCCTTTGAATCCCGTGATTCTAGAGTGTACAAAAACAAAGCTGGGCGATAAAGCTGTTGAAAATCACTGTTACCCTTTGAACCCCGTGATTCTACAATGGACAAAAGCAAAGCTGAGCGATAAAGCTGGTGAAAATCACCGTTGTCCTTTGAATCCCTTGATTCTAGAGTGTACGAAAACAAAGCTGGGCGATAAAGCTGTTGAAAATCACTGTTACCCTTTGAACCCCGTGATTCTACAATGGACAAAAGCAAAGCTGAGCGATAAAGCTGGTGAAAATCACCGTTGTCCTTTGAATCCCGTGATTCTAGAGTGTACAAAAACAAAGCTGGGCGATAAAGCTGGTGAAAATCACTGTTACCCTTTGAACCCCGTGATTCTACAATGGACAAAAGCAAAGCTGAGCGATAAAGCTGGTGAAAATCACCGTTGTCCTTTGAATCCCGTGATTCTAGAGTGTACAAAAACAAAGCTGGGCGATAAAGCTGGAGAAAATCACCGTTACCCTTTGAACCCCGTGATTCTAGAGTGTACAAAAACAAAGCTGGGCGATAAAGCTGGAGAAAATCACCGTTACCCTTTGAACCCCGTGATTCTAGAGTGTACAAAAACAAAGCTGAGCGATAAAGCTGGTGAAAATCACCGTTACCCTTTGAATCCCGTGATTCTAGAGTGTAAAAAAACAAAGCTGGGCGATAAAGCTGGAGAAAATCACCGTTACCCTTTGAACCCCGTGATTCTAGAGTGTACAAAAACAAAGCTGGGCGATAAAGCTGGTGAAAATCACCGTTGTCCTTTGAATCCCGTGATTCTAGAGTGTACAAAAACAAAGCTGGGCGATAAAGCTGGAGAAAATCACCGTTACCCTTTGAACCCCGTGATTCTAGAGTGTAGAGGTTTTCTAATGACTGCCTATCATATAGGACATTTCTGTCCGGAAATATATGAAACACACTAATTGTAACATTTGAGGGCTAATACATATGCATTTTTACTTATTTATGTCGCGGTTGAAAGATTCTATTGGAATAAAGTTACATTTTAACTTTTGGAGAAAGACACTGAAATATAATCTTGTGTATTTTAGAACTGCAGTAAGAAGTTAATTTTTTATAATATAAAGGGACATTTTGCTACACAATAATTAGTGATTTTATACTTAACGTGGAATAAAGTTTAGGAAATGCCACAACAATTAGACTTCCTAATAAATGAATAAGATGATTTGAGACGAAAGTAACTTTTGTAATAGTTGTTATAAATGGCATGTGGACTAGTATGAACCCAAAATCCAGTACATAAAAGAAGTGTATGTTTAGAATAATTAAGGTGTATATAAATTTTAATCTAGTATTGAAGTACAAAGCAGTTTAAATACGAAGCGTTAAGTATACTAACTTTGTTTCCTAACTAGGATGACCGTTTGTTTGTGTAAATCTGTGTAGTCTAATGATGTAGCAATAAAACAATGGACATTAGTAATGTCTTCGTCTGGAACGACTCCATACGTTCGTCAGCAAGTGTGACATGGGAGAAATCTACATTTGGAAACTTGCAATTTTTGGCATGATGAACGATGTTGACAATGACTTTACAATATGAAGTTACATTATTTTTTGTGAATTTGGCTTAAATGACACTTGATGCCGATTTTATGTGATTTATGCTTTAATTTTCAGTATAGCGATGCTTTCTCAATGTGCATAAGTTCTAAATCTTCTACAATGTTTTGTTAAAGTCGAAAAGTTCCTCAGGTATTACCAATTAGTGAACTACAGACTTCCGACTAAACAAGTGGGCAGCCTTCTATATGAGAAGTGCTCACTTTCTAGTACTCTTGTAGCATTCTATGGAACCTGCTTCACTGTAAAAAGCAATGCGCATATGGAAGGAATCAGTGATACGTTATGGACTTCTCTGTACAAGTGCACTCCTATTTACGTCCCCCCTCCGCTCCCACCACACCACTCCAGCACGTAGGAAAGCGGTACCTACATAATATTTGTTTGGAAATGCAACTTCTCTCCGAATTGACAAGTTGCAGCCAGTAAAGGGGAGGTTGTAGGAAGCTCAGAGAACCGGACTATTACATATTGGTCTCATTAGATACCTACCATTTTATAATATTTGATTAAGAATGCGATAAAGTACTGCTCGAATGATGTGGTACATTATTCTACGTGTTGCTTCTTACTGGAGATGAACAAATGGGAGTGGTGGTATATATAGTGAACAGCGAAATGGCTGATACATCTCGGAATCAAGTGATACATCAAAATTAGTCATTTGAATACAGTTAACTTAAACAGTACTTACATTTTTTGCGCAGTAAGTTTTTAGGTACTTCTTACCATATACACCTTTTCCAAAATTATACAACATACCTTTTGACTGAAGAGCATTTCACTGGATACTTCCATAAAATTAAAAGTTTCTTTGTCACGTTAATATAAGGGCGATTCGTAAAGTAAGCTCCGAACATACAAACACGCCTGCGCATTGGCAGTGTTGCAGTAGTTGAAAATGGATGTAGCCAGCCGCCGACTGTGCAGTGTGCACAGCACAGAGTGTCCAGTGTTCCAGTAGTTGACAATGGATGTAGCCAGCCGCTGACTGTGAACTGTGTACGGCAGAGATTGTCCAGTGTTGCAGTAGTTGACAATGGATGTAGCCAGCCGCCGACTGTGCAGTGTGCACGGCAGAGATTGTCCAGTGTTGCAGTAGTTGACAATGGATGTAGCCAGCCGCCGACTGTGCAGTGTGCACGGCAGAGATTGTCCAGTGTTGCAGTAGTTGACAATGGATGTAGCCAGCCGCCGAATGTGAAGTGTGCGCGGGAGAGATTGCCCAGTGTTGCAGTAGTTGACAATGGATGTAGCCAGCCGCCGACTGTGAAGTGTGCACGGCAGAGATTGTCCAGTGTTGCAGTAGTTGACAATGGATGTAGCCAGCCGCCGACTGTGCAGTGTGCACGGCAGAGATTGTCCAGTGTTGCAGTAGTTGACAGTGGATGTAGCCAGCCGCCGACTGTGCAGTGTGCACGGCAGAGAGTGTCCAGTGTTGCAGTAGTTGACAATGGATGTAGCCAGCCGCCGACTGTGAAGTGTGTACGGCAGAGATTGTCCAGTGTTGCAGTAGTTGACAATGGATGTAGCCAGCCGCCGACTGTGCAGTGCGCATGGCAGAAGTTGTCCAGTGTTGCAGTAGTTGACAATGGATGTAGCCAGCCGCCGACTGTGCAGTGTGCACGGCAGAGATTGTCCAGTGTTGCAGTAGTTGACAGTGGATGTAGCCAGCCGCCGACTGTGCAGTGTGCACGGCAGAGAGTGTCCAGTGTTGCAGTAGTTGACAATGGATGTAGCCAGCCGCCGACTGTGAAGTGTGCGCGGGAGAGATTGTCCAGTGTTGCAATAGTTGACAATGGATGTAGCCAGCCGCCGACTGTGAAGTGTGCACGGGAGAGATTGTGCAGTGTTGCAGTAGTTGACAATGGATGTAGCCAGCCGCCGACTGTGCAGTGTGCACGGCAGAGATTGTCCAGTGTTGCAGTAGTTGACAATGGATGTAGCCAGCCGCCGACTGTGAAGTGTGCATGGCAGAGATTGTCCAGTGTTTCAGTAGTTGACAATGGATGTAGCCAGCCGCCGACTGTGCAGTGTGCACGGCAGAGATTGTCCAGTGTTGCAGTAGTTGCCAATAGATGTAGCCAGCCGCCGACTGTGCAGTGTGCGCGGGAGAGATTGTGCAGTGTTGCAGTAGTTGACAATGCATGTAGCCAGCCGCCGACTGTGAAGTGTGTACGGCAGAGATTGTCCAGTGTTGCAGTAGTTGACAATGGATGTAGCCAGCCGCCGACTATGCAGTGCGCATGGCAGAAGTTGTCCAGTGTTGCAGTAGTTGACAATGGATGTAGCCAGCCGCCGACTGTGAAGTGTGCGCGGGAGAGATTGTCCAGTGTTGCAGTAGTTGACAATGGATGTAGCCAGCCGCCGACTGTGAAGTGTGCACGGCAGAGATTGTCCAGTGTTGCAGTAGTTGACAATGAATGTAGCCAGCCGCCGACTGTGAAGTGTGCACGGCAGGGATTGTCCAGTGTTGCAGTAGTTGACAATGGATGTAGCCAGCCGCCGACTGTGAAGTGTGCACGGCAGAGATTGTCCAGTGTTGCAGTAGTTGACAATGGATGTAGCCAGCCGCCGACTGTGCAGTGTGCACGGCAGAGATTGTCTAGTGTTGCAGTAGTTGACAATGGATGTAGCCAGCCGCCGACTGTGAAGTGTGCGCGGCAGAGATTTTACAGTGCTGCAGTAGTTGACCATGGATGTAGCCAGCCGCCGACTGTGCATTGCGCATGGCAGAGATTGTCTAGTGTTGCAGTAGTTGACAATGGATGTAGCCAGCCGCCGACTGTGAAGTGTGCGCGGGAGAGATTGTCCAGTGTTGCAGTAGTTGACTATGGATGTAGCCAGCCGCCGACTGTGAAGTGTGCACGGCAGAGATTGCCCAGTGTTGCAGTAGTTGACAATGGATGTAGCCAGCCGCCGTCAGTGAAGTGTGCGCGGGAGAGATTGTCCAGTGTTGCAGTAGTTGACAATGGCTGTAGCCAGCCGCCGACTGTGCAGTGCGCACGGCAGAGATTGTCCAGTGTTGCAGTAGTTGACAATGGATGTAGCCAGCCGCCGACTGTGAAGTGTGCGCGGGAGAGATTGTCCAGTGTTGCAGTAGTTGACAATGGATGTAGCCAGCCGCCGACTGTGAAGTGTGCGCGGGAGAGATTGTCCAGTGTTGCAGTAGTTGACAATGGATGTAGCCAGCCGCCGACTGTGCAGTGTGCACGGCAGAGGTTGTCCAGTATTGCAGTAGTTGACAATGGATGTAGCCAGCCGCCGACAGTGAAGTGTGCGCGAAAGAGGTTGTCCAGTGTTGCAGTAGTTGACAATGGATGTAGCCAGCCGCCGACTGTGAAGTGTGCGCGGGAGAGATTGTCCAGTGTTGCAGTAGTTGACAATGGATGTAGCCAGCCGCCGACTGTGAAGTGCGCATGGGACAGATTGGCGACTGTGAAGTGCGCATGGGACCGATTGGCGACTGTGAAGTGCGCATGGGACAGATGGGCGACTGTGAAGTGCGCATGGGACAGATGGGCGACTGTGAAGTGCGCATGGGACAGATTGGCTACTGTGCAGTGCGCACGGCAGAGATTGTCCAATGTTGCAGTATTTGACAATGGATGTAGCCAGCCGCCGACTGTGAAGTGTGCGCGGGGGAGATTGTCCAGTGTTGCAGTAGTTGACAATGGATGTAGGCAGCCGCCGACTGTGCAGTGTGCACGGCAGAGATTGTCTAGTGTTGCAGTAGTTGACAATGGATGTAGCCAGCCGCCGACTGTGCAGTGCGCATGGCAGAGATTGTCCAGTGTTGCAGTAGTTGAGAATGGATGTAGCCAGCCGCCGACTGTGCAGTGTGCACGGCAGAGATTGTCCAGTGTTGCAGTAGTTGACAATGGATGTAGCCAGCCGCCGACTGTGAAGTGTGTACGGCAGAGATTGTCCAGTGTTGCAGTAGTTGACAATGGATGTAGCCAGCCGCCGACTGTGAAGTGTGTACGGCAGAGATTGTCCAGTGTTGCAGTAGTTGACAATGGATGTAGCCAGCCGCCGACTGTGAAGTGTGTACGGCAGAGATTGTCCAGTGTTGCAGTAGTTGACAATGGATGTAGCCAGCCGCCGACTGTGAAGTGTGCACGGGAGAGATTGTCCAGTGTTGCAGTAGTTGACAATGGATGTAGCCAGCCGCCGACTGTGAAGTGTGTACGGCAGAGGTTGTCCAGTGTTGCAGTAGTTGACAATGGATGTAGCCAGCCGCCGACTGTGAAGTGTGCACGGCAGAGATTGTCTAGTGTTGCAGTAGTTGACAATGGATGTTGCCAGCCGCCGACTGTGAAGTGTGTACGGCAGAGATGGTCCAGTGTTGCAGTAGTTGACAATGGATGTAGCCAGCCGCCGACTGTGAAGTGTGTACGGCAGAGATTGTCCAGTGTTGCAGTAGTTGACAATGGATGTAGCCAGCCGCCGACTGTGAAGTGTGTACGGCAGAGATTGTCCAGTGTTGCAGTAGTTGACAATGGATGTAGCCAGCCGCCGACTGTGAAGTGTGCACGGCAGAGATTGTCCAGTGTTGCAGTAGTTGACAATGGATGTAGCCAGCCGCCGACTGTGAAGTGTGTACGGCAGAGATTGTCCAGTGTTGCAGTAGTTGACAATGGATGTAGCCAGCCGCCGACTGTGCAGTGCGCATGGCAGAGATTGTCCAGTGTTGCAGTAGTTGACAATGGATGTAGCCAGCCGCCGACTGTGCAGTGTGCACGGCAGAGATTGTCCAGTGTTGCAGTAGTTGACAATGGATGTAGCCAGCCGCCGACTGTGAAGTGTGTACGGCAGAGATTGTCCAGTGTTGCAGTAGTTGACAATGGATGTAGCCAGCCGCCGACTGTGAAGTGTGTACGGCAGAGATTGTCCAGTGTTGCAGTAGTTGACAATGGATGTAGCCAGCCGCCGACTGTGAAGTGTGTACGGCAGAGATTGTCCAGTGTTGCAGTAGTTGACAATGGATGTAGCCAGCCGCCGACTGTGAAGTGTGCACGGGAGAGATTGTCCAGTGTTGCAGTAGTTGACAATGGATGTAGCCAGCCGCCGACTGTGAAGTGTGTACGGCAGAGGTTGTCCAGTGTTGCAGTAGTTGACAATGGATGTAGCCAGCCGCCGACTGTGAAGTGTGCACGGCAGAGATTGTCTAGTGTTGCAGTAGTTGACAATGGATGTAGCCAGCCGCCGACTGTGAAGTGTGTACGGCAGAGATGGTCCAGTGTTGCAGTAGTTGACAATGGATGTAGCCAGCCGCCGACTGTGAAGTGTGTACGGCAGAGATTGTCCAGTGTTGCAGTAGTTGATAATGGAAATAGCCAGCCGCCGACTGCGAAGTGTGTACGGCAGAGATTGTCCAGTGTTGCACTAGTTGACAATGGATGTAGCCAGCCGCCGACTGTGAAGTGTGTACGGCAGAGATTGTCCAGTGTTGCAGTAGTTGACAATGGATGTAGCCAGCCGCCGACTGTGAAGTGTGCACGGCAGAGATTGTCCAGTGTTGCAGTAGTTGACAATGGATGTAGCCATCCGCCGTCAGTGAAGTGTGCACGGCAGAGATTGTCCAGTGTTGCAGTGGTTGACAATGGATGTAGCCAGCCGCCGACTGTGAAGTGTGCACGGCAGAGATTGTCCAGTGTTGCAGTAGTTGACAATGGATGTAGCCATCCGCCGTCAGTGAAGTGTGCACGCCAGAGATTGTCCAGTGTTGCAGTAGTTGACAATGGATGTAGCCAGCCGCCGTCAGTGAAGTGTGCACGGCAGAGATTGTCCAGTGTTGCAGTAGTTGACAATGGATGTAGCCATCCGCCGACTGTGAAGTGTGCACGGCAGAGATTGTCCAGTGTTGCAGTAGTTGACAATGGATGTAGCCAGCCGCCGTCAGTGAAGTGTGCACGGCAGAGATTGTCCAGTGTTGCAGTAGTTGACAATGGATGTAGCCATCCGCCGACTGTGAAGTGTGCACGGCAGAGATTGTCCAGTGTTGCAGTAGTTGACAATGGATGTAGCCATCCGCCGACTGTGAAGTGTGCACGGCAGAGATTGTCCAGTGTTGCAGTAGTTGACAATGGATGTAGCCAGCCGCTGACTGTGAAGTGTGCACGGCAGAGAGTGTCCAGTGTTGCAGTAGTTGACAATGGATGTAGCCAGCCGCCGACTGTGAAGTGTGCACGGGAGAGATTGTCCAGTGTTGCAGTAGTTGACAATGGATGTAGCCAGCCGCCGACTGTGAAGTGCGCATGGGACAGATTGGCGACTGTGAAGTGCGCATGGGACAGATGGGCGACTGTGATGTGCGCATGGGACAGATGGGCGACTGTGAAGTGCGCATGGGACAGATTGGCGACTGTGAAGTGCGCTTGGGACAAATTGGCTATTGTCCAGTGCTTGTCCTCGTGCAACGCTACAACAAATACGGCAGCTATGCAGCAAATAGAGGAAGATGTAAGGACTTACATGAAACAAGTGTTTTGCAACTATCTGTGATGGTTTGCTGTGTACAACGCATCGAACCTTACTTTACAAATTGCCCTAGTTTAATAAAAGCCGAATAACCACATTTGGGAAGACACAAATTTAGGAAAAGATTTCCTCATAAAGGGTAGTGTGAATTGGGAGTAGCTTGATGAAAATGTTGTAGTGGCATGTTTGGTGAGCGTGCGTGCTCTGTTCACATACACAGTGAATCAGTGAGTCAGTCAGTCAGTCACACTCACTTGTCTTGCCGGTGAAACTTTCAAGTGGAGCGCAATTCTTGTTCTTACCTACTACGGGCATGTGGCAAGGAAATACTCATGTTGCATATGTTGGTACTTGTACATACTGGTCTATCTATTGGCATATCATTGTAACATTCCTAATTAATTCCTAATTAATTAAAGTATAGGTTGAGAGGCGGTAAAGTCCTTCATGCGAGTAAAGCACTATACTAACTTGGTTAAGAGACGGTTCTGGTTTCTGCTACCTACTCGTCTGGCAGAGGAAGCGTCTTCACCTACACCAATCATTGCTAACACTCCATACATATGCCGTTGTTAATGTTCTGTTTTGCACGAAATAAGTCTTAGAGTTTGTTTCTTTGTGTATGCGTTACGTTTTCACGCGATTGTTGTGAAACTTTGCACATAACAGTAGGTGGGTACCTATGTAGTAGCAATCGAATGGTCAGCAAGTATACCTTAATGTTCTAACAATAACCTAACAAGTTCTGATACCTATTCACAAAACTCCAATTTAATGAGGATAGGCCTGTGTGAAAGATCTAAATTCACAATTTTCAGTGTGATTAATTTGACAGTTTAATATAGCAATCACGCTTCAGTTTATAACATTAACGCCAAGGTGCATGCATATTTTGAATTAGTTGTGAGATATTAAGAGAAGGTGGGCGTGTACCACAAGTTGTGGATGTGAGTTGCTTTATTCACATCGTTATAGGAAGCTAAGGTTAATACATGTTTACACAAGAAATGATGTAGGTATCTACATGTTTGGTTGGTGTTGTTCACGAGTACAAACAGGATACTGTGATAATCAACAACGACAGTACCTACACTGTCAGCTTTTTGCTTATACGTCAACGCTAGCTAAGAAGAATATATACTTTCATTGCAGGTTTTCTAAACATCATATGATATAGGTTACACACAGTAGAGAAAGCGGAGGAGGACGTTGGAGGAAGAAGGAAAACGGAAATGGAGAGCGAGTGAGAAATAAAGAAGGAAAACAAAGGGTGAGAGACAGTGTAGGAGGAAATAGTGTGAGTGAGTGAGTGAGTGAGCGAGAAAAGGATAACGCGAGATACGTAGTTATGTCTCCTCAGTGGCCCTTGCTGCACCAGTTATTGTATAATAGTGCAAGGATGTGCTTGATGTCCATCTGCCAACCTAATCCACAAATGTTACCAAATAAACATTTTCGTGTACTAAAATTAAAGAGTTTAGAAGACATATCTGCATTTTTCATAACTAGGGCCTATATGCAGGCCCCTCTTATAATTACTGCAACAATCCTTAGCTTGAATCTGGGGCTCGAATTTCGACAACTTTGCAACCTTCTTCTCATGTTGCTGTGTGGAACACATACCTACGTTCAGTTAACTTAAACCACTTTTAAGGATCATTTTTCTGCATTTTAGTCATTTTTATCTGATATGGCATTTTAAAGCCATTTTTAAGAACCACTCCAACTTTTGGTCATTTTCCGGAGCCTGGTTGTATTATACTTATATTTGTACAATCAAATTTCGCAGCCTCAACATCCAAAAATTCTTGGAAGCGTATTCCAATGTGACTTCCCAGTTCAGATTTTGTCAAACATTTGGAATCGTCAAGCGCAAATTAATACGTGCAATTAAACGACTCACAACTACTGAGACACAGCTTGTCCTCTAAAGGACTGAGGGGTTGAATCTAGTCAAATTTCGAAGGTCATCCTATGTTACAATGCAGTCTCCACACTCCCAAAGCTGGTGCTTTGGGTGATATTTTCACTTCGTCATGCAGCAAGTAAAAACTGATGTTTCCGGGAAACTGAAAATCAAGTAGAATTAGTACAAGTTGGTTGCAATTAATCGTATGGACGGTCAACTGGGCAAATTTGCCTTTGCTAAAATGGAAAATGCGTTGAAGAAGAAAAAGAAGACGCAGAAGAAGAAGCAGAAAAGAAGAAGTGTGCAGGGTTGCTGGTGTAAGAAGTGTTGCTCTAAGCACTTCCTCTCGGAACTGTGTAACAGTTGACATACACAGTCCTGCAACTTCTGTTGGAACTGTGTAACAGTTGACATACACAGTCCTGCAACTTCTGTTGGAACTGTGTAACAGTTGACATACACAGTCCTGCAACTTCTGTTGGAACTGTGTAACAGTTGACATACACAGTCCTGCAACTTCTGTTGGAACTGTGTAACAGTTGACATACACAGTCCTGCAACTTCTGCTGGAACTGTGTACCAGTTGACATATACAGTCCTGCAACTTCTGTTGCAAGTGTGTACCAGTAGACATACACAGTCCTGCAACTTCTGTTGCAAGTGTGTAACAGTTGACATACACAGTCCTGCAAGTTCTGTTGGAACTGTGTAACAGTTGACATACACAGTCCTGCAACTTCTGTTGGAACTGTGTAACAGTTGACATACACAGTCCTGCAACTTCTGTTGGAACTGTGTAACAGTTGACATACACAGTCCTGCAACCTCTGTTGGAACTGTGTACCAGTTGACATATACAGTCCTGCAACTTCTGTTGCAAGTGTGTACCAGTAGACATACACAGTCCTGCAACTTCTGTTGGAACTGTGTAACAGTTGACATACACAGTCCTGCAAGTTCTGTTGGAACTGCGTACCAGTTGACATATACAGTCCTGCAACTTCTGTTGCAAGTGTGTAACAGTTGACATATACAGTCCTGCAAGTTCTGTTGGAACTGCGTACCAGTTGACATACACAGTCCTGCAACTTCTGTTGGAACTGCGTACCAGTTGACATATACAGTCCTGCAACTTCTGTTGCAAGTGTGTAACAGTTGACATACACAGTCCTGCAACTTCTGTTGCAAGTGCGTACCAGTTGACATATACAGTCCTGCAACTTCTGTTGCAAGTGTGTAACAGTTGACATACACAGTCCTGCAACTTCTGTTGCAAGTGCGTACCAGTTGACATATACAGTCCTGCAACTTCTGTTGCAAGTGTGTAACAGTTGACATACACAGTCCTGCAACTTCTGTTGGAACTGTGTAACAGTTGACATACACAGTCCTGCAACTTCTGTTGCAAGTGTGTACCAGTTGACATACACAGTCCTGCAACTTCTGTTGCAAGTGTGTAACAGTTGACATACACAGTCCTGCAACTTCTGTTGCAAGTGTGTAACAGTTGACATACACAGTCCTGCAACTTCTGTTGCAAGTGTGTAACAGTTGACATACACAGTCCTGCAACTTCTGTTGCAAGTGTGTAACAGTTGACATACACAGTCCTGCAACTTCTGTTGCAAGTGTGTACCAGTTGACATACACAGTCCTGCAACTTCTGTTGGAACTGTGTAACAGTTGACATACACAGTCCTGCAACTTCTGTTGCAAGTGTGTAACAGTTGACATATACAGTCCTGCAACTTCTGTTGCAAGTGTGTAACAGTTGACATACACAGTCCTGCAACTTCTGTTGCAAGTGTGTAACAGTTGACATACACAGTCCTGCAACTTCTGTTGCAAGTGCGTACCAGTTGACATACACAGTCCTGCAACTTCTGTTGCAAGTGTGTAACAGTTGACATACACAGTCCTGCAACTTCTGTTGCAAGTGTGTAACAGTTGACATACACAGTCCTGCAACTTCTGTTGCAAGTGTGTAACAGTTGACATACACAGTCCTGCAACTTCTGTTGGAACTGTGTACCAGTTGACATACACAGTCCTGCAACTTCTGTTGGAACTGTGTAACAGTTGACATACACAGTCCTGCAACTTCTGTTGCAAGTGTGTAACAGTTGACATACACAGTCCTGCAACTTCTGTTGCAAGTGTGTAACAGTTGACATACACAGTCCTGCAGCTTCTGTTGCAAGTGTGTAACAGTTGACATATACAGTCCTGCAACTTCTGTTGGAACTGTGTAACAGTTGACATACACAGACCTGCAACTTCTGTTGGAACTGTGTAACAGTTGACATACGCAGTCCTGCAACTTCTGTTGCAAGTGTGTAACAGTTGACATATACAGTCCTGCAACTTCTGTTGGAACTGTGTAACAGTTGACATACACAGACCTGCAACTTCTGTTGGAACTGTGTAACAGTTGACATACACAGACCTGCAACTTCTGTTGGAACTGTGTAACAGTTGACATACACAGTCCTGCAACTTCTGTTGCAAGTGTGTAACAGTTGACATACACAGTCCTGCAACTTCTGTTGCAAGTGTGTAACAGTTGACATACACAGACCTGCAACTTCTGTTGGAACTGTGTAACAGTTGACATACACAGTCCTGCAACTTCTGTTGCAAGTGTGTAACAGTTGACATACACAGTCCTGCAACTTCTGTTGCAAGTGTGTAACAGTTGACATACACAGTCCTGCAACTTCTGTTGGAACTGTGTAACAGTTGACATATACAGTCCTGCAACTTCTGTTGCAAGTGTGTAACAGTTGACATACACAGACCTGCAACTTCTGTTGGAACTGTGTAACAGTTGACATACACAGTCCTGCAGCTTCTGTTGCAAGTGTGTAACAGTTGACATATACAGTCCTGCAACTTCTGTTGGAACTGTGTAACAGTTGACATACACAGACCTGCAGCTTCTGTTGGAACTGTGTAACAGTTGACATACGCAGTCCTGCAACTTCTGTTGCAAGTGTGTAACAGTTGACATATACAGTCCTGCAACTTCTGTTGGAACTGTGTAACAGTTGACATACACAGACCTGCAACTTCTGTTGGAACTGTGTAACAGTTGACATACGCAGTCCTGCAACTTCTGTTGGAACTGTGTAACAGTTGACATACACAGTCCTGCAACTTCTGTTGGAACTGTGTAACAGTTGACATACACAGTCCTGCAACTTCTGTTGGAACTGTGTAACAGTTGACATACACAGACCTGCAACTTCTGTTGGAACTGTGTAACAGTTGACATACACAGACCTGCAACTTCTGTTGGAACTGTGTAACAGTTGACATACGCAGTCCTGCAACTTCTGTTGGAACTGTGTAACAGTTGACATACACAGACCTGCAACTTCTGTTGGAACTGTGTAACAGTTGACATACGCAGTCCTGCAACTTCTGTTGGAACTGTGTAACAGTTGACATACGCAGTCCTGCAACTTCTGTTGGAACTGTGTAACAGTTGACATACGCAGTCCTGCAACTTCTGTTGGAACTGTGTAACAGTTGACATACACAGACCTGCAACTTCTGTTGGAACTGTGTAACAGTTGACATACGCAGTCCTGCAACTTCTGTTGCAAGTGTGTAACAGTTGACATATACAGTCCTGCAACTTCTGTTGCAAGTGTGTAACAGTTGACATACACAGTCCTGCAACTTCTGTTGGAACTGTGTAACAGTTGACATACACAGTCCTGCAGCTTCTGTTGGAACTGTGTAACAGTTGACATACACAGTCCTGCAACTTCTGTTGGAACTGTGTAACAGTTGACATACACAGTCCTGCAACTTCTGTTGGAACTGTGTAACAGTTGACATACACAGTCCTGCAACTTCTGTTGGAACTGTGTAACAGTTGACATACACAGTCCTGCAACTTCTGTTGCAAGTGTGTAACAGTTGACATATACAGTCCTGCAACTTCTGTTGGAACTGTGTAACAGTTGACATACACAGTCCTGCAACTTCTGTTGGAACTGTGTAACAGTTGACATACACAGTCCTGCAGCTTCTGTTGCAAGTGTGTAACAGTTGACATATACAGTCCTGCAACTTCTGATGGAACTGTGTAACAGTTCACATACACAGACCTGCAACTTCTGTTGGAACTGTGTAACAGTTGACATACACAGACCTGCAACTTCTGTTGGAACTGTGTAACAGTTGACATACACAGACCTGCAACTTCTGTTGGAACTGTGTAACAGTTGACATACGCAGTCCTGCAACTTCCGTTGGAACTGTGTAACAGTTGACATACACAGACCTGCAACTTCTGTTGGAACTGTGTAACAGTTGACATACGCAGTCCTGCAACTTCTGTTGGAACTGTGTAACAGTTGACATACGCAGTCCTGCAACTTCTGTTGGAACTGTGTAACAGTTGACATACGCAGTCCTGCAACTTCTGTTGGAACTGTGTAACAGTTGACATACACAGACCTGCAACTTCTGTTGGAACTGTGTAACAGTTGACATACACAGACCTGCAACTTCTGTTGGAACTGTGTAACAGTTGACATACGCAGTCCTGCAACTTCTGTTGGAACTGTGTAACAGTTGACATACACAGACCTGCAACTTCTGTTGGAACTGTGTAACAGTTGACATACGCAGTCCTGCAACTTCTGTTGGAACTGCGTAACAGTTGACATACACAGACCTGCAAATTCTGTTGCAAGTGTGTAACAGTTGACATACACAGTCCTGCAACTTCTGTTGGAACTGTGTAACAGTTGACATACACAGTCCTGCAACTTCTGTTGGAACTGTGTAACAGTTGACATACACAGACCTGCAACTTCTGTTGGAACTGTGTAACAGTTGACATACACAGTCCTGCAACTTCTGTTGGAACTGTGTAACAGTTGACATACACAGTCCTGCAACTTCTGTTGCAAGTGTGTAACAGTTGACATACACAGTCCTGCAACTTCTGTTGGAACTGTGTAACAAATGACATACACAGTCCTGCAACTTCTGTTGGAACTGTGTAACAGTTGACATACACAGTCCTGCAACTTCTGTTGCAAGTGTGTAACAGTTGACATACACAGTCCTGCAACTTGTGTTGCAAGTGTGTAACAGTTGACATACACAGTCCTGCAACTTCTGTTGCAAGTGTGTAACAGTTGACATACACAGTCCTGCAACTTCTGTTGGAACTGTGTAACAGTTGACATACACAGTCCTGCAACTTGTGTTGCAAGTGTGTAACAGTTGACATACACAGTCCTGCAACTTCTGTTGCAAGTGTGTAACAGTTGACATACACAGTCCTGCAACTTCTGTTGGAAGTGTGTAACAGTTGACATACACAGTCCTGCAACTTCTGTTGGAACTGTGTAACAGTTGACATACACAGTCCTGCAACTTCTGTTGGAACTGTGTAACAGTTGACATACGCAGTCCTGCAACTTGTGTTGGAACTGTGTAACAGTTGACATACACAGTCCTGCAACTTCTGTTGGAACTGTGTAACAGTTGACATACACAGTCCTGCAACTTCTGTTGGAACTGTGTAACAGTTGACATACACAGTCCTGCAACTTCTGTTGGAACTGTGTAACAGTTGACATACACAGTCCTGCAACTTCTGTTGGAACTGTGTAACAGTTGACATACACAGTCCTGCAACTTCTGTTGGAACTGTGTAACAGTTGACATACACAGTCCTGCAACTTCTGTTGGAACTGTGTAACAGTTGACATACACAGTCCTGCAACTTCTGTTGGAACTGTGTAACAGTTGACATACACAGTCCTGCAACTTCTGTTAGAACTGTGTAACAGTTGACATACACGGTCCTGCAACTTCTGTTGGAACTGTGTAACAGTTGACATACACAGTCCTGCAACTTCTGTTGGAACTGTGTAACAGTTGACATACACAGTCCTGCAACTTGTGTTGCAAGTGTGTAACAGTTGACATACACAGTCCTGCAACTTCTGTTGGAACTGTGTAACAGTTGACATACACAGTCCTGCAACTTCTGTTGGAACTGTGTAACAGTTGACATACACAGTCCTGCAACTTGTGTTGCAAGTGTGTAACAGTTGACATACACAGTCCTGCAACTTGTGTTGCAAGTGTGTAACAGTTGACATACACAGTCCTGCAACTTCTGTTGCAAGTGTGTAACAGTTGACATACACAGTCCTGCAACTTCTGTTGCAAGTGTGTAACAGTTGACATACACAGTCCTGCAACTTCTGTTGCAAGTGTGTAACAGTTGACATACACAGTCCTGCAACTTCTGTTGCAAGTGTGTAACAGTTGACATACACAGTCCTGCAACTTCTGTTGGAACTGTGTAACAGTTGACATACACAGTCCTGCAACTTCTGTTGGAACTGTGTACCAGTTGACATACACAGTCCTGCAAGTTCTGTTGGAACTGTGTAACAGCTGACATACACAGTCCTGCAACTTCTGTTGGAACTGTGTAACAGTTGACATACACAGTCCTGCAACTTCTGTTGGAACTGTGTAACAGTTGACATACACAGTCCTGCAACTTCTGTTGGAACTGTGTACCAGTTGACATACACAGTCCTGCAACTTCTGTTGGAACTGTGTAACAGTTGACATACACAGTCCTGCAACTTCTGTTGGAACTGTGTACCAGTTGACATACACAGTCCTGCAACTTGTGTTGCAAGTGTGTAACAGTTGACATACACAGTCCTGCAACTTCTGTTGGAACTGTGTAACAGTTGACATACACAGTCCTGCAACTTCTGTTGGAACTGTGTAACAGTTGACATACACAGTCCTGCAACTTCTGTTGGAACTGTGTAACAGTTGACATACGCAGTCCTGCAACTTCTGTTGGAACTGTGTAACAGTTGACATACACAGTCCTGCAACTTCTGTTGGAACTGTGTAACAGTTGACATACACAGTCCTGCAACTTCTGTTGGAACTGTGTAACAGTTGACATACACAGTCCTGCAACTTCTGTTGGAACTGTGTAACAGTTGACATACACAGTCCTGCAACTTCTGTTGCAAGTGTGTAACAGTTGACATACACAGTCCTGCAACTTCTGTTGCAAGTGTGTAACAGTTGACATACACAGTCCTGCAACTTCTGTTGCAAGTGTGTAACAGTTGACATACACAGTCCTGCAACTTCTGTTGCAAGTGTGTACCAGTAGACATACACAGTCCTGCAACTTCTGTTGCAAGTGTGTAACAGTTGACATACACAGTCCTGCAACTTCTGTTGGAACTGTGTAACAGTTGACATACACAGTCCTGCAACTTCTGTTGCAAGTGTGTACCAGTAGACATACACAGTCCTGCAACTTCTGTTGGAACTGTGTAACAGTTGACATATACAGTCCTGCAACTTCTGTTGCAAGTGTGTACCAGTAGACATACACAGTCCTGCAACTTCTGTTGCAAGTGTGTAACAGTTGACATACACAGTCCTGCAACTTCTGTTGGAACTGTGTAACAGTTGACATACACAGTCCTGCAACTTCTGTTGCAAGTGTGTAACAGTTGACATATACAGTCCTGCAACTTCTGTTGGAACTGTGTAACAGTTGACATACACAGTCCTGCAACTTCTGTTGCAAGTGTGTAACAGTTGACATACACAGACCTGCAACTTCTGTTGGAACTGTGTAACAGTTGACATACACAGTCCTGCAACTTCTGTTGCAAGTGTGTAACAGTTGACATACACAGTCCTGCAACTTCTGTTGGAACTGTGTAACAGTTGACATACACAGACCTGCAACTTCTGTTGGAACTGTGTAACAGTTGACATACACAGTCCTGCAACTTCTGTTGCAAGTGTGTAACAGTTGACATACACAGTCCTGCAACTTCTGTTGGAACTGTGTAACAGTTGACATACACAGACCTGCAACTTCTGTTGCAAGTGTGTAACAGTTGACATACACAGTCCTGCAACTTCTGTTGGAACTGTGTAACAGTTGACATACACAGTCCTGCAACTTCTGTTGCAAGTGTGTAACAGTAGACATATACAGTCCTGCAACTTCTGTTGCAAGTGTGTAACAGTTGACATACACAGACCTGCAACTTCTGTTGGAACTGTGTAACAGTTGACATACACAGTCCTGCAACTTCTGTTGCAAGTGTGTAACAGTTGACATACACAGTCCTGCAACTTCTGTTGCAAGTGTGTACCAGTAGACATACACAGTCCTGCAACTTCTGTTGGAACTGTGTAACAGTTGACATACACAGTCCTGCAACTTCTGTTGGAACTGTGTAAAAGTTGACAGTCCTGCAACTTCTGTTGGAACTGTGTAACAGTTGACATACACAGTTCTGCAACTTCTGTTGGAACTGTGTAAAAGTTGACAGTCCTGCAACTTCTGTTGGAACTGTGTAACAGTTGACATACACAGTCCTGCATCATAATAATAGTAATAATATATTGGTAGATAATTCTTGCTGTTATCCTTTGCAGTATGCATACCCGACATAATTACAAAACGTTGTCCAATTCCCAGGTCACTTGAAGTTCTCCCCGTCCCCTAACAAAGTTCTCGCTGATCCTTTAAGAAGTTCCCACTGTCCCTTAACCAAGATCCCACTGATCCTTAACCAAGTTCTTAATGTCGCTTAACCATCTTCTCGTCGTCATTTAACCAAGTACACACCTTCACTTAAGCAAGTTGTCACTGTCACTTAACCAAGTTACCACTGTCACTTAACCAAGTTCTTACTGTGGCTTAACCAAGTTCTCACTGTCACTTAACCAAGTTCTTACTGTCACTTAACCAAGATCTCACTGTCACTTAACCATGTTCTCACTGTCACTTAACCATGTTCAGTCACTTAACCATGTTCTCACTGTCACTTAACCAAGTTCTCACTGTCACTTAACCAAGTTCTTACTGTCACTTAACCAAGATCTCACTGTCACTTAACCATGTTCTCACTGTCACTTAACCATGTTCAGTCACTTAACCATGTTCTCACTGTCACTTAACCAAGTTCTCACTGTCACTTAACCAAGTTCTTACTGTCACTTAACCATGTTCAGTCACTTAACCATGTTCTCACTGTCACTTAACCAAGTTCTCACTGTCACTTAACCAAGTTCTTACTGTCACTTAACCAAGTTCTTACTGTCACTTAACCAAGTTCTTACTGTCACTTAACCAAGTTCTCACTGTCACTTCACCATGTTCTCACTGTCACTTAAACAAGTTCTCACTGTCACTTAACGAAGTTCTCACTGTCACTTCACCATGTTCTCGCTGTCACTTAACCAAGTTCTCACTGTCACTTAACCAAGTTCTCACTGTCACTTCACTATGTTCTCACTGTCACTTAACCAAGTTCGCACTGTCACTTAACCAAGCTCTTACTGTCACTTAACCAAGTTCTCACTGTCACTTCACCATGGTCTCACTGTCACTTAACCAAGTTCTTACTGTCACTTAACGAAGGACTCACTGTCACTTAACGGCGGCGCCGTGGCCGAGCGGTTAGCGCGCTCGCCTACCACCTAGGCGGCCCGGGTTCGATCCCAGGGACCCGCATGTGGTATTCTTGGTGGACGAAGCGGCGTCAGGGCGGGTTTTCTCCGGGTACTCCGGTTTCCCCCGCCATTTCATTCCACCGGTGCTCCATCTTCATGTATCATCAGTGTCACCGCCTGCGGAGCCGTAGTAGTAAAAGCGGGCGTTAAACACTACAACAACTGTCACTTAACGAAGGTCTCACTGTCACTTAACCAAGTTCTTACTGTCACTTAACGAAGGTCGCACTGTCACTTATCCAAGCTCTCACTGTCACTTAACCAAGTTCTTACTGTCACTTAACCAAGTTCTCACTGTCACTTCACCATGTTCTCACTGTCACTTAACGAAGGTCTCAGTGTCACTTAACCAAGTTCTTACTGTCACTTAACCAAGTTCTTCGTGTCACTTAACCAAGTTCTCACTGTCACTTAACGAAGTTCTCACAGTAACTTAACCAAGTTCTGACTGTCACTTAACCAAGTTCTTGCTGTCACTTAACCAAGTTCTTACTGTCACTCAACGAAGTTCTCACTGTCACTTAACGAAGTTCTCACAGTCACCTAACAAAGTTCTCACTGTCACTTAACCAAGTTCCCACTGTCGCTTAACCAAGTTCCCACTGTCACTTAAAAAAGATCTTACTGTCGCTTAACCAAGCTCTCACTATCGCTTAACAAAGTTCTCACTGTCACTTCACCATGTTCTCACTATTACTTAACCAAGTTCTTACTGTCGCTTAACCAAGTTCTCACTGTCAATTAACCAAGTTCTCACTGTCACTTAACCAAGTTCTCACTGTTACTTAACCAAGTCCTCACTGTCACTTAACCAAGTTCTTACTGTCACTTAACCAAGTTCTTACTATCACTTAACCAAGTCCTCACTGTCACTGAACCATGTTCTCACTGTCACTTAACCAAGTTCTCACTGTCACTTAACCAAGTTCTCACTGTTACTTAACCAAGTTCTTACTGTCACTTAACCAAGTGCTTACTGTCACTTAACCAAGTCCTCACTGTCACTGAACCATGTTCTCACTCTCACTTAACCAAGTTCTCATGTCACTTAACCATGTTCTCACTGTCACTTAACCAAGATCTCACTGTCAATTAACAAAGTTCCCACAGCCACTTAACCAAGTTCTCAATGTCATTTAACCAAATTCTCTCTGTCACTTCACCATCTTCTCATCATCATTTAACCAAGTTCAAACCTTCACTTAAGCAATTTCTCACTGTCAATTAACCAAGTTCTCACTGTCACTTAACCAAATTATCACTGTCACTTAATCAAGTTCTTACTGTTACATAACCAAGTTCTTACTGTCACTTAACCAAGTTCTCACTGTCACTTAACCATGTTCTCACTGTCACTTAACCAAGTTCTCACTGTCACTTAACCAAGTTCTTACTGTCACTTAACCAAGATCTCACTGTCACTTAACCATGTTCTCACTGTCACTTAACCATGTTCAGTCACTTAACCATGTTCTCACTGTCACTTAACCAAGTTCTCACTGTCACTTAACCAAGTTCTTACTGTCACTTAACCATGTTCAGTCACTTAACCATGTTCTCACTGTCACTTAACCAAGTTCTCACTGTCACTTAACCAAGTTCTTACTGTCACTTAACCAAGTTCTTACTGTCACTTAACCAAGTTCTTACTGTCACTTAACCAAGTTCTCACTGTCACTTCACCATGTTCTCACTGTCACTTAAACAAGTTCTCACTGTCACTTAACGAAGTTCTCACTGTCACTTCACCATGTTCTCGCTGTCACTTAACCAAGTTCTCACTGTCACTTAACCAAGTTCTCACTGTCACTTCACTATGTTCTCACTGTCACTTAACCAAGTTCGCACTGTCACTTAACCAAGCTCTTACTGTCACTTAACCAAGTTCTCACTGTCACTTCACCATGGTCTCACTGTCACTTAACCAAGTTCTTACTGTCACTTAACGAAGGACTCACTGTCACTTAACGGCGGCGCCGTGGCCGAGCGGTTAGCGCGCTCGCCTACCACCTAGGCGGCCCGGGTTCGATCCCAGGGACCCGCATGTGGTATTCTTGGTGGACGAAGCGGCGTCAGGGCGGGTTTTCTCCGGGTACTCCGGTTTCCCCCGCCATTTCATTCCACCGGTGCTCCATCTTCATGTATCATCAGTGTCACCGCCTGCGGAGCCGTAGTAGTAAAAGCGGGCGTTAAACACTACAACAACTGTCACTTAACGAAGGTCTCACTGTCACTTAACCAAGTTCTTACTGTCACTTAACGAAGGTCGCACTGTCACTTATCCAAGCTCTCACTGTCACTTAACCAAGTTCTTACTGTCACTTAACCAAGTTCTCACTGTCACTTCACCATGTTCTCACTGTCACTTAACGAAGGTCTCAGTGTCACTTAACCAAGTTCTTACTGTCACTTAACCAAGTTCTTCGTGTCACTTAACCAAGTTCTCACTGTCACTTAACGAAGTTCTCACAGTAACTTAACCAAGTTCTGACTGTCACTTAACCAAGTTCTTGCTGTCACTTAACCAAGTTCTTACTGTCACTCAACGAAGTTCTCACTGTCACTTAACGAAGTTCTCACAGTCACCTAACAAAGTTCTCACTGTCACTTAACCAAGTTCCCACTGTCGCTTAACCAAGTTCCCACTGTCACTTAAAAAAGATCTTACTGTCGCTTAACCAAGCTCTCACTATCGCTTAACAAAGTTCTCACTGTCACTTCACCATGTTCTCACTATTACTTAACCAAGTTCTTACTGTCGCTTAACCAAGTTCTCACTGTCAATTAACCAAGTTCTCACTGTCACTTAACCAAGTTCTCACTGTTACTTAACCAAGTCCTCACTGTCACTTAACCAAGTTCTTACTGTCACTTAACCAAGTTCTTACTATCACTTAACCAAGTCCTCACTGTCACTGAACCATGTTCTCACTGTCACTTAACCAAGTTCTCACTGTCACTTAACCAAGTTCTCACTGTTACTTAACCAAGTTCTTACTGTCACTTAACCAAGTGCTTACTGTCACTTAACCAAGTCCTCACTGTCACTGAACCATGTTCTCACTCTCACTTAACCAAGTTCTCATGTCACTTAACCATGTTCTCACTGTCACTTAACCAAGATCTCACTGTCAATTAACAAAGTTCCCACAGCCACTTAACCAAGTTCTCAATGTCATTTAACCAAATTCTCTCTGTCACTTCACCATCTTCTCATCATCATTTAACCAAGTTCAAACCTTCACTTAAGCAATTTCTCACTGTCAATTAACCAAGTTCTCACTGTCACTTAACCAAATTATCACTGTCACTTAATCAAGTTCTTACTGTTACATAACCAAGTTCTTACTGTCACTTAACCAAGTTCTCACTGTCACTTAACCATGTTCTCACTGTCACTTAACCAAGTTCTCACTGTCACTTAACCAAGTTCTTACTGTCACTTAACCAAGATCTCACTGTCACTTAACCATGTTCTCACTGTCACTTAACCATGTTCAGTCACTTAACCATGTTCTCACTGTCACTTAACCAAGTTCTCACTGTCACTTAACCAAGTTCTTACTGTCACTTAACCATGTTCAGTCACTTAACCATGTTCTCACTGTCACTTAACCAAGTTCTCACTGTCACTTAACCAAGTTCTTACTGTCACTTAACCAAGTTCTTACTGTCACTTAACCAAGTTCTTACTGTCACTTAACCAAGTTCTCACTGTCACTTCACCATGTTCTCACTGTCACTTAAACAAGTTCTCACTGTCACTTAACGAAGTTCTCACTGTCACTTCACCATGTTCTCGCTGTCACTTAACCAAGTTCTCACTGTCACTTAACCAAGTTCTCACTGTCACTTCACTATGTTCTCACTGTCACTTAACCAAGTTCGCACTGTCACTTAACCAAGCTCTTACTGTCACTTAACCAAGTTCTCACTGTCACTTCACCATGGTCTCACTGTCACTTAACCAAGTTCTTACTGTCACTTAACGAAGGACTCACTGTCACTTAACGGCGGCGCCGTGGCCGAGCGGTTAGCGCGCTCGCCTACCACCTAGGCGGCCCGGGTTCGATCCCAGGGACCCGCATGTGGTATTCTTGGTGGACGAAGCGGCGTCAGGGCGGGTTTTCTCCGGGTACTCCGGTTTCCCCCGCCATTTCATTCCACCGGTGCTCCATCTTCATGTATCATCAGTGTCACCGCCTGCGGAGCCGTAGTAGTAAAAGCGGGCGTTAAACACTACAACAACTGTCACTTAACGAAGGTCTCACTGTCACTTAACCAAGTTCTTACTGTCACTTAACGAAGGTCGCACTGTCACTTATCCAAGCTCTCACTGTCACTTAACCAAGTTCTTACTGTCACTTAACCAAGTTCTCACTGTCACTTCACCATGTTCTCACTGTCACTTAACGAAGGTCTCAGTGTCACTTAACCAAGTTCTTACTGTCACTTAACCAAGTTCTCACTGTCACTTAACCAAGTTCTTACTGTCACTTAACCAAGTTCTCACTGTCACTTCACCATGGTCTCACTGTCACTTAACCAAGTTCTTACTGTTACTTAACGACGATCTCACTGTCACTTAACCAAGTTCTCACTGTCACTTAACTAAGTTCTTACTGTCACTTAACCAAGTTCTCACTGTCACTTCACCATCGTCTCATTGTCACTTAACCAATTTCTTACTGTCACTTAACGAAGGTCTCACTGTCGCTTAACCAAGTTCTCACCGTCACTTAACCAAGTTCTTACTGTCACTTAACCAAGTTCTCACTGTCACTTGATCATGTTCTCACTGTCACTTGACCAAGTTGTCACTGTCACTTAACGAAGTTCTTACTGTCACTTAACCAAGCTCTCACTGTCACTTAACCAAGTTCTCACTGTCACTTAAACAACGTCTCACTGTCACTTAACCAAGTTCGCACTATCACTTAGCCAAGTTGCAGTCGTCACCTAACCATGTCCTTAACCGCACGTGAGCAAGTTCCCTTTGTCACTGTCCCTTTCCCATCAACAAGCACTCCCTTTCTGATCATCAGGCTCTCCCTTTCCAATCACCAAGCCCTGCCTTTCCCATTACCATGCTCTCCCTTTCAAATCACTAAACTGTCCCTTTCGCATCGCCAAGCTGTTACTTTCCCAGCGCCAAGCTCTCACTTTCCCTTGAACAAGCTCGCCCTTTTCCTTCAACAAGGTCTCCCTTTCCCTTCACCAAACTCTCCCTTTACCTTTACCAAACTCTGCCTTTCCCATGGCCAAGCCCTGCCTTTCCCTTCACCAAGCTCTCCCTTTCCCTTCACCAAACTCTCCCTTTCCCATCGCCAAGCCCTGCCTTTCCCTTCACCAAGCTCTCCCTTTCCCTTCACCAAACTCTCCCTTTCCCATCGCCAAGCCCTGCCTTTCCCTTCACCAAGCTCTCCCTTTCCCTTCACCAAACTCTCCCTTTCCCTTCACCAAACTCTCCCTTTCCCATCGCCATGCTCTTCCTTTCCCATCACCAAACTCTCCCTTTCCGTTCACCAAGCTCTCCCTTTGCGTTCACCAAACTCTCCCTTTCCGTTCACCAAGCTCTCCCTTTGCGTTCAACAAGCTCTCCCTTTCCCAACACCAAACATTCTTTCCCATCACCAAACTCTCCATTTCCCTTCACCAAACTCTCCCTTTCCCTTCACCAAACTCTCCCTTTCCCATCGCCATGCTCTTCCTTTCCCATCACCAAACTCTCCCTTTCCGTTCACCAAGCTCTCCCTTTCCGTTCACCAAACTCTCCCTTTCCGTTCACCAAGCTCTCCCTTTGCGTTCAACAAGCTCTCCCTTTCCCAACACCAAACATTCTTTCCCATCACCAAACTCTCCATTTCCCATCGCCAAGCTGCCCTTTCCCATCACCATGCGGTTCCTTTCCCATCACCAAACTCTCCCTTTCCCAGTACCAAGCTGTCCCTTTCCCTTCAACAGGCTCTCCCTTTCCCTTCACCAAACTCTCCCTTTCCCTTCAACAAGCTCTGCCTTTCCTATCACCAAGCTCTCTCCCTTTCCCATCACCAAGCTCTCCCTTTCCCATGACTAAGCTCTCGCTTTCCCATATCTAAACTCTTACCCATCACCAAGCTCTGCCTTTCGCATAACCAAGCTGTCCCTTTGTCATCAAAATGCTCTCCCTTTCCCTTCAACAAGCTCTCCTTTTCCCCTCACCAAGCTCTCCCTTTCCCATCACCAAGCTCTCCCTTTCCCTTCAACAAGCTCTCCCATTACCATCACCAAGCTCTGCCTTTCCCATCACCAAGCTGTCCCTTTCCCTTCAACAAGCTCTGCCTTTCCCATAACCAAGCTCTCCCTTTCCCTTCAACAAGCTCTCCCTTTCCCATCACCAAGCTCTCCCTTTCCCATCACCAAGCTCTCCCGTTCCCTTCAACATGCTCTCCCTTTCCCATCGCCAAGCTCGCCCTTTCCCATCACGAAGCTCTCTATTTCCCATCACCAAGGTCTCCCTTTCCCATCACCAAGCTCTCCCTTTCCCATCACCAAGCTCTCCCTTTCCCTTCAAGAAGCTCTGCCTTTCCCATCACCAAGCTCTCCGTTTCCCATCACCAAGCTCCCTTCAACCAGCTCTCCCTCTCCCTTCACCAGCTCTCCATTTCCCTTCACTAAACTCTCCCTTTCCCATCATCAAACTCTCCTTTCCCATCACAATGCTCTTCCTTTCCCATCACCAAGCTCTCCCTTTCCCTTCAACAAGCTCTCCCTTTCCCATCACCAAGCTCTCACTTTCCCAGCATCAAGCTGTCCCTTTCCCAACACCAAGCTCTCCCTTTCCCTTCAACAAGCTCTCCCTTTCCCTTCAACAAGCTCTTCCTTTCCAATCACCAAGCCCTCCCGTTCCCTTCAACAAGCTCTCCCATTACCATCACCAAGCTCTGCCTTTCCCATCACCAAGCTGTCCCTTTCCCTTCAACAAGCTCTGCCTTTCCCATAACCAAGCTCTCCCTTTCCCTTCAACAAGCTCTCCCTTTCCCATCACCAAGCTCTCCCTTTCCCATCACCAAGCTGTCCCGTTCCCTTCAAGAAGCTCTCCCTTTCCCATCGCCAAGCTGTCCCTTTCCCATCACGAAGCTCTCTATTTCCCATCACCAAGCTCTCCCTTTCCCATCACCAAGCTCTCCCTTTCCCATCACCAAGCTCTCCCGTTCCCTTCAACAAGCTCTCCCTTTCCCATCGCCAAGCTCTCCCTTTCCCATCACGAAGTTCTCCCTTTCCCTTCAACATGCTCTCCCTTTCCCATCACGGAGCTCTCCCTTTCCCTTCAACAAGCTGTGCCTTTCCCATCACCAAGCTCTGCCTTTCCCATCAGGAAGCTCTCCCTTTCCCTTCAACAAGCTCTGCCTTTCCCATCATGAAGTTCTCCCTTTCCCTTCAACAAGCTCTCCCTTTCCCATCACCAAGCTCCCTTCAACCAGCTCTCCCTTTCCCTTCACCAGCTCTCCATTTCCCTTCACTAAACTCTCCCTTTCCCATCATCAAACTCTCCTTTCCCATCACAATGCTCTGCCTTTCCCATAACCAAGCTCTCCCTTTCCCTTCAACAAGCTCTCCCTTTCCCATCACGAAGTTCTCCCTTTCCCTTCAACAAGCTCTCCCTTTCCCATCACGAAGTTCTCCCTTTCCCTTCAACAAGCTCTCCCTTTCCCATCACGAAGTTCTCCCTTTCCCTTCAACAAGCTCTCCCTTTCCCATCACGAAGCTCTCCCTTTCCCTTCAACAAGCTCTCCCTTTCCCATCACGAAGTTCTCCCTTTCCCTTCAACAAGCTCTCCCTTTCCCATCACGGAGCTCTCCCGTTCCCTTCAACAAGCTGTGCCTTTCCCATCACCAAGCTCTGCCTTTCCCATCACGAAGCTCTCCCTTTCCCTTCAACAAGCTCTCCCTTTCCCTTCAACAAGCTCTCCCTTTCCCATCACGGAGCTCTCCCTTTCCCTTCAACAAGCTCTGCCTTTCCCATCACCAAGCTCTGCCTTTCCCAACAAAAATTCTGTATTTCACTTCTCCAAATTCACTCTTTCCCATCACTAAGCTCTGTTTGCACTTCACCAAGCTCTCTTTTTCCCATCACTCATGCTGTTTTGACCTAACCAACTCCTCCCTGTCCCTTTAGCGACCTCTCACGAAGGGGAGACGGGGTTCTTGGAGAATGGAGAGGAAGGGCTTGGTGAAGGGAGAAGGAGTTCATGTTGAATGGAAAGGAAAGGCTTCATTAAGCGAAACGGAGTTCTTGGTGGAAGGGAAACGGAGGCCTTGGAGAAGAGAAAATGAGAGCCTGATGAACTTACAGGGTGCGTATGGCGATGGAAATAGAGGGAGTGGTGAAGTTTCCGGGAAGGTATGGTGAAAGAAAGGAGGAGACTGGTGAAGGGAAAGTGTACATGTGGTGAAAGAAAGGGAGAGCTTGGTGACATGAAAGGGAGGGCTCGGTAAAGGAAAGAGGAAGCTTAGCGAAGCAAAGGGAGAGCTTTGTGAAGTGAAAGGGTGAGCTTGGTGAAATGATACGGAGAGCTTGGTGAAGTGAAGGCGGGGCTCTGTGAAATGAAAGCGAGAGCTTGTTGAAGTGAAAGGTAGAGAATGGTGAAATGAAACACAGAACTGTCCCTATCATTTCAAACTCTCCGTTTCACATACATCAACAAGCCCTCCCTAGGACTTTACCACACTCTCGTTTCGACTTCACCAAGCCCTCTCTTTCACTTCACCAAGCTCAGCCTCTCACTTCATCAAGCTCTCCCTTCTTCATCACCAAAGATTCTCTTTCACTTCATCGAGCTGTCCATATCATTCATAAGCCCCACTATCTCTTCACCAGGCCCTCCCTTTCCTTTCACCAAGCCGTCTCTTTCGCTTCATCAAGCTCTCCATATTATTCATAAGCCCCACTATCTCTTCACCAAGGCCCTCCCTTTCCTTGCACCAAGCCGTTCCTTTCACTTCATCAAGCTGTCCATATCATTTATAAACCCCACTATCTCTTCACCAGGCCCTCCCTTTCCTTTCACCAAGCCGACACTTTCACTTCATCAAGCTCTCCCTATCATTCATAAGCCCCACTATCTCTTCACCAGGCCCTCCCTTTCCTTTCACCAAGCCGTCCCTCTCACTTCATCAACCTCTCCTTTTTTCTTCACCAAGCTCAACCGCTCCATTCACCAAGCACTCCATATCCCTTCATCAACCTGTCCCTTTCACATCACCAAGACCTCCCACTCCTTTGACAAGCTCTCCTTTTCCCTTCACCAAGCTCTCCATTTACCTTCACCAAGCTCTCATTTTCCTACACCAATGTTTCCCGGACATTCCCAGACATCTAACTATTCTTTTTACCTTGAACAAAACCCAACTGTCACTTCACCAGTATCTCTCTCCTTCACTTCACCAACATCGCCCTTGTACATCTTTAACCGATTCAACTGTCTCTTTACCAGGCTCTCACTCTCTCCTCACCGGGCCCTCACTGTCATTTCAGCTGGCTCTGTGTCATTTATATAGGCTTTCACAGTCTCTTAACCGAGCTAACATTGTCGCTTCACCAGGTTCTCCCTGTCACTTTCCCTTATTCTTCCCCTTATTTTCCTATACTCTCTCTGTCACATTCCCATACTCTCTCTCTCACATTCCCATACTCTCTCTCACATTCCCATACTCTCACTGCCTGATTACCACACTCTATCTCTCACTTTCCTATACTCTCCCTCTCATTCCCATACTCTCTCTCTCACACTCCCATACTCTCTCTCACATTCGCATACTCTCTGTCACATTCCCATACTCTCTCTCACATTCCCATACTCTCTCTCACATTCCCATACTCTCTCTCACATTCCTATACTCTCTCTCACATTCCCATACTCTCACTGCCAGATTACCACACTCTATCTCTCACTTTCCTATACTCTCCCTCTCATTCCCATACTCTCTCTCACATTCCCATACTCTCTGTCACATTCCCATACTCTCTCTCTCTCTCACTTTCCTATCCTCTCTGTCACATTCTCATACTCTCTGTCACATTCCCATACTCTCTCTCTCACTTTCCTATACTCTCTGTCACATTCCCATACTCTCTCTCACATTCCCATACTCTCTCTCTCACTTTCCTATACTCTCTGTCACATTCCCATACTCTCTCTCACATTCCCATACTCTCTCTCTCTCACTTTCCTATACTTCCTCTCACATTCCCATACTCTCTCTCACATTCCCATACTCTCTCTCACATTCCCATACTCTCACTGCCAGATTACCACACTCTATCTCTCACTTTCCTATACTCTCCCTCTCATTCCCATACTCACTCTCACATTCCCATACTCTCTGTCACATTCCCAAACTCTCTCTCTCTCACTTTCCTATATTCTCTGTCACATTCCCATACTCTCTGTCACAGTCCCATACTCTCTCTCTCTCACTTTCCTATACTCTCTGTCACATTCCCATACTCTCTCTCACATTCCCATACTCTCTCTCTCACTTTCCTATACTTCCTCTCACATTCCCATACTCTCTCTCACATTCCCATACTCTCTCTCACATTCCCATACTCTCACTGCCAGATTACCACACTCTATCTCTCACTTTCCTATACTCTCCCTCTCATTCCCATACTCTCTCTCACATTCCCATACTCTCTGTCACATTCCCATACTCTCTCTCTCACTTTCCTATACTCTCTGTCACATACCCATACTCTCTGTCACATTCCCATACTCTCTCTCTCTCTCTCACTTTCCTATACTCTCTGTCACATTCCCATACTCTCTCTCACATTCCTATACTCTCTCTCTCACTTTCCTATACTTCCTCTCACATTCCCATACTCTCTCTCACATTCCCATACTCTCTCTCTCTCACTTTCCTATACTCTCTGTCACATTCCCATACTCTCTCTCACATTCCCATACTCTCTCTCTCACTTTCCTATACTTCCTCTCACATTCCCATACTCTCTCTCACATTCCCATACTCTCTCTCACATTCCCATACTCTCACTGCCAGATTACCACACTATCTCTCACTTTCCTATACTCTCCCTCTCATTCCCATACTCTCTCTCACATTCCCATACTCTCTGTCACATTCCCATACTCTCTCTCTCTCACTTTCCTATACTCTCTGTCACATTCCCATACTCTCTCTCACATTCCCATACTCTCTCTCTCACTTTCCTATACTCTCTCTCACATTCCCATACTCTCTCTCACATTCCCATACTCTCTCTCACATTCCCATACTCTCACTGCCAGTTTACCACACTCTATCTCTCACTTTCCTATACTCTCCCTCTCATTCCCATACTCTCTCTCACATTCCCAAACTCTCTGTCACATTCCCATACTCTCTCTCTCTCACTTTCCTATACTCTCTGTCACATTCCCATACTCTGTCACATTCCCATACTCTCTCTCTCTCACTTTCCTATACTCTCTGTCACATTCCCATACTCTCTCTCACATTCCCATACTCTCTCTCTCACTTTCCTATACTTCCTCTCACATTCCCATACTCTCTCTCACATTCCCATACTCTCTCTCACATTCCCATACTCTCACTGCCAGATTACCACACTCTATCTCTCACTTTCCTATACTCTCCCTCTCATTCCCATACTCTCTCTCACATTCCCATACTCTCTGTCACATTCCCATACTCTCTCTCTCTCACTTTCCTATACTCTCTGTCACATTCCCATACTCTCTGTCACATTCCCATACTCTCTCTCTCATTTCCTATACTCTCTGTCACATTCCCATACTCTCTCTCACATTCCCATACTCTCTCTCTCACTTTCCTATACTTCCTCTCATATTCCCATACTCTCTCACATTCCCATACTCTCTCTCACATTCCCATACTCTCACTGCCAGATTACCACACTCTATCTCTCACTTTCCTATACTCTCCCTCTCAATCCCATACTCTCTCTCACATTCCCATACTCTCTGTCACATTCCCATACTCTCTCTATCTCTCACTTTCCTATACTCTCTGTCACATTCCCATACTCTCTGTCACATTCCCATACTCTCTCTCTCTCACTTTCCTATACTCTCTGTCACATTCCCATACTCTCTCTCGCATTCCCATACTCTCTCTCTCTCTCACTTTCCTATTCTTCCTCTCACATTCCCATACTCTCTCTCACATTCCCATACTCTCTCTCACATTCCCATACTCTCTCTCACATTCCCATACTCTCTCTCTCACTTTCCTATACTTCCTCTCACATTCCCATACTCTCTCTCACATTCCCATACTCTCTGTCACATTCCCATACTCTCTCTCTCTCACTTTCCTATACTCTCTGTCACATTCCCATACTCTCTCTCACATTCCCATACTCTCTCTCTCACTTTCCTATACTCTCTCACATTCCCATACTCTCTCTCACATTCCCATACTCTCTCTCACATTCCCATACTCTCACTGCCAGTTTACCACACTCTATCTCTCACTTTCCTATACTCTCCCTCTCATTCCCATACTCTCTCTCACATTCCCATACTCTCTGTCACATTCCAAAACTCTCTCTCTCTCACTTTCCTATACTCTCTGTCACATTCCCATACTCTCTCTCTCTCACTTTCCTATACTCTCTGTCACATTCCCATACTCTCCCTCTCATTCCCATACTCTCTCTCACATTCGCATACTCTCTGTCACATTCGCATACTCGCACTGCCAGTTTACCGCACTCTCACTTTCCTATACTCTCTCTCACATTCCCATACTCTCTGTCACATTCCCATACTCTCTGTCACATTCCCATACTCTCTGTCACATTGGCATACTCTCTGTCACATTCGCATACTCTCACTGCCAGTTTACCACACTCTATCACTAACTTTCCTATACTCTCTCTCACTTTCCTATACTCTCTCTCACATTCCCTAACTCCCTCTCACATCACCATACTCTCTCCAGCATTCCCATACTCTCTCTCACATTCCCATACTCTCTCTCACATCACCATACTCTCTCTCACATTCCCATACTCCCTCCCACATTCCCATACTCTCTCCCACATTCCCATACTCTCTCCCACATTCCCATACTCTCTCTCACATGCCCATACTCTCCCTGTCACTTTTCCTTACGCTCCCTGTCACTTTCCCTTACTCTCCATGTCACTTTCCCTTACTCTCCTTGTCACTTTCCTTTACTCTCCATGTCACTTTTCCTTACTCTCCATGTCAATTTCCCATACTCTCCATGTCACCTTCCCTTACTCTCCATGTCACCTTCCCTTACTCTCCATGTCACTTTCCCTTACTCTCCATGTCAATTTCCCATACTCTCCATGTCACCTTCCCATACTCTCCATGTCACCTTCCCTTACTCTCCATGTCACTTTCCCTTACTCTCCATGTCACTTTCCCTTACTCTCCATGTCAATTTCCCTTACTCTCCTTGTCACTTTCCCTTACTCTCCTTGTCACTTTCCCATACTCTCCATGTCACTTTCCCTTACTCTCCTTGTCACTTTCCCTTACTCTCCATGTCACATTTCCTTGCTCACCATGTCGCTTTCCTTTATTCTCCTTGTCACATTCCCTTACTCTCCATGTCACTTTCCCTTACTCTCCTTGTCACTTTCCCTTACTCTCCATGTCACTTTCCCTTACTCTCCAGGTCACTTTCCCTTACTCTCCATGTCAGTTTCCCTTACTCTCCCTGTCACTTTCCCTTACTCTCCTTGTCACCTTCCCTTACTCTCCATGTCACTTTCCCTTACTCTCCATGTCACCTTCCCTTACTCTCCTTGTCACTTTCCCTTACTCTCCTTGTCACCTTCCCTTACTCTCCATGTCACCTTCCCTTACTCTCCATGTCACTTTCCCTTACTCTCCTTGTCACCTTCCCTTACTCTCCATGTCACCTTCCCTTACTCTCCTTGTCACCTTCCCTTACTCTCAATGTCACCTTCCCTTACTCTCCTTGTCACCTTCCCATACTCTCCATGTCACTTTCCCTTACTCTCCATGTCACCTTCCCTTACTCTCCATGTCACCTTCCCTTACTCTCCATGTCACTTTCCCTTACTCTCCTTGTCACCTTCCCTTACTCTCCATGTCACTTTCCCTTACTCTCCTTGTCACCCTCCCTTACTCTCCATGTCACCTTCCCTTACTCTCCATGTCACTTTCCCTTACTCTCCTTGTCACCTTCCCTTATTCTCCATGTCACCTTCCCTTACTCTCCATGTCACCTTCCCTTACTCTCCTTGTCACCTTCCCTTATTCTCCTTGTCACATTCCCTTACTCTCCTTGTCACTTTCCCTTACTCTCCATGTCACCTTCCCTTACTCTCCTTGTCACTTTCCCTTACTCTCCTTGTCACCTTCCCTTACTCTGCTTGTCACCTTCCCTTACTCTCCTTGTCACTTTCCCTTACTCTCCATGTCACCTTCCCTTACTCTCCTTGTCACTTTCCCATACTCTCCATGTCACTTTCCCTTACTCTCCTTGTCACTTTCCCTTACTCTCCTTGTCACTTTCCCTTACTCTCCTTGTCACCTTCCCTTACTCACCTTGTCACTTTCCCTTACTCTCCTTGTCACCTTCCCTTACTCACCTTGTCACTTTCCCTTACTCTCCATGTCACCTTCCCTTACTCTCCTTGTCACTTTCCCTTACTCTCCTTGTCACCTTCCCTTACTCACCTTGTCACTTTCCCATACTCTCCATGTCACTTTCCCTTACTCTCCTTGTCACTTTCCCTTACTCTCCTTGTCACTTTCCCTTACTCTCCTTGTCACCTTCCCTTACTCACCTTGTCACTTTCCCTTACTCTCCTTGTCACCTTCCCTTACTCACCTTGTCACTTTCCCTTACTCTCCATGTCACCTTCCCTTACTCTCCTTGTCACTTTCCCTTACTCTCCTTGTCACCTTCCCTTACTCACCTTGTCACTTTCCCTTACTCTCCATGTCACCTTCCCTTACTCTCCTTGTCACTTTCCCTTACTCTCCTTGTCACTTTCCCTTACTCTCCATGTCACCTTCCCTTACTCTCCTTGTCACTTTCCCATACTCTCCATGTCACTTTCCCTTACTCTCCTTGTCACTTTCCCTTACTCTCCTTGTCACTTTCCCTTACTCTCCTTGTCACCTTCCCTTACTCACCTTGTCACTTTCCCTTACTCTCCTTGTCACCTTCCCTTACTCTCCTTGTCACCTTCCCTTACTCTCCTTGTCACCTTCCCTTACTCTCCATGTCACCTTCCCTTACTCTCCTTGTCACCTTCCCTTACTCTCCTTGTCACCTTCCCATACTCTCCATGTCACTTTCCCTTACTCTCCATGTCACCTTCCCTTACTCTCCTTGTCACCTTCCCATACTCTCCAATTCACTTTCCCTTACTCTCCATGTCACTTTCCCTTACTCTCCATGTCACCTTCCCTTACTCTCCTTGTCACCTTCCCTTACTCTCCATGTCACCTTCCCTTACTCTCCTTGTCACCTTCCCTTACTCTCCTTGTCACCTTCCCATACTCTCCATGTCACTTTCCCTTACTCTCCATGTCACTTTCCCTTACTCTCCATGTCACTTTCCCTTACTCTCCATGTCACTTTCCTTTTTTCTCCTTGTCATATTCCCATACTTTCCCTGTCACTTTCCCTAATTCTCCCTGTCACTTTCCCTTACTCTCCCTGTCACTTTCCCTTACTCTCCTGTCACTTTCCCATACTCTCCCTGTCACTTTCCCTTACTCTCCATGTCACATTCCCTTACTCTCCATGTCACTTTCCCTTACTCTCCATGTCACTTTCCCTTACTCTCCTGTCACTTTCCCATACTCTCCCTGTCACTTTCCCTTACTCTCCATGTCACATTCCCTTACTCTCCATGTCACTTTCCCTTACTCTCCATGTCACTTTCCCTTACTCTCCTGTCACTTTCCCATACTCTCCCTGTCACTTTCCCTTACTCTCCATGTCACATTCCCTTACTCTCCCTGTCACTTTCCCTTACTCTCCATGTCACTTTCCCTTACCCTCCATGTCACTTTCCCTTACTCTCCATGTCACTTTCCCATACTCTCCATGTCACTTTCCCTTACTCTCCATGTCACTTTCCCTTACTCTCCATGTCACCTTCCCTTACTCTCCTTGTCACCTTCCCATACTCTCCATGTCACTTTCCCTTACTCTCCATGTCACTTTCCCTTACTCTCCATGTCACTTTCCCTTACTCTCCTTGTCACCTTCCCTTACTCTCCTTGTCACCTTCCCATACTCTCCATGTCACTTTCCCTTACTCTCCATGTCACATTCCCTTGCTCACCATGTCACTTTCCTTTATTCTCCTTGTCATATTCCCATACTCTCCCTGTCACTTTCCCTTACTCTCCTTGTCATCTTCCCTTACTCTCCACGTCACTTTCCTTTTTTCTCCTTGTCATATTCCCATACTTTCCCTGTCACTTTCCCTAATTCTCCCTGTCACTTTCCCTTACTCTCCCTGTCACTTTCCCTTACTCTCCTGTCACTTTCCCATACTCTCCCTGTCACTTTCCCATACTCTGCATGTCAGTTTCCAATGCTCTCCCTGTCACTTTCCCTTACTCTCCATGTCTCTTTCCCTTACTCTCCCTGTCACTTTCTCTTACTCTCCCTGTCACTTTCCCTTACTCTCCATGTCAGTTTGTCTTACTCTCCCTGTCAGTTTCCCTTACTCTCCGTGTGATTTTCCCATACTCTCCTTGTCACTTTGCCTTACTCTCCATGTCAGTTTCCCTTACTCTCCATGTCAGTTTGTCTTACTCTCCCTGTCAGTTTCCCTTACTCTCCATGTCAGTTTCCCTTACTTTCCAAGCCACTTTCCCCTACTCTCCCTGTCACTTTACCTTACTCTCCATGTCAGTTTCCCTTACTCCCCCTGTCACTTTCCCATACTCTCCCTGTCAGTTTCTCTTACTCTCCATGTCAGTTTCCCTTGCTCTCCATGTCAGTTTCCCTTACTCTCCCTGTCACTTTCCCGTACTCTCCATGTCAGCATCCCTTACTCTCCCCTGTCACTTACCCATGCTCTCCTTGTCACTTTCCCTTACCCCCCCATTCACTTTCCCATACTGTGCATGTCAGTTTCCCTTACTCTCCATGTCAGATTCCCTTACTCTCCATGTCAGATTCCCTTACTCTCCCTGTCACTTTCCCTTACTCTCCATGTCCGTTTCCCTTACTCTCCATGTCCGTTTCCCTTACTCTCCATGTCAGATTCCCTTACTCTCCCTGTCACTTTCCCTTACTCTCCATGTCCGTCTCCCTTACTCTCCATGTCCGTTTCCCTTACTCTCCATGTCAGATTCCCTTACTCTCCATGTCAGTTTCCCTTACTCTCCATGTCCGTTTCCCTTACTCTCCATGTCAGATTCCCTTACTCTCCATGTCAGTTTCCCTTACTCTCCATGTCCGTTTCCCTTACTCTCCCTGTCACTTTCCCTTACTCTCCTTGTCAATTTCCCATACTCTCCATGTCACTTTCCCTTACTCTCCATGTCACCTTCCCATACTCTCCATGTCACCTTCCCTTACTCTCCTTGTCACCTTCCCTTACTCTCCATGTCACTTTCCCTTACTCTCCATGTCACTTTCCCATACTCTCCATGTCAATTTCCCATACTCTCCATGTCACCTTCCCTTACTCTCAATGTCACCTTCCCTTACTCTCCATGTCACTTTCCCTTACTCTCCATGTCACCTTCCCTTACTCTCCATGTCACCTTCCCTTACTCTCCATGTCACTTTCCCTTACTCTCCATGTCACTTTCCCTTACTCTCCATGTCACTTTCCCTTACTCTCCATGTCACCTTCCCTTACTCTCCATGTCACCTTCCCATACTCTCCTTGTCACTTTCCCATACTCTCCTTGTCACTTTCCCTTACTCTCCATGTCACTTTCCCTTACTCTCCATGTCACTTTCCCTTACTCTCCATGTCACTTTCCCTTACTCTCCATGTCACTTTCCCTTACTCTCCATGTCACTTTCCCTTACTCTCCATGTCACCTTCCCTTACTCTCCATATCACTTTCCCTTACTCTCCATGTCACTTTCCCTTACTCTCCATGTCACCTTCCCTTACTCTCCATGTCACCTTCCCTTACTCTCCATGTCACTTTCCCTTACTCTCCATGTCACTTTCCCTTACTCTCCATGTCACCTTCCCTTACTCTCCATGTCACTTTCCCTTACTCTCCATGTCAATTTCCCATACTCTCCAAGACACCTTCCAATACTCTCCATGTCACCTTCCCTTACTCTCCATGTCACTTTCCCATACTCTCCATGTCAATATCCCATACCCTCCATGTCACCTTCCCATACTCTCCATGTCACTTTCCCTTACTCTTCATGTCAATTTCCCATACTCTCCATGTTACTTTCCCTTACTCTCCTTGTCACTTTCCCATACTCTCCATGTCAGTTTCCCTTACTCTCCTTCTCACTTTCCCTTACTCTCCGTGTCATTTTCCCATACTCTCCTTGTCACTTTACCTTACTCTCCATGTCAGTTTCCCTTACTCTCCATGTCAGTTTGTCTTACTCTCCCTGTCAGTTTCCCTTACTCTCAATGTCAGTTTCCCTTACTCTCCAAGCCACTTTCCCCTACTCTCCCTGTCACTTTACCTTACTCTCCATGTCAGTTTCCCATACTCTCCTTGTCAGTTTCTCTTACTCCCCATGTCAGTTTCCCTTGCTCTCCATGTCAGTTTCCCTTACTCTCCCTGTCACTTTCCCGTACTCTCCATGTCAGTATGCCTTACTCTCCCCTGTCACTTACCCATACTCTCCTTGTCACTTTCCCTTACCCCCCCATTCACTTTCCCATACTGTCCATGTCAGTTTCCCTTACTCTCCCTGTCACTTTCCCATACTCTCCTTGTCAGTTTCCCTTACTCTCCATGTCCGTTTCCCTTACTCTCCATGTCAGATTCCCTTACTCTCCCTTGTCTCTTTAGCATACTCTCCTTGTCACTTTCCCTTGCTCTCAATGTCAGTTTCCCCTACTCTCCCTGTCACTTTCCCATACTCTCCTTGTCACTTTCCCTTACTCTGCATGTCAGTTTCCCTTACTCTCCATGTCAGATTCCCTTACTCTCCCTTGTCACTTAAGCATACTCTCCTTGTCACTTTCCCCTACTCTCCACGTAAGTTTCCCTTACTCTCCTTGTCACTTTCCCATACTCTCCTTGTCACTTTCCCTTACTCTCCATGTCACCTTCCCTTACTCTCCATGTCACTTTCCCATACTCTCCTTGTCACTTTCCCTTACTCTCCATGTCACCTTCCCTTACTCTCCATGTCACTTTCCCTTACTCTCCATGTCACTTTCCCTTACTCTCCATGTCACCTTCCCTTACTCTCCATATCACTTTCCCTTACTCTCCATGTCACTTTCCCTTACTCTCCATGTCACCTTCCCTTACTCTCCATGTCACCTTCCCTTACTCTCCATGTCACTTTCCCTTACTCTCCATGTCACTTTCCCTTACTCTCCATGTCACCTTCCCTTACTCTCCATGTCACCTTCCCTTACTCTCCATGTCACTTTCCCTTACTCTCCATGTCAATTTCCCATACTCTCCAAGACACCTTCCAATACTCTCCATGTCACCTTCCCTTACTCTCCATGTCACCTTCCCTTACTCTCCATGTCACTTTCCCATACTCTCCATGTCAATTTCCCATACCCTCCATGTCACCTTCCCATACTCTCCATGTCACTTTCCCTTACTCTTCATGTCAATTTCCCATACTCTCCATGTTACTTTCCCTTACTCTCCTTGTCACTTTCCCATACTCTCCATGTCAGTTTCCCTTACTCTCCTTCTCACTTTCCCTTACTCTCCGTGTCATTTTCCCATACTCTCCTTGTCACTTTACCTTACTCTCCATGTCAGTTTCCCTTACTCTCCATGTCAGTTTGTCTTACTCTCCCTGTCAGTTTCCCTTACTCTCAATGTCAGTTTCCCTTACTCTCCAAGCCACTTTCCCCTACTCTCCCTGTCACTTTACCTTACTCTCCATGTCAGTTTCCCATACTCTCCTTGTCAGTTTCTCTTACTCCCCATGTCAGTTTCCCTTGCTCTCCATGTCAGTTTCCCTTACTCTCCCTGTCACTTTCCCGTACTCTCCATGTCAGTATGCCTTACTCTCCCCTGTCACTTACCCATACTCTCCTTGTCACTTTCCCTTACCCCCCCATTCACTTTCCCATACTGTCCATGTCAGTTTCCCTTACTCTCCCTGTCACTTTCCCATACTCTCCTTGTCAGTTTCCCTTACTCTCCATGTCCGTTTCCCTTACTCTCCATGTCAGATTCCCTTACTCTCCCTTGTCTCTTTAGCATACTCTCCTTGTCACTTTCCCTTGCTCTCAATGTCAGTTTCCCCTACTCTCCCTGTCACTTTCCCATACTCTCCTTGTCACTTTCCCTTACTCTGCATGTCAGTTTCCCTTACTCTCCATGTCAGATTCCCTTACTCTCCCTTGTCACTTAAGCATACTCTCCTTGTCACTTTCCCCTACTCTCCACGTAAGTTTCCCTTACTCTCCTTGTCACTTTCCCATACACTCCTTGTAACTTTCCCTTACTCTCCATGTCAGTTTCCCTTACTCTCCAAGTCAGATTCCCTTACTCTCCCCGTCACTTTCCCATACCTTCCTTGTCACTTTCCCTTGCTCTGCATGTCAGTTTCCCTTACTCTCCATGTCAGTTTCCCATACTCTTCATGTCAGTTTCCCTTACTCTCCATGTCAGTTTCCCATACTCTCCATGTCAGTTTCCCTTACTCTCCATGTCAGTTTCCCTTACTCTCCTTGTCACTTTCCCATACACTCCTTGTAACTTTCCCTTACTCTCCATGTCAGTTTCCCTTACTCTCCAAGTCAGATTCCCTTACTCTCCCCGTCACTTTCCCATACCTTCCTTGTCACTTTCCCTTGCTCTCCATGTCAGTTTCCCTTACTCTCCCCGTCACTTTCCCATACCTTCCTTGTCACTTTCCCCTACTCTCCACGTAAGTTTCCCTTACTCTCCTTGTCACTTTCCCATACACTCCTTGTAACTTTCCCTTACTCTCCAGGTCAGTTTCCCTTACTCTCCATGTCAGTTTCCCTTACTCTCCAAGTGAGATTCCCTTACTCTCCCCGTCACTTTCCCATACCTTCCTTGTCACTTTCCCTTGCTCTCCATGTCAGTTTCCCTTACTCTCCATGTCACTTTCCCATACTCTTCATGTCAGTTTCCCTTACTCTCCATGTCAGTTTCCCATACTCTCCATGTCAGTTTCCCTTACTCTGCATGTCACTTTCCCTTACTCTCCATGTCACTTTCCCATACTCTCCATGTCAGTTTGCCTTACCCTCCATGTCAGTTTCCCATACTCTCCATGTCACTTTCCCATACTCTCCACGTCAGTTTCTCTTACTCTCCATGTCAGTTTCCCTTACTCTCCATGTCTGTTTCCCTTACTCTCCATGTCAGTTTCCCTTACTCTCCATGTCAGTTTCCCTTACTCTCCATATCAGTTTCCAATACTCTCAATGTCAGTTTTCCTTACTCTCCATGTGAGTTTCCCCTAGTCTCCACGTCAGTTTCCCTTACTCTCCATGTCAGTTTCCCTTACTCTCCATGTCAGTTTCCCTTACTCTCCATGTCAGTTTCCCTTACTCTCCATGTCAGTTTCCCTTACCCTCCGTGTCAGTTTCCCATACTCTCCATGTCACTTTCCCATACTCTCCACGTCAGTTTCTCTTACTCTCCATGTCAGTTTCCCTTACTCTCCATGTCTGTTTCCCTTACTCTCCATGTCAGTTTCCCTTACTCTCCATGTCAGTTTCCCTTACTCTCCATATCAGTTTCCAATACTCTCCATGTCAGTTTTCCTTACTCTCCATGTGAGTTTCCCCTACTCTCCACGTCAGTTTCCCTTACTCTCCATGTCAGTTTCCCTTACTCTCCATGTCAGTTTCCCTTACTCTCCATGTCAGTTTTCCTTACTCTCCATGTCAGCTTCTCTTACTCTCCATGTAAGTTTCCCTTACCCTCCATGTCAGTTTTCCTTACTCTCCATGTCAGCTTCTCTTACTCTCCATGTCAGTTTCCCTTACACTCCATGTCAGTTTCCCTTACTCTCCATATCAGTTTCCAATACTCTCCATGTCAGTTTTCCTTACTCTCCATGTGAGTTTCCCCTACTCTCCACGTCAGTTTCCCTTACTCTCCATGTCAGTTTCCCTTACTCTCCATGTCAGTTTCCCTTACTCTCCATGTCAGTTTCCCTTACACTCCATGTCAGTTTCCCTTACTCTCCATGTCAGCTTCTCTTACTCTCCATGTCAGTTTCCCTTACTCTCCATGTCAGTTTTCCTTACTCTCCATGTCAGCTTCTCTTACTCTCCATGTCAGCTTCTCTTACTCTCCATGTCAGTTTCCCTTACTCTCCAAGTCAGTTTCTCTTACTCTCCATGTCAGTTTCTCTTACTCTCCATGTCAGTTTCCTCTACTCTCCATGTCAGTTTCCCTTACTCTCCATGTCAGTTTCCCTTACTCTCCATGTCAGTTTCCCTTACTCTCCATGTCAGTTTCTATTACTCTCCATGTCAGTTTCCCTTGCTCTCCATGTCAGTTTCCCTTACTCTCCATGTCAGTTTCTCTTACTCTCCATGTCAGTTTCCCTTACTCTCCATGTCAGTTTCCCTTACTCTCCATGTCAGTTTCCCTTACTCTCCATGTCAGTTTCCCTTACTCTCCATGTCAGTTTCTCTTACTCTCCATGTCAGTTTCTCTTACTCTCCATGTCAGTTTCACTTACTCTCCATGTCAGTTTCCCTTACTCTCCATGTCAGTTTCTCTTACTCTCCATGTCAGTTTCCCTTACTCTCCATGTCAGTTTCCCTTACTCTGCATTCCAGTTTCCCTTACTCTCCATGTCAGTTTCTCTTACTCTCCATTTCAGTTTCTCTTACTCTCCATGTCAGTTTCTCTTACTCTCCATGTCAGTTTCCCTTACTCTCCATGTCAGTTTCCCTTACTCTCCATGTCAGTTTCCCTTACTCTCCATTTCAGTTTCCCTTACTCTCCATGTCAGTTTCTCTTACTCTCCATGTCAGTTTCTCTTACTCTCCATGTCAGTTTCCCTTACTCTCCATGTCAGTTTCCCTTACTCTCCATGGCAGTTTTCCTTACTCTCCATGTCAGTTTCCCTTACTCTCCATGTCAGTTTCCCTTACTCTCCATGTCAGTTTCCCTTACTCTCCATGTCAGTTTCCCTTACTCTCCATGTCAGTTTCCCTTACTCTCCATGTCAGTTTCCCTTACTCTCCATGTCAGTTTCCCTTACTCTCCATGTCAGTTTCCCTTACTCTCCATGTCAGTTTCTCTTACTCTCCATGTCAGTTTCCCTTACTCTCCATGTCAGTTTCCCTTACTCTCCATGTCAGTTTCCCTTACTCTCCATGTCAGTTTCTCTTTCTCTCCATGTCAGTTTCTCTTACTCTCCATGTCAGTTTCCCTTACTCTCCATGTCAGATTCGCTTACTCTCCCTTGTCACTTAAGCATACTCTCCTTGTCACTTTCCCCTACTCTCCACGTAAGTTTCCCTTACTCTCCTTGTCACTTTCCCATACACTCCTTGTAGCTTTCCCTTACTCTCCATGTCAGTTTCCCTTACTCTCCAAGTCAGATTCCCTTACTCTCCCCGTCACTTTCCCATACTTTCCTTGTCACTTTCCCTTGCTCTCCCTGTCACTTTCCCATACTCTTCATGTCAGTTTCCCTTACTCTCCATGTCAGTTTCCCATACTCTCCATGTCAGTTTCCCTTACTCTCCCTATAACTTTCCCATATTCTCGCTGTCACTTTCCCATACTCTCCCGGTCACTTTCCCATACTCTCCTTGTCACTTTCCCATACTCACCATGTCAGTTTCTCTTACTCTCCATGTAAGTTTCTGTTACTCTCCATGTCAGTTTCCCTTACTCTCCATGTCAGTTTCCCTTACTCTCCATGTCAGTTTCCCTTACTCTCTATGTCAGTTTCCCTTAGTGTCCATGTCACTTTCCCTTACTCTCCATGTAACTTTCCCATACTCTCCATGTCAGTTTCCCTTACCCTCCATGTCAGTTTCCCATACTCTCCATGTCACTTTCCCATAATCTCCATGTCAGTTTCTCTTACTCTCCATGTCAGTTTCCCTTACTCTCCATGTCTGTTTCCCTTACTCTCCATGTCAGTTTCCCTTACTCTCCATGTCAGTTTCCCTTACTCTCCATGTCAGTTTCCCATACTCTCCATGTCAGTTTTCCTTACTCTCCATGTGAGTTTCCCCTACTCTCCACGTCAGTTTCCCTTACTCTCCATGTCAGTTTCCCTTACTCTCCATGTCAGTTTCCCTTACTCTCCATGTCAGTTTTCCTTACTCTCCATGTCAATTTCTCTTACTCTCCATGTCAGTTTCCCTTACTCTCCATGTCAGTTTTCCTTACTCTCCATGTCAGTTTCCCTTACTCTCCATGTCAGTTTCCCTTACTCTCCATGTCAGTTTCCCTTACTCTCCATGTCAGTTTCCCTTACTCTCCATGTCAGTTTCCCTTACTCTCCATGTCAGTTTCCCTTACTCTCCATGTCAGTTTCCCTTAGTCTCCATGTCAGTTTCTCTTACTCTCCATGTCAGTTTCCCTTACTCTCCTTGTCAGTTTCCCTTACTCTCCATGTCAGTTTCCCTTACTCTCCATGTCAGTTTCTCTTACTCTCCATGTCACTTTCTCTTACTCTCCATGTCAGTTTCCCCTACTCTCCATGTCAGTTTCCCTTACTCTCCATGTCAGTTTCCCTTACTCTCCATGTCAGTTTCCCTTACTCTCCATGTCAGTTTCCCTTACTCTCCATGTCAGTTTCCCTTACTCTCCATGTCAGTTTCCCTTACTCTCCATGTCAGTTTCCCTTACTCTCCATGTCAGTTTCCCTTACTCTCCATGTCAGTTTCTCTTACTCTCCATGTCAGTTTCTCTTACTCTCCATGTCAGTTTCCCTTACTCTCCATGTCAGTTTCCCTTACTCTCCATGTCAGTTTCTCTTACTCTCCATGTCAGTTTCCCTTACTCTCCATGTCAGTTTCCCTTACTCTCCATGTCAGTTTCCCTTACTCTCCATGTCAGTTTCCCTTACTCTCCATGTCAGTTTCCCTTACTCTCCATGTCAGTTTCCCTTACTCTCCATGTCAGTTTCCCTTACTCTCCATGTCAGTTTCTCTTACTCTCCATGTCAGTTTCTCTTACTCTCCATATCAGTTTCCCTTACTCTCCATGTCAGTTTCCCTTACTCTCCATGTCAGTTTCCCTTACTCTCCATGTCAGTTTCCCTTACTCCCCATGTCAGTTTCTCTTACTCTCCATGTCAGTTTCTCTTACTCTCCATGTCAGTTTCTCTTACTCTCCATGTCAGTTTCCCTTACTCTGCATGTCAGTTTCCCTTACTCTCCATGTCAGTTTCCCTTACTCTCCATGTCAGTTTCCCTTACTCTCCATGTCAGTTTCCCTTACTCTCCATGTCAGTTTCCCTTACTCTCCATGTCAGTTTCCCTTACTCTCCATGTCAGTTTCCCTTACTCTCCATGTCAGTTTCCCTTACTCTCCATGTCAGTTTCCCTTACTCTCCATGTCAGTTTCCCTTACTCTCCATGTCAGTTTCCCTTACTCTCCATGTCAGTTTCTCTTACTCTCCATGTCAGTTTCCCTTACTCTCCATGTCAGTTTCCCTTACTCTCCATGGCAGTTTCCCTTACTCTCCATGTCAGTTTCCCTTACTCTCCATTTCAGTTTCCCTTACTCTCCATGTCAGTTTCCCTTACTCTCAATGTCAGTTTCCTTTACTCTCCATGTCAGTTTCCCTTACTCTCCATGTCAGTTTCCCTTACTCTCCATGTCAGTTTCTCTTACTCTCCATGTCAGTTTCCATTACTCTCCATGTCAGTTTCCCTTACTCTCCATGTCAGTTTCCCTTACTCTCCATGTCAGTTTCTCTTACTCTCCATGTCAGTTTCTCTTACTCTCCATGTCAGTTTCCCTTACTCTCCATGTCAGTTTCCCTTACTCTCCATGTCAGTTTCCCTTACTCTCCATGTCAGTTTCTCTTACTCTCCATGTCAGTTTCCCTTACTCTCCATGTCAGATTCCCTTACTCTCCATGTCAGTTATCTTACTCTCCATGTCAGTTTCCCTTACTCTCCATGTCACTTTCCCATACACTCCTTGTAACTTTCCGTTACTCTCCATGTCAGTTTACCTTACTCTCCATGTCAGTTAGTCTTACTCTCCATGTCAGTTTCCCTTACCTTCCATGTCAGTTTCTCTTACTCTCCATGTCAGTTTCTCTTACTCTCCATGTCACTTTCCCATACACTCCTTGTAACTTTCCCTTACTCTCCATGTCAGTTTCCCTTACTCTCCATGTCAGTTTCTCTTACTCTCCATGTCACTTTCCCATACACTCCTTGTAACTTTCCCTTACTCCCCATGTCAGTTTCCCTTACTCTCCATATCAGTTTCTCTTACTCTCCATGTCAGTTTCCCTTACTCTCCATGTCAGATTCCCTTACTCTCCATGTCAGTTTCCCTTACTCTCCATGTCAGTTTCTCTTACTCTCCATGTCACTTTCCCATACTCTCCATGTCAGTTTCCCTTACTCTCCATGTCAGTTTCCCTTACTCTCCATGTCAGTGTCCCTTACTCTCCATGTCAGTTTCCCTTACTCTCCATGTCAGTTTCCCTTACTCTCCATGTCAGTTTCCCATACTCTCCATGTCAGTTTCCCTTACTCTCCATGTCAGTTTCCCTTACTCTCCATGTCAGTTTCTCTTACTCTCCATGTCAGTTTCCCTTACTCTCCATGTCAGATTCCCTTACTCTCCATGTCAGTTTCCCATACTCTCCATGTCAGTTTCCCTTACTCTCCATGTCAGTTTCCCTTACTCTCCATGTCAGTTTCTCTTACTCTCCATGTCAGTTTCCCATACTCTCCATGTCAGTTTCCCTTACTCTCCATGTCAGTTTCTCTTACTCTCCATGTCAGTTTCCCTTACTCTCCATGTCAGTTTCTCTTTCTCTACATGTCAGTTTCCCTTACTCTCCATGTCAGTTTCCCATACCCTCCTTGTCAGTTTCCCTTACTCTCCATGTCAGTTTCCCTTACTCTCCATGTCAGTTTATCTTACTCTCCATGTCAGTTTCCCATACTCTAAATGTCAGTTTCCCTTACTCTCCATGTCAGTTTCTCTTACCCTCCATGTCAGTTTCCCTTACTCTCCATGTCAGATTCCCTTACTCTCCATGTCAGTTTCCCTTACTCTCCATGTCAGTTTCCCATACTCTCCATGTCAGTTTCCCTTACTCTCCATCTCAGTTTCTCTTACTCTCCATGTCAGTTTCCCTTACTCTCCATGTCAGTTTCCCTTACTCTAAATGTCAGTTTCCCTTACTCTCCATGTCAGTTTCCCTACTCTCCATGTCAGTTTCCCTTACTCTCCATGTCAGTTCCTCTTACTCTCCATGTCAGTTTCCCATACTCTCCATGTCAGTTTCCCTACTCTCCATGTCAGTTTCCCTTACTCTAAATGTCAGTTTCCCTTACTCTCCATGTCAGTTTCCCTACTCTCCATGACAGTTTCCCTTACTCTCCATGTCAGTTCCTCTTACTCTCCATGTCAGTTTCCCATACTCTCCATGTCAGTTTCCCTTACTCTAAATGTCAGTTTCCCTTACTCTCCATGTCAGTTTCCCTACTCTCCATGTCAGTTTCCCTTACTCTCCATGTCACTTTCTCCTACTCTCCATGTCAGTTTCCCATACTCTTCATGTCAGTTTCCCTTACTCTCCATGTCAGTTTCCCTTACTCTCCTTGTCACTTTCCCACACTCTCCATGTCAGTTTCCCACACTCTCCATGTCAGTTTCCCTTACTCTCCATGTCAGTTACCCTTACTCTCCATGTCAGATTCCCTTACTCTCCCTTGTCACTTACCCTTACTCTCCTTGTTACTTTCCCTTACTCTCCTTGTCACTTTCCCTTACTCTCCTGGTCACTTTCCCTTTCTCTACTTGTCACTTTCCCTTACTCTCCATGTCAGATTCCCTTACTCTCCCTGTCAGTTTCCCAAACTCTCCATGACAGTCTCCCTTACTCTCCATGTCAGATTCCCTTACTCTCCATACCAGATTCCCTTACTCTCCCTGTCAGTTTCCCATACTATCCCTGTCAGTTTCCCATACTCTCCATGTCAGTTTCCCTCACTCTCCATGTCAGATTCGCTTACTCTCCCTGTCAGTTTCCCTTACTCTCCATGTCAGATTCCCTTACTCTCCATGTCAGATTCCCTTACTCTCCATGTCAGTTTCCCATACTCTCCTTGTCACTTTCCCTTACTCTCCTTGTCACTTTCCCATACTTTCCTTGTCACCTTCCCTTGCTCTCCCTGTCCCTTTCCCTTACTCTCCATGTCAGTTTCCCTTACTCTCCATGTCAGTTTCCCATACTCTCCACGACAGTCTCCATTACTCTCCCTATAACTTTCCCATATTCTCCCTGTCACTTTCCCATAGTCTCCCTGTCACTTTCCCATATTCTCCCTGTCACTTTCCCATACTTTCCTTGTCACTTTCCCATAGTCTCCATGTCAGTTTCTCTTACTCTCCATGTCAGTTTCCTTACTTTCCATGTCAGTTTCCCTTACTCTCCATGTCAGTTTCCCTTACTCTCCATGTCAGTTTCTCTTACTCTCCATGTCAGTTTCCCATACTCTCCATGTCAGTTTCCCTTTCTCTCCATGTCAGTTTCCCATACTCTCCATGTCAGTTTCCCTTACTCTCTATGTCAGTTTCCCTTACTCTCCATGTCAGTTTCCCTTACTCTCCATGTCAGTTTCCCTTACTCTCCATGTCAGTTTCTCTTATTCTCCATGTTAGTTTCCCATACTCTCCATATCAGTTTCCCATACTCTCCATGTCAGTTTCCCTTACTCTCCATGTCAGTTTCCCTTACTCTCCATGTCAGTTTCTCTTACTCTCCATGTCAGTTTCCCATACTCTCCATGTCAGTTTCCCTTACTCTCCATGTCAGTTTCCCTTACTCTCCATGTCAGTTTCCCATACTCTCCATGTCAGTTTCCCTTACTCTCCATGTCAGTTTCTCTTACTCTCCATGTCAGTTTCCCATACTCTCCATGTCAGTTTCCCTTACTCTCCATGTCAGTTTCCCATACTCTCCATGTCAGTTTCCCTTACTCTCCATGTAAGTTTCCCGCACTCTCCATATCAGTTTCCCATACTCTCCATGTCAGTTTCCCTTACTCTCCATGTCAGTTTCCCTTACTCTCCATGTCAGTTTCCCTTACTCTCCATGTCAGTTTACCATACTCTCCATGTCAGTTTCCCTTACTCTCCATATCAGTTTCCCATACTCTCCATGTCAGTTTCTCTTACTCTCCATGTCAGTTTCCCATACTCTCCATGTCAATTTCCCTTACTCTCCATGTCAGTTTCTCTTACTCTCCATGTCAGTTTATCTTACTGTCCATGTCAGTTTCCCTTACTCTCCATGTCAGTTTATCTTACTGTCCATGTCAGTTTCCCTTACTCTCCATGTCAGTTTCCCTTACTCTCCATGTCAGTTTCCCTACTCTCCATGTCAGTTTCCCTTACTCTCCATGTCACTTTCTCCTACTCTCCATGTCAGTTTCCCATACTCTCCATGTCAGTTTCCCTTACTCTCCATGTCAGTTTCCCTTACTCTCCTTGTCACCTTCCCACACTCTCCATGTCAGTTTCCCACACTCTCCATGTCAGTTTCCCTTACTCTCCATGTCAGTTTCCCTTACTCTCCATGTCAGATTCCCTTACTCTCCCTTGTCACTTACCCTTACTCTCCTTGTTACTTTCCCTTACTCTCCTTGTCACTTTCCCTTACTCTCCTTGTCACTTTCCCTTTCTCTACTTGTCAGTTTCCCTTACTCTCCATGTCAGATTCCCTTACTCTCCCTGTCAGTTTCCCAAACTCTCCATGACAGTCTCCCTTACTCTCCATGTCAGATTCCCTTACTCTCCATATCAGATTCCCTTACTCTCCCTGTCAGTTTCCCATACTATCCCTGTCAGTTTCCCATACTCTCCATGTCAGTTTCCCTCACTCTCCATGTCAGATTCGCTTACTCTCCCTGTCAGTTTCCCATACTCTCCCTGTCAGTTTCCCTTACTCTCCATGTCAGATTCCCTTACTCTCCATGTCAGTATCCCATACTCTCCTTGTCACTTTCCCATACTTTCCTTGTCACCTTCCCTTGCTCTCCCTGTCCCTTTCCCTTACTCTCCATGTCAGTTTCCCTTACTCTCCATGTCAGTGTCCCATACTCTCCACGACAGTCTCCATTACTCTCCCTATAACTTTCCCATATTCTCCCTGTCACTTTCCCATAGTCTCCCTGTCACTTTCCCATATTCTCCCTGTCACTTTCCCATACTTTCCTTGTCACTTTCCCATAGTCTCCATGTCAGTTTCTCTTACTCTCCATGTCAGTTTCCTTACTTTCCATGTCAGTTTCCCTTACTCTCCATGTCAGTTTCCCTTACTCTCCATGTCAGTTTCTCTTACTCTCCATGTCAGTTTCCCATACTCTCCATGTCAGTTTCCCTTACTCTCTATGTCAGTTTCCCTTACTCTCCATGTCAGTTTCCCTTACTCTCCATGTCAGTTTCCCTTACTCTCCATGTCAGTTTCTCTTTCTCTCCATGTTAGTTTCCCATACTCTCCATATCAGCTTCCCATACTCTCCATGTCAGTTTCCCTTACTCTCCATGTCAGTTTCCCTTACTCTCCATGTCAGTTTCTCTTACTCTCCATGTCAGTTTCCCATACTCTCCATGTCAGTTTCCCTTTCTCTCCATGTCAGTTTCCCATACTCTCCATGTCAGTTTCCCTTACTCTCCATGTCAGTTTCCCATACTCTCCATGTCAGTTTCCCTTACTCTCCATGTCAGTTTCCCATACTCTCCATGTCAGTTTCCCTTACTCTCCATGTAAGTTTCCCATACTCTCCATATCAGTTTCCCATACTCTCCGTGTCAGTTTCCCTTACTCTCCATGTCAGTTTCCCTTACTCTCCATGTCAGTTTCCCTTACTCTCCATGTCAGTTTACCATACTCTCCATGTCAGTTTCCCTTACTCTCCATGTCAGTTTCTCATACTCTCAATGTCAGTTTCCCTTACTCTCCATGTCAGTTTCCCATACTCTCCATGTCTGTTTCTCTTACTCTCCATGTCAGTCTCCCATACTCTCCATGTCAATTTCCCTTACTCTCCATGTCAGTTTCTCTTACTCTCCATGTCAGTTTATCTAACTGTCCATGTCAGTTTCCCTTACTCTCCATGTCAGTTTCCCTTACTCTCCATGTCAGTTTCCCTTACTCTCCATGTCAGTTTCCCATACTTATATGTCAGTTTCCCATACTCTCAATGTCAGTTTCCCTTACTCTCCCAGTCACTTTCCCATACTCTCCTTGTCACTTTCCCTTACTCTCCATGTCAGTTTCCCTTACTCTCCATGTCAGATTCCCTTACTCTCCCTTGTCACTTACCCATACTCTCCTTGTCACTTACCCATACTCTCCATGTCAGTTTCCCTTACTCTCCATGTCAGATTCCCTTACTCTCCCTTGTCACTTACCCATACTCTCCATGTCACTTACCCATACTCTCCATGTCAGTTTCCCTTACTCTCCCTGTCAGATTCCCTTACTCTCCCTTGTCACTTACCCATACTCTCCATGTCAGTTTCCCTTCCGCTCCCTTGTCACTTACCCATACTCTCCATGTCAGTTTCCCTTACTCTCCCTGTCAGATTCCCTTACTCTCCCTTGTCACTTACCCATACTCTCCATGTCAGTTTCCATTACTCTACATGTCAGTTTCCCTTACGCTCCCTTGTCACTTACCCATACTCTCCATGTCAGTTTCCATTACTCTCCATGTCAGATTCCCTTACTCTCCCTTGTCACTTACCCATACTCTCCATGTCAGATTCCCTTTCTCTCCCTTGTCACTTACCCATACTGTCCATGTCAGTTTCCATTACTCTCCATGTCAGATTCCCTTACTCTCCCTTGTCACTTACCCATATTCTCCATGTCAGTTTCCCTTACGCTCCCTGTCACTTTCCCATATTCTCCATGTCAGTTTCCCTTACTCTCCATGTCACTTTCCCTTACTCTCCATGTCACTTTCCCCTACTCTCCATGTCAGTTTCCCTTACTCTCCATGTCACTTTCCCCTACTCTCCATGTCACTTTCCCTTACTCTCCATGTCACTTACCCATACTCTCCATGTCAGTTTCCCCTACTCTCCATGTCAGTTTCCCAAACTCTCCATGTCACTTTCCCCTACTCTCCATGTCAGTTTCCCTTACTCTCCATGTCAGATTCCCTGACTCTCCATGTCAGTTTCCTTTACTTTCCATGTCACTTTCCCTTACTCTCCATGTCACTTTCCCCTACTCTCCATGTCAGTTTCCCTTACTCTCCATGTCAGATTCCCTGACTCTCCATGTCAGTTTCCCTTACTCTCCATGTCACTTTCCCCTACTCTCCATGTCAGTTTCCCTTACTCTCCATATCAGATTCCCTGACTCTCCATGTCAGTTTCCCTTACTCTCCATGTCACTTTCCCCTACTCTCCATGTCAGTTTCCCTTACTCTCCATGTCAGATTCCCCTACTCTCCATGTCAGTTTCCCTTACTTTCCATGTCACTTTCCCTTACTCTCCATGTCACTTTCCCATACTCTCCATGTCAGATTCCGTTACTCTCCATGTCAGATTCCCTTACTCTCCCTGTCTCTTTCCCTTACTCTCCCTGTCACTTTCCCTTACTCTCCATGTCACTTTCCCATACTCTCCCTGTCACTTTCCCTTACTCTCCCTGTCACTTTCCCTTACTCTCCCTGTCACTTTCCCTTACTCTCCCTGTCACCTTCCCTTACTCTCCCTGTCACTTTCCCTTGCTTTCCTTGTCACTTTCCCTTGCTCTCTCTTTCACTTTCCCATACTCTCCATGTCAGATTCCCTTACTCCCCCTGTCACTTTCCCTTACTCTCCCTGTCACTTTCCCTTGCTCTCCCTTTCACTTTCCCATACTCTCCATGTCAGATTCCCTTACTCCCCATGTCACTTTCCCTTACTCTCCATGTCACTTTCCCTTGCTCTCCCTTTCACTTTCCCTTACTCTCTATGTCCCTTTCCCTTGCTCTCCCTTTCACTTTCCCATACTCTCCCTGTCACTTTCCCTTACTCCCCCTGTCACTTTCCCTTACTCTCCATGTCACTTTCCCTTGCTCTCCCTTTCACTTTCCCATACTCTCCATGTCAGATTCCCTTACTCCCCCTGTCACTTTCCCTTACTCTCCATGTCACTTTCCCATACTCTCCCTGTCACTTTCCCTTGCTCTCCCTTTCACTTTCCCATACTCTCCATGTCAGATTCCCTTACTCCCACTGTCACTTTCCCATACTCTCCGTGTCACTTTCCCTTGCTCTCCCTTTCACTTTCCCATACTCTCCCTGTCACTTTCCCTTGCTCTCCCTTTCACTTTCCCATACTCTCCCTGCCACTTTCCCTTACTCTCCCTGTCACTTTCCCTTACTCTCCCTGTCACATTCCCTTACTCTCCCTGTCTCTTTCCCTTGCTTTCCTTGTCACTTTCCCTTGCTCTCCCTTTCACTTTCCCATACCCTCCATGTCAGATTCCGTTAGTCTCCATGTCAGATTCCCTTACTCTCCCTGTCACTTTCCCTTACTCTCCCTGTCACTTTCCCTTACTTTAATTGTCACTTTCCCTTGCTCTCCCTTTCACTTTCCCATACTCTCCATGTCAGATTCCCGTACTCTGCATGTCAGTTTCCATTACTCTCCATGTCAGATTCCCTTACTCTCCTTGTCACTTTCCCTTGCTCTCCCTGTCACTTTCCCATGCTCGCCATGTCAGTTTTCTTTACTCTCCCTGTTACTTTCCCATACTCTCCCTGTCACTTTCCTATACTCTCCATGTCAGTTTCCATTACTCTCCCTGTCACTTTCCCATATTCTCCATGTCAGATTCCCTTACTCTCCCTGTCAGTTTCCCTTGCTCTCCATGTGAGTTTCCCTTACTCTCCCTGTCGCTTTCCCATTCTCTCCTTGTCACTCCCCCTTACTCTCCATGTCAGTTTCCCTTACTCTCCATGTGAGTTTCCCTTACTCTCCATGTCAGTTTCTGTTACTCTCCATGTCAGTTTCCCTTACTCTCCCTGTCACTTTCCCTTACTCTCCCTGTCACTTTCCCTTACTCTCCCTGTCACTTTCCCATACTTTCCTTGTCTTTTTCCCTTGCTCTCCCTGTGACTTTGCCTTACACCTGTCATGTTGCCATAAACCTGGACTAGAGCAAGACCAGACCTACACTGATCATGTTGCCATTAACTTGGACTAGAGCAAGACCAGACTTACACTTGTCATGTTGACATTAACTTGTACTAGAGCAGGGCCAGACTTACACTTGTCATGTTGACATTAACTTGTACTAGAGCAGGACCAGACTTACACTTGTCATGTTGACATTAACTTGGACTAGAGCAGGACCAGACTTTCACTTGTCATGTTGACATTAACTTGTACTAGAGCAGGACCAGACTTACACTTGTCATGTTGACATTAACCTGGACTAGAGCAAGACCAGACTTACACTTGTCATGTTGACATTAACTTGTACTAGAGCAGGACCAGACTTACACTTGTCATGTTGACATTAACTTGTACTAGAGCAAGACCAGACTTACACTTGTCATGTTGACATTAACTTGTACTAGAGCAAGACCAGACTTACACTTGTCATGTTGACATTAACTTGTACTAGAGCAAGACCAGACTTACACTTGTCATGTTGACATTAACTTGTACTAGAGCAAGACCAGACTTTCACTTGTCATGTTGACATTAACTTGTACTAGAGCAGGACCAGACTTACACTTGTCATGTTGACATTAACCTGGACTAGAGCAAGACCAGACTTACACTTGTCATGTTGACATTAACTTGGACTAGAGCAAGACCAGACTTACACTTGTCATGTTGACATTAACTTGTACTAGAGCAGGACCAGACTTACACTTGTCATGTTGACATTAACTTGGACTAGAGCAGGACCAGACTTTCACTTGTCATGTTGACATTAACTTGTACTAGAGCAGGACCAGACTTACACTTGTCATGTTGACATTAACCTGGACTAGAGCAAGACCAGACTTACACTTGTCATGTTGACATTAACTTGTACTAGAGCAGGACCAGACTTACACTTGTCATGTTGACATTAACTTGTACTAGAGCAGGGTCAGACTTACACTTGTCATGTTGACATTAACTTGTACTAGAGCAAGACCAGACTTACACTTGTCATGTTGACATTAACTTGGACTAGAGCAAGGTCAGACTTACACTTGTCATGTTGACATTAACTTGTACTAGAGCAAGACCAGACTTACACTTGTCATGTTGACATTAACTTGGACTAGAGCAGGACCAGACTTTCACTTGTCATGTTGACATTAACTTGTACTAGAGCAGGACCAGACTTACACTTGTCATGTTGACATTAACTTGTACTAGAGCAAGACCAGACTTACACTTGTCATGTTGACATTAACTTGGACTAGAGCAAGGTCAGACTTACACTTGTCATGTTGACATTAACTTGTACTAGAGCAAGACCAGACTTACACTTGTCATGTTGACATTAACTTGGACTAGAGCAAGACCAGACTTACACTTGTCATGTTGACATTAACTTGTACTAGAGCAGGACCAGACTTACACTTGTCATGTTGACATTAACTTGGACTAGAGCAGGGCCAGACTTACACTTGTCATGTTGACATTAACTTGGACTAGAGCAAGACCAGACCTACACTTGTCATGTTGACATTAACTTGGACTAGAGCAAGGTCAGACTTACACTTGTCATGTTGACATTAACTTGTACTAGAGCAAGGTCAGACTTACACTTGTCATGTTGACATTAACTTGTACTAGAGCAAGACCAGACTTACACTTGTCATGTTGACATTAACTTGTACTAGAGCAGGGTCAGACTTACACTTGTCATGTTGACATTAACTTGTACTAGAGCAAGACCAGACTTACACTTGTCATGTTGACATTAACTTGGACTAGAGCAGGGCCAGACTTACACTTGTCATGTTGACATTAACTTGGACTAGAGCAAGACCAGACTTACACTTGTCATGTTGACATTAACTTGTACTAGAGCAAGACCAGACTTACACTTGTCATGTTGACATTAACTTGGACTAGAGCAGGGCCAGACTTACACTTGTCATGTTGACATTAACTTGGACTAGAGCAGGACCAGACTTACACTTGTCATGTTGACATTAACTTGTACTAGAGCAAGACCAGACTTATACTTGTCATGTTGACATTAACTTGTACTAGAGCAAGACCAGACCTACACTTGTCATGTTGACATTAACTTGTACTAGAGCAAGACCAGACTTACACTTGTCATGTTGACATTAACTTGTACTAGAGCAAGGTCAGACTTACACTTGTCATGTTGACATTAACTTGTACTAGAGCAAGACCAGACTTACACTTGTCATGTTGACATTAACTTGTACTAGAGCAGGACCAGACTTACACTTGTCATGTTGACATTAACTTGTACTAGAGCAGGGCCAGACTTACACTTGTCATGTTGACATTAACTTGGACTAGAGCAAGGTCAGACTTACACTTGTCATGTTGACATTAACTTGTACTAGAGCAAGACCAGACTTACACTTGTCATGTTGACATTAACTTGGACTAGAGCAAGACCAGACTTACACTTGTCATGTTGACATTAACTTGGACTAGAGCAAGGTCAGACTTACACTTGTCATGTTGACATTAACTTGTACTAGAGCAGGACCAGACTTACACTTGTCATGTTGACATTAACTTGGACTAGAGCAGGGCCAGACTTACACTTGTCATGTTGACATTAACTTGGACTAGAGCAAGGTCAGACTTACACTTGTCATGTTGACATTAACTTGGACTAGAGCAGGGCCAGACTTACACTTGTCATGTTGACATTAACTTGGACTAGAGCAGGGCCAGACTTACACTTGTCATGTTGACATTAACTTGGACTAGAGCAAGGTCAGACTTACACTTGTCATGTTGACATTAACTTGGACTAGAGCAAGACCAGACTTACACTTGTCATGTTGACATTAACTTGGACTAGAGCAGGGCCAGACTTACACTTGTCATGTTGACATTAACTTGTACTAGAGCAAGACCAGACTTACACTTGTCATGTTGACATTAACTTGGACTAGAGCAGGGCCAGACTTACACTTGTCATGTTGACATTAACTTGGACTAGAGCAAGACCAGACTTACACTTGTCGTGTTGACATTAACTTGGACTAGAGCAGGGCCAGACTTACACTTGTCATGTTGACATTAACTTGTACTAGAGCAGGACCAGACTTACACTTGTCATGTTGACATTAACTTGGACTAGAGCAGGACCAGACTTTCACTTGTCATGTTGACATTAACTTGTACTAGAGCAGGACCAGACTTACACTTGTCATGTTGACATTAACTTGTACTAGAGCAAGACCAGACTTACACTTGTCATGTTGACATTAACTTGGACTAGAGCAAGGTCAGACTTACACTTGTCATGTTGACATTAACTTGTACTAGAGCAGGACCAGACTTATACTTGTCATGTTGACATTAACTTGTACTAGAGCAGGACCAGACTTACACTTGTCATGTTGACATTAACTTGTACTAGAGCAAGGTCAGACTTACACTTGTCATGTTGACATTAACTTGGACTAGAGCAAGACCAGACTTACACTTGTCATGTTGACATTAACTTGGACTAGAGCAAGGTCAGACTTACACTTGTCATGTTGACATTAACTTGTACTAGAGCAAGACCAGACTTACACTTGTCATGTTGACATTAACTTGGACTAGAGCAAGGTCAGACTTACACTTGTCATGTTGACATTAACTTGGACTAGAGCAAGACCAGACTTACACTTGTCATGTTGACATTAACTTGGACTAGAGCAAGACCAGACTTACACTTGTCATGTTGACATTAACTTGTACTAGAGCAAGGTCAGACTTACACTTGTCATGTTGACATTAACTTGGACTAGAGCAAGACCAGACTTACACTTGTCATGTTGACATTAACTTGTACTAGAGCAAGACCAGACTTACACTTGTCATGTTGACATTAACTTGTACTAGAGCAAGGTCAGACTTACACTTGTCATGTTGACATTAACTTGGACTAGAGCAAGACCAGACTTACACTTGTCATGTTGACATTAACTTGGACTAGAGCAAGACCAGACTTACACTTGTCATGTTGACATTAACTTGGACTAGAGCAAGACCAGACTTACACTTGTCATGTTGACATTAACTTGTACTAGAGCAGGACCAGACTTACACTTGTCATGTTGACATTAACTTGTACTAGAGCAAGACCAGACTTACACTTGTCATGTTGACATTAACTTGTACTAGAGCAAGACCAGACTTACACTTGTCATGTTGACATTAACTTGTACTAGAGCAAGACCAGACTTACACTTGTCATGTTGACATTAACTTGTACTAGAGCAGGACCAGACTTACACTTGTCATGTTGACATTAACTTGGACTAGAGCAAGACCAGACTTACACTTGTCATGTTGACATTAACTTGGACTAGAGCAAGACCAGACTTACACTTGTCATGTTGACATTAACTTGTACTAGAGCAAGGTCAGACTTACACTTGTCATGTTGACATTAACTTGTACTAGAGCAGGACCAGACTTACACTTGTCATGTTGACATTAACTTGGACTAGAGCAAGACCAGACTTACACTTGTCATGTTGACATTAACTTGTACTAGAGCAGGGCCAGACTTACACTTGTCATGTTGACATTAACTTGTACTAGAGCAAGACCAGACTTACACTTGTCATGTTGACATTAACTTGTACTAGAGCAGGACCAGACTTACACTTGTCATGTTGACATTAACTTGGACTAGAGCAAGACCAGACTTACACTTGTCATGTTGACATTAACTTGTACTAGAGCAGGGCCAGACTTACACTTGTCATGTTGACATTAACTTGTACTAGAGCAAGACCAGACTTACACTTGTCATGTTGACATTAACTTGGACTAGAGCAAGACCAGACTCACACTTGTCATGTTGACATTAACTTGGACTAGAGCAAGACCAGACTTACACTTGTCATGTTGACATTAACTTGGACTAGAGCAAGACCAGACTTACACTTGTCATGTTGACATTAACTTGTACTAGAGCAAGGTCAGACTTACACTTGTCATGTTGACATTAACTTGTACTAGAGAAAGGTCAGACTTACACTTGTCATGTTGACATTAACTTGTACTAGAGAAAGGTCAGACTTACACTTGTCATGTTGACATTAACTTGTACTAGAGCAAGGTCAGACTTACACTTGTCATGTTGACATTAACTTGTACTAGAGCAGGACCAGACTTACACTTGTCATGTTGACATTAACTTGGACTAGAGCAAGACCAGACTTACACTTGTCATGTTGACATTAACTTGTACTAGAGCAGGGCCAGACTTACACTTGTCATGTTGACATTAACTTGTACTAGAGCAAGACCAGACTTACACTTGTCATGTTGACATTAACTTGGACTAGAGCAAGACCAGACTCACACTTGTCATGTTGACATTAACTTGGACTAGAGCAAGACCAGACTTACACTTGTCATGTTGACATTAACTTGGACTAGAGCAAGACCAGACTTACACTTGTCATGTTGACATTAACTTGTACTAGAGCAAGGTCAGACTTACACTTGTCATGTTGACATTAACTTGGACTAGAGCAAGACCAGACTTACACTTGTCATGTTGACATTAACTTGGACTAGAGCAAGACCAGACTTACACTTGTCATGTTGACATTAACTTGGACTAGAGCAAGACCAGACTTACACTTGTCATGTTGACATTAACTTGTACTAGAGCAAGACCAGACTTACACTTGTCATGTTGACATTAACTTGTACTAGAGCAAGACCAGACTTACACTTGTCGTGTTGACATTAACTTGTACTAGAGCAAGACCAGACTTACACTTGTCGTGTTGACATTAACTTGTACTAGAGCAAGACCAGACTTACACTTGTCATGTTGACATTAACTTGGACTAGAGCAAGACCAGACTTACACTTGTCATGTTGACATTAACTTGGACTAGAGCAAGACCAGACTTACACTTGTCATGTTGACATTAACTTGTACTAGAGCAAGACCAGACTTACACTTGTCATGTTGACATTAACTTGTACTAGAGCAGGACCAGACTTACACTTGTCATGTTGACATTAACTTGTACTAGAGCAGGACCAGACTTACACTTGTCATGTTGACATTAACTTGTACTAGAGCAGGGTCAGACTTACACTTGTCATGTTGACATTAACTTGTACTAGAGCAGGACCAGACTTACACTTGTCATGTTGACATTAACTTGGACTAGAGCAAGGTCAGACTTACACTTGTCATGTTGACATTAACTTGTACTAGAGCAAGACCAGACTTACACTTGTCATGTTGACATTAACTTGGACTAGAGCAAGACCAGACTTACACTTGTCATGTTGACATTAACTTGGACTAGAGCAAGACCAGACTTATACTTGTCATGTTCACATTAACTTGGACTAGAGCAAGACCAGACTTACACTTGTCATGTTGACATTAACTTGTACTAGAGCAAGGTCAGACTTACACTTGTCATGTTGACATTAACTTGTACTAGAGCAAGACCAGACTTACACTTGTCATGTTGACATTAACTTGTACTAGAGCAAGGTCAGACTTACACTTGTCATGTTGACATTAACTTGTACTAGAGCAAGACCAGACTTACACTTGTCATGTTGACATTAACTTGGACTAGAGCAAGGTCAGACTTACACTTGTCATGTTGACATTAACTTGTACTAGAGCAAGGTCAGACTTACACTTGTCATGTTGACATTAACTTGTACTAGAGCAAGACCAGACTTACACTTGTCATGTTGACATTAACTTGGACTAGAGCAAGGTCAGACTTACACTTGTCATGTTGACATTAACTTGGACTAGAGCAAGACCAGACTTACACTTGTCATGTTGACATTAACTTGTACTAGAGCAAGACCAGACTTACACTTGTCATGTTGACATTAACTTGTACTAGAGCAAGACCAGACTTACACTTGTCATGTTGACATTAACTTGGACTAGAGCAGGACCAGACTTACACTTGTCATGTTGACATTAACTTGTACTAGAGCAGGGTCAGACTTACACTTGTCATGTTGACATTAACTTGTACTAGAGCAAGACCAGACTTACACTTGTCATGTTGACATTAACTTGGACTAGAGCAGGACCAGACTTACACTTGTCATGTTGACATTAACTTGTACTAGAGCAGGGTCAGACTTACACTTGTCATGTTGACATTAACTTGGACTAGAGCAGGACCAGACTTACACTTGTCATGTTGACATTAACTTGTACTAGAGCAAGACCAGACTTACACTTGTCATGTTGACATTAACTTGTACTAGAGCAAGACCAGACTTACACTTGTCATGTTGACATTAACTTGTACTAGAGCAGGACCAGACTTACACTTGTCATGTTGACATTAACTTGGACTAGAGCAAGACCAGACTTACACTTGTCATGTTGACATTAACTTGTACTAGAGCAAGGTCAGACTTACACTTGTCATGTTGACATTAACTTGTACTAGAGCAAGACCAGACTTACACTTGTCATGTTGACATTAACTTGGACTAGAGCAAGGTCAGACTTACACTTGTCATGTTGACATTAACTTGGACTAGAGCAAGACCAGACTTACACTTGTCATGTTGACATTAACTTGTACTAGAGCAAGACCAGACTTACACTTGTCATGTTGACATTAACTTGTACTAGAGCAAGACCAGACTTACACTTGTCATGTTGACATTAACTTGGACTAGAGCAAGACCAGACTTACACTTGTCATGTTGACATTAACTTGTACTAGAGCAGGGCCAGACCTACACTTGTCATGTTGACATTAACTTGTACTAGAGCAAGACCAGACTTACACTTGTCGTGTTGACATTAACTTGTACTAGAGCAAGACCAGACTTACACTTGTCATGTTGACATTAACTTGTACTAGAGCAAGACCAGACTTACACTTGTCATGTTGACATTAACTTGGACTAGAGCAAGACCAGACTTACACTTGTCATGTTGACATTAACTTGTACTAGAGCAAGACCAGACTCACACTTGTCATGTTGACATTAACTTGTACTAGAGCAAGGTCAGACTTACACTTGTCATGTTGACATTAACTTGTACTAGAGCAAGACCAGACTTACACATGTCATGTTGACATTAACTTGTACTAGAGCAGGACCAGACTTACACTTGTCGTGTTGACATTAACTTGTACTAGAGCAAGACCAGACTTACACTTGTCATGTTGACATTAACTTGGACTAGAGCAAGACCAGACTTACACTTGTCATGTTGACATTAACTTGTACTAGAGCAAGACCAGACTTACACTTGTCATGTTGACATTAACTTGTACTAGAGCAAGACCAGACTTACACTTGTCATGTTGACATTAACTTGGACTAGAGCAAGACCAGACTTACACTTGTCATGTTGACATTAACTTGTACTAGAGCAGGACCAGACTTACACTTGTCATGTTGACATTAACTTGTACTAGAGCAAGGTCAGACTTACACTTGTCATGTTGACATTAACTTGTACTAGAGCAAGACCAGACTTACACTTGTCATGTTGACATTAACTTGGACTAGAGCAAGACCAGACTTACACTTGTCATGTTGACATTAACTTGTACTAGAGCAAGACCAGACTTACACTTGTCGTGTTAACATTAACTTGTACTAGAGCAAGACCAGACTTACACTTGTCATGTTGACATTAACTTGTACTAGAGCAAGACCAGACTTACACTTGTCATGTTGACATTAACTTGGACTAGAGCAAGGTCAGACTTACACTTGTCATGTTGACATTAACTTGGACTAGAGCAAGGTCAGACTTACACTTGTCATGTTGACATTAACTTGGACTAGAGCAGGACCAGACTTTCACTTGTCATGTTGACATTAACTTGTACTAGAGCAGGACCAGACTTACACTTGTCATGTTGACATTAACTTGTACTAGAGCAAGACCAGACTTACACTTGTCATGTTGACATTAACTTGGACTAGAGCAAGACCAGACTTACACTTGTCATGTTGACATTAACTTGTACTAGAGCAAGACCAGACTTACACTTGTCATGTTGACATTAACTTGGACTAGAGCAAGACCAGACTTACACTTGTCATGTTGACATTAACTTGGACTAGAGCAGGACCAGACTTACACTTGTCATGTTGACATTAACTTGGACTAGAGCAAGACCAGACTTACACTTGTCATGTTGACATTAACTTGGACTAGAGCAGGACCAGACTTACACTTGTCATGTTGACATTAACTTGTACTAGAGCAAGACCAGACTTACACTTGTCATGTTGACATTAACTTGTACTAGAGCAAGACCAGACTTACACATGTCATGTTGACATTAACTTGTACTAGAGCAGGACCAGACTTACACTTGTCATGTTGACATTAACTTGTACTAGAGCAAGACCAGACTTACACTTGTCATGTTGACATTAACTTGTACTAGAGCAAGGTCAGACTTACACTTGTCATGTTGACATTAACTTGGACTAGAGCAAGGTCAGACTTACACTTGTCATGTTGACATTAACTTGTACTAGAGCAAGGTCAGACTTACACTTGTCATGTTGACATTAACTTGGACTAGAAGAAGGTCAGACTTACACTTGTCATGTTGACATTAACTTGTACTAGAGCAGGACCAGACTTACACTTGTCATGTTGACATTAACTTGGACTAGAAGAAGGTCAGACTTACACTTGTCATGTTGACATTAACTTGTACTAGAGCAAGACCAGACTTACACTTGTCATGTTGACATTAACTTGTACTAGAGCAAGGTCAGACTTACACTTGTCATGTTGACATTAACTTGGACTAGAGCAAGGTCAGACTTACACTTGTCATGTTGACATTAACTTGTACTAGAGCAAGGTCAGACTTACACTTGTCATGTTGACATTAACTTGGACTAGAAGAAGGTCAGACTTACACTTGTCATGTTGACATTAACTTGTACTAGAGCAGGACCAGACTTACACTTGTCATGTTGACATTAACTTGGACTAGAGCAAGACCAGACTTACACTTGTCATGTTGACATTAACTTGTACTAGAGCAGGACCAGACTTACACTTGTCGTGTTGACATTAACTTGGACTAGAGCAAGACCAGACTTACACTTGTCATGTTGACATTAACTTGGACTAGAGCAGGACCAGACTTACACTTGTCATGTTGACATTAACTTGGACTAGAGCAGGACCAGACTTACACTTGTCATGTTGACATTAACTTGTACTAGAGCAAGACCAGACTTTCACTTGTCATGTTGACATTAACTTGTACTAGAGCAGGACCAGACTTACACTTGTCATGTTGACATTAACTTGTACTAGAGCAAGGTCAGACTTACACTTGTCATGTTGACATTAACTTGTACTAGAGCAGGACCAGACTTACACTTGTCATGTTGACATTAACTTGTACTAGAGCAAGACCAGACTTACACTTGTCATGTTGACATTAACTTGGACTAGAGCAAGACCAGACTTACACTTGTCATGTTGACATTAACTTGTACTAGAGCAAGGTCAGACTTACACTTGTCATGTTGACATTAACTTGGACTAGAGCAGGGCCAGACTTACACTTGTCATGTTGACATTAACTTGTACTAGAGCAGGACCAGACTTACACTTGTCATGTTGACATTAACTTGGACTAGAGCAAGACCAGACTTACACTTGTCATGTTGACATTAACTTGTACTAGAGCAAGACCAGACTTACACTTGTCATGTTGACATTAACTTGGACTAGAGCAAGGTCAGACTTACACTTGTCATGTTGACATTAACTTGGACTAGAGCAAGACCAGACTTTCACTTGTCATGTTGACATTAACTTGGACTAGAGCAAGACCAGACTTTCACTTGTCATGTTGACATTAACTTGGACTAGAGCAGGACCAGACTTACACTTGTCATGTTGACATTAACTTGTACTAGAGCAAGACCAGACTTACACTTGTCATGTTGACATTAACTTGTACTAGAGCAAGACCAGACTTACACTTGTCATGTTGACATTAACTTGGACTAGAGCAAGACCAGACTTACACTTGTCATGTTAACATTAACTTGGACTAGAGCAGGGTCAGACTTACACTTGTCATGTTGACATTAACTTGTACTAGAGCAGGACCAGACTTACACTTGTCATGTTGACATTAACTTGGACTAGAGCAGGACCAGACTTACACTTGTCATGTTGACATTAACTTGGACTAGAGCAAGACCAGACTTACACTTGTCATGTTGACATTAACTTGTACTAGAGCAAGGTCAGACTTACACTTGTCATGTTGACATTAACTTGTACTAGAGCAAGACCAGACTTACACTTGTCATGTTGACATTAACTTGTACTAGAGCAAGACCAGACTTACACTTGTCATGTTGACATTAACTTGGACTAGAGCAAGACCAGACTTACACTTGTCATGTTGACATTAACTTGGACTAGAGCAAGACCAGACTTACACTTGTCATGTTGACATTAACTTGTACTAGAGCAAGACCAGACTTTCACTTGTCATGTTGACATTAACTTGTACTAGAGCAAGACCAGACTTACACTTGTCATGTTGACATTAACTTGGACTAGAGCAGGGCCAGACTTATACTTGTCATGTTGACATTAACTTGGACTAGAGCAAGACCAGACTTACACTTGTCGTGTTGACATTAACTTGTACTAGAGCAGGGTCAGACTTACACTTGTCATGTTGACATTAACTTGGACTAGAGCAAGACCAGACTTACACTTGTCGTGTTGACATTAACTTGTACTAGAGCAGGGTCAGACTTACACTTGTCATGTTGACATTAACTTGTACTAGAGCAAGACCAGACTTACACTTGTCATGTTGACATTAACTTGTACTAGAGCAAGACCAGACTTACACTTGTCATGTTGACATTAACTTGGACTAGAGCAAGACCAGACTTACACTTGTCATGTTGACATTAACTTGGACTAGAGCAAGGTCAGACTTACACTTGTCATGTTGACATTAACTTGTACTAGAGCAAGACCAGACTTACACTTGTCATGTTGACATTAACTTGGACTAGAGCAAGGTCAGACTTACACTTGTCATGTTGACATTAACTTGTACTAGAGCAAGACCAGACTTACACTTGTCATGTTGACATTAACTTGTACTAGAGCAGGACCAGACTTACACTTGTCATGTTGACATTAACTTGGACTAGAGCAAGGTCAGACTTACACTTGTCATGTTGACATTAACTTGTACTAGAGCAAGACCAGACTTACACTTGTCATGTTGACATTAACTTGGACTAGAGCAAGGTCAGACTTACACTTGTCATGTTGACATTAACTTGTACTAGAGCAAGACCAGACTTACACTTGTCATGTTGACATTAACTTGTACTAGAGCAAGACCAGACTTACACTTGTCATGTTGACATTAACTTGTACTAGAGCAAGACCAGACTTACACTTGTCATGTTGACATTAACTTGTACTAGAGCAAGGTCAGACTTACACTTGTCATGTTGACATTAACTTGTACTAGAGCAGGACCAGACTTACACTTGTCATGTTGACATTAACTTGTACTAGAGCAAGACCAGACTTACACTTGTCATGTTGACATTAACTTGTACTAGAGCAAGACCAGACTTACACTTGTCATGTTGACATTAACTTGGACTAGAGCAGGACCAGACTTACACTTGTCATGTTGACATTAACTTGTACTAGAGCAAGACCAGACTTACACTTGTCATGTTGACATTAACTTGGACTAGAGCAAGGTCAGACTTACACTTGTCATGTTGACATTAACTTGTACTAGAGCAAGACCAGACTTACACTTGTCATGTTGACATTAACTTGGACTAGAGCAAGGTCAGACTTACACTTGTCATGTTGACATTAACTTGTACTAGAGCAGGACCAGACTTACACTTGTCGTGTTGACATTAACTTGGACTAGAGCAAGACCAGACTTACACTTGTCGTGTTGACATTAACTTGTACTAGAGCAGGGTCAGACTTACACTTGTCATGTTGACATTAACTTGTACTAGAGCAGGACCAGACTTACACTTGTCGTGTTGACATTAACTTGGACTAGAGCAAGACCAGACTTACACTTGTCATGTTGACATTAACTTGGACTAGAGCAGGACCAGACTTACACTTGTCATGTTGACATTAACTTGGACTAGAGCAAGACCACACTTACACTTGTCATGTTGACATTAACTTGGACTAGAGCAAGACCACACTTACACTTGTCATGTTGACATTAACTTGGACTAGAGCAAGACCAGACTTACACTTGTCATGTTGACATTAACTTGGACTAGAGCAAGACCAGACTTACACTTGTCATGTTGACATTAACTTGGACTAGAGCAAGACCAGACTTACACTTGTCATGTTGACATTAACTTGGACTAGAGCAAGACCAGACTTACACTTGTCATGTTGACATTAACTTGGACTAGAGCAAGGTCAGACTTTCACTTGTCATGTTGACATTAACTTGTACTAGAGCAAGACCAGACTTACACTTGTCATGTTGACATTAACTTGTACTAGAGCAGGACCAGACTTACACTTGTCGTGTTGACATTAACTTGGACTAGAGCAAGACCAGACTTACACTTGTCGTGTTGACATTAACTTGTACTAGAGCAGGGTCAGACTTACACTTGTCATGTTGACATTAACTTGGACTAGAGCAAGGTCAGACTTACACTTGTCATGTTGACATTAACTTGTACTAGAGCAGGACCAGACTTACACTTGTCATGTTGACATTAACTTGTACTAGAGCAGGACCACACTTACACTTGTCATGTTGACATTAACTTGGACTAGAGCAAGACCAGACTTACACTTGTCATGTTGACATTAACTTGTACTAGAGCAAGACCACACTTACACTTGTCATGTTGACATTAACTTGTACTAGAGCAAGACCACACTTACACTTGTCATGTTGACATTAACTTGGACTAGAGCAAGACCAGACTTACACTTGTCATGTTGACATTAACTTGTACTAGAGCAAGACCACACTTACACTTGTCATGTTGACATTAACTTGGACTAGAGCAAGACCAGACTTACACTTGTCATGTTGACATTAACTTGGACTAGAGCAAGACCAGACTTACACTTGTCATGTTGACATTAACTTGTACTAGAGCAAGACCAGACTTACACTTGTCATGTTGACATTAACTTGGACTAGAGCAGGACCAGACTTTCACTTGTCATGTTGACATTAACTTGGACTAGAGCAGGACCAGACTTACACTTGTCGTGTTGACATTAACTTGTACTAGAGCAGGGCCAGACTTACACTTGTCATGTTGACATTAACTTGGACTAGAGCAAGACCAGACTTACACTTGTCATGTTGACATTAACTTGTACTAGAGCAGGACCAGACTTACACTTGTCGTGTTGACATTAACTTGGACTAGAGCAAGACCAGACTTTCACTTGTCATGTTGACATTAACTTGTACTAGAGCAGGGTCAGACTTACACTTGTCATGTTGACATTAACTTGTACTAGAGCAGGACCAGACTTACACTTGTCGTGTTGACATTAACTTGGACTAGAGCAAGACCAGACTTTCACTTGTCATGTTGACATTAACTTGTACTAGAGCAGGGTCAGACTTACACTTGTCGTGTTGACATTAACTTGGACTAGAGCAAGACCAGACTTTCACTTGTCATGTTGACATTAACTTGTACTAGAGCAGGGTCAGACTTACACTTGTCGTGTTGACATTAACTTGGACTAGAGCAAGACCAGACTTACACTTGTCGTGTTGACATTAACTTGTACTAGAGCAGGGTCAGACTTACACTTGTCATGTTGACATTAACTTGTACTAGAGCAGGACCAGACTTACACTTGTCATGTTGACATTAACTTGGACTAGAGCAAGACCAGACTTACACTTGTCATGTTGACATTAACTTGTACTAGAGCAGGACCAGACTTATACTTGTCATGTTGACATTAACTTGTACTAGAGCAGGACCAGACTTTCACTTGTCATGTTGACATTAACTTGGACTAGAGCAAGACCAGACTTACACTTGTCATGTTGACATTAACTTGGACTAGAGCAAGACCAGACTTACACTTGTCATGTTGACATTAACTTGTACTAGAGCAAGACCAGACTTACACTTGTCATGTTGACATTAACTTGGACTAGAGCAGGACCAGACTTTCACTTGTCATGTTGACATTAACTTGGACTAGAGCAGGACCAGACTTACACTTGTCGTGTTGACATTAACTTGTACTAGAGCAGGGCCAGACTTACACTTGTCATGTTGACATTAACTTGGACTAGAGCAAGACCAGACTTACACTTGTCATGTTGACATTAACTTGTACTAGAGCAGGACCAGACTTACACTTGTCGTGTTGACATTAACTTGGACTAGAGCAAGACCAGACTTTCACTTGTCATGTTGACATTAACTTGTACTAGAGCAGGGTCAGACTTACACTTGTCATGTTGACATTAACTTGTACTAGAGCAGGACCAGACTTACACTTGTCGTGTTGACATTAACTTGGACTAGAGCAAGACCAGACTTTCACTTGTCATGTTGACATTAACTTGTACTAGAGCAGGGTCAGACTTACACTTGTCATGTTGACATTAACTTGTACTAGAGCAGGACCAGACTTACACTTGTCGTGTTGACATTAACTTGGACTAGAGCAAGACCAGACTTACACTTGTCATGTTGACATTAACTTGTACTAGAGCAAGACCAGACTTTCACTTGTCGTGTTGACATTAACTTGTACTAGAGCAAGACCAGACTTACACTTGTCGTGTTGACATTAACTTGTACTAGAGCAAGACCAGACTTACACTTGTCATGTTGACATTAACTTGGACTAGAGCAGGACCAGACTTACACTTGTCATGTTGACATTAACTTGTACTAGAGCAAGACCAGACTTACACTTGTCGTGTTGACATTAACTTGTACTAGAGCAAGACCAGACTTACACTTGTCATGTTGACATTAACTTGGACTAGAGCAGGACCAGACTTACACTTGTCATGTTGACATTAACTTGGACTAGAGCAAGACCACACTTATACTTGTCATGTTGACATTAACTTGGACTAGAGCAGGACCAGACTTACACTTGTCATGTTGACATTAACTTGTACTAGAGCAAGGTCAGACTTACACTTGTCATGTTGACATTAACTTGTACTAGAGCAGGACCAGACTTACACTTGTCATGTTGACATTAACTTGGACTAGAGCAAGACCAGACTTACACTTGTCATGTTGACATTAACTTGTACTAGAGCAGGACCAGACTTACACTTGTCATGTTGACATTAACTTGGACTAGAGCAAGGTCAGACTTTCACTTGTCATGTTGACATTAACTTGTACTAGAGCAGGACCAGACTTACACTTGTCATGTTGACATTAACTTGTACTAGAGCAAGACCAGACTTACACTTGTCATGTTGACATTAACTTGGACTAGAGCAAGGTCAGACTTACACTTGTCATGTTGACATTAACTTGTACTAGAGCAGGACCAGACTTACACTTGTCATGTTGACATTAACTTGTACTAGAGCAAGACCAGACTTACACTTGTCATGTTGACATTAACTTGTACTAGAGCAAGACCAGACTTACACTTGTCATGTTGACATTAACTTGTACTAGAGCAAGACCAGACTTACACTTGTCATGTTGACATTAACTTGGACTAGAGCAAGGTCAGACTTACACTTGTCATGTTGACATTAACTTGTACTAGAGCAGGACCAGACTTACACTTGTCATGTTGACATTAACTTGGACTAGAGCAAGACCAGACTTACACTTGTCATGTTGACATTAACTTGTACTAGAGCAGGGTCAGACTTACACTTGTCATGTTGACATTAACTTGTACTAGAGCAGGACCAGACTTTCACTTGTCATGTTGACATTAACTTGGACTAGAGCAAGACCAGACTTTCACTTGTCATGTTGACATTAACTTGTACTAGAGCAGGGTCAGACTTACACTTGTCATGTTGACATTAACTTGTACTAGAGCAGGACCAGACTTTCACTTGTCATGTTGACATTAACTTGGACTAGAGCAAGACCAGACTTTCACTTGTCATGTTGACATTAACTTGTACTAGAGCAGGACCAGACTTTCACTTGTCATGTTGACATTAACTTGGACTAGAGCAGGACCAGACTTTCACTTGTCATGTTGACATTAACTTGTACTAGAGCAAGGTCAGACTTACACTTGTCATGTTGACATTAACTTGTACTAGAGCAAGACCAGACTTACACTTGTCATGTTGACATTAACTTGTACTAGAGCAAGACCAGACTTACACTTGTCATGTTGACATTAACTTGTACTAGAGCAAGACCAGACTCACACTTGTCATGTTGACATTAACTTGTACTAGAGCAGGACCAGACTTTCACTTGTCATGTTGACATTAACTTGTACTAGAGCAAGGTCAGACTTACACTTGTCATGTTGACATTAACTTGTACTAGAGCAAGACCAGACTTACACTTGTCATGTTGACATTAACTTGGACTAGAGCAAGACCAGACTTACACTTGTCATGTTGACATTAACTTGTACTAGAGCAAGACCAGACTCACACTTGTCATGTTGACATTAACTTGTACTAGAGCAGGACCAGACTTACACTTGTCATGTTGACATTAACTTGTACTAGAGCAAGGTCAGACTTACACTTGTCATGTTGACATTAACTTGTACTAGAGCAAGGTCAGACTTACACTTGTCATGTTGACATTAACTTGTACTAGAGCAAGACCAGACTTACACTTGTCATGTTGACATTAACTTGGACTAGAGCAAGACCAGACTTACACTTGTCATGTTGACATTAACTTGTACTAGAGCAAGACCAGACTTTCACTTGTCATGTTGACATTAACTTGTACTAGAGCAAGACCAGACTTACACTTGTCATGTTGACATTAACTTGGACTAGAGCAAGACCAGACTTTCACTTGTCATGTTGACATTAACTTGTACTAGAGCAAGGTCAGACTTATACTTGTCATGTTGACATTAACTTGTACTAGAGCAAGACCAGACTTACACTTGTCATGTTGACATTAACTTGTACTAGAGCAAGACCAGACTTACACTTGTCATGTTGACATTAACTTGTACTAGAGCAAGACCAGACTTACACTTGTCATGTTGACATTAACTTGGACTAGAGCAAGGTCAGACTTACACTTGTCATGTTGACATTAACTTGTACTAGAGCAAGACCAGACTTACACTTGTCATGTTGACATTAGCTTGGACTAGAGCAAGACCAGACTTACACTTGTCATGTTGACATTAACTTGGACTAGAGCAAGACCAGACTTACACTTGTCATGTTGACATTAACTTGTACTAGAGCAGGACCAGACTTTCACTTGTCATGTTGACATTAACTTGTACTAGAGCAAGACCAGACTTACACTTGTCATGTTGACATTAACTTGGACTAGAGCAAGACCAGACTTACACTTGTCATGTTGACATTAACTTGGACTAGAGCAAGACCAGACTTTCACTTGTCATGTTGACATTAACTTGTACTAGAGCAGGACCAGACTTTCACTTGTCATGTTGACATTAACTTGTACTAGAGCAAGACCAGACTTACACTTGTCATGTTGACATTAACTTGGACTAGAGCAAGACCAGACTTACACTTGTCATGTTGACATTAGCTTGGACTAGAGCAAGGTCAGACTTACACTTGTCATGTTGACATTAACTTGGACTAGAGCAAGACCAGACTTACACTTGTCATGTTGACATTAACTTGTACTAGAGCAAGACCAGACTTACACTTGTCATGTTGACATTAACTTGTACTAGAGCAAGACCAGACTTACACTTGTCATGTTGACATTAACTTGGACTAGAGCAAGACCAGACTTACACTTGTCATGTTGACATTAACTTGGACTAGAGCAAGACCAGACTTACACTTGTCATGTTGACATTAACTTGGACTAGAGCAAGACCAGACTTACACTTGTCATGTTGACATTAACTTGTACTAGAGCAGGGCCAGACTTACACTTGTCATGTTGACATTAACTTGTACTAGAGCAAGGTCAGACTTACACTTGTCATGTTGACATTAACTTGGACTAGAGCAAGGTCAGACTTACACTTGTCATGTTGACATTAACTTGTACTAGAGCAAGACCAGACTTACACTTGTCATGTTGACATTAACTTGGACTAGAGCAAGACCAGACTTACACTTGTCATGTTGACATTAACTTGTACTAGAGCAGGACCAGACTTACACTTGTCATGTTGACATTAACTTGGACTAGAGCAAGACCAGACTTTCACTTGTCATGTTGACATTAACTTGTACTAGAGCAAGACCAGACTTACACTTGTCATGTTGACATTAACTTGTACTAGAGCAAGACCAGACTTACACTTGTCATGTTGACATTAACTTGGACTAGAGCAAGACCAGACTTTCACTTGTCATGTTGACATTAACTTGTACTAGAGCAAGACCAGACTTACACTTGTCATGTTGACATTAACTTGGACTAGAGCAAGACCAGACTTTCACTTGTCATGTTGACATTAACTTGTACTAGAGCAAGACCAGACTTACACTTGTCATGTTGACATTAACTTGTACTAGAGCAAGACCAGACTTACACTTGTCATGTTGACATTAACTTGGACTAGAGCAAGACCAGACTTTCACTTGTCATGTTGACATTAACTTGTACTAGAGCAAGACCAGACTTACACTTGTCATGTTGACATTAACTTGGACTAGAGCAAGACCAGACTTACACTTGTCATGTTGACATTAACTTGGACTAGAGCAAGACCAGACTTACACTTGTCATGTTGACATTAACTTGGACTAGAGCAAGACCAGACTTACACTTGTCATGTTGACATTAACTTGTACTAGAGCAGGGCCAGACTTACACTTGTCATGTTGACATTAACTTGTACTAGAGCAAGGTCAGACTTACACTTGTCATGTTGACATTAACTTGGACTAGAGCAAGACCAGACTTACACTTGTCATGTTGACATTAACTTGGACTAGAGCAGGACCAGACTTACACTTGTCATGTTGACATTAACTTGTACTAGAGCAAGGTCAGACTTACACTTGTCATGTTGACATTAACTTGGACTAGAGCAAGGTCAGACTTACACTTGTCATGTTGACATTAACTTGTACTAGAGCAAGGTCAGACTTACACTTGTCATGTTGACATTAACTTGGACTAGAGCAGGGCCAGACTTACACTTGTCATGTTGACATTAACTTGTACTAGAGCAAGGTCAGACTTACACTTGTCATGTTGACATTAACTTGTACTAGAGCAAGGTCAGACTTACACTTGTCATGTTGACATTAACTTGTACTAGAGCAAGGTCAGACTTACACTTGTCATGTTGACATTAACTTGGACTAGAGCAAGGTCAGACTTACACTTGTCATGTTGACATTAACTTGTACTAGAGCAAGACCAGACTTACACTTGTCATGTTGACATTAACTTGTACTAGAGCAAGACCAGACTTACACTTGTCATGTTGACATTAACTTGTACTAGAGCAAGACCAGACTTACACTTGTCATGTTGACATTAACTTGTACTAGAGCAAGACCAGACTTACACTTGTCATGTTGACATTAACTTGTACTAGAGCAAGACCAGACTTACACTTGTCATGTTGACATTAACTTGTACTAGAGCAAGGTCAGACTTACACTTGTCATGTTGACATTAACTTGGACTAGAGCAAGGTCAGACTTACACTTGTCATGTTGACATTAACTTGTACTAGAGCAAGACCAGACTTACACTTGTCATGTTGACATTAACTTGTACTAGAGCAAGGTCAGACTTACACTTGTCATGTTGACATTAACTTGTACTAGAGCAAGACCAGACTTACACTTGTCATGTTGACATTAACTTGGACTAGAGCAAGACCAGACTTACACTTGTCGTGTTCACATTAACTTGTACTAGAGCAAGACCAGACTTACACTTGTCATGTTGACATTAACTTGTACTAGAGCAAGGTCAGACTTACACTTGTCATGTTGACATTAACTTGGACTAGAGCAAGACCAGACTTACACTTGTCATGTTGACATTAACTTGGACTAGAGCAAGGTCAGACTTACACTTGTCATGTTGACATTAACTTGTACTAGAGCAGGACCAGACTTACACTTGTCATGTTGACATTAACTTGGACTAGAGCAAGACCAGACTTACACTTGTCATGTTGACATTAACTTGTACTAGAGCAAGACCAGACTTACACTTGTCATGTTGACATTAACTTGGACTAGAGCAAGACCAGACTTACACTTGTCATGTTGACATTAACTTGGACTAGAGCAAGACCAGACTTACACTTGTCATGTTGACATTAACTTGTACTAGAGCAAGGTCAGACTTACACTTGTCATGTTGACATTAACTTGTACTAGAGCAGGACCAGACTTACACTTGTCGTGTTGACATTAACTTGTACTAGAGCAGGACCAGACTTACACTTGTCGTGTTGACATTAACTTGGACTAGAGCAGGACCAGACTTACACTTGTCATGTTGACATTAACTTGGACTAGAGCAGGACCAGACTTACACTTGTCATGTTGACATTAACTTGGACTAGAGCAGGGCCAGACTTACACTTGTCATGTTGACATTAACTTGTACTAGAGCAGGACCAGACTTACACTTGTCGTGTTGACATTAACTTGTACTAGAGCAAGACCAGACTTACACTTGTCGTGTTGACATTAACTTGTACTAGAGCAGGACCAGACTTACACTTGTCATGTTGACATTAACTTGTACTAGAGCAAGACCAGACTTACACTTGTCGTGTTGACATTAACTTGGACTAGAGCAGGACCAGACTTACACTTGTCATGTTGACATTAACTTGTACTAGAGCAAGACCAGACTTACACTTGTCATGTTGACATTAACTTGTACTAGAGCAGGACCAGACTTACACTTGTCGTGTTGACATTAACTTGTACTAGAGCAGGACCAGACTTACACTTGTCATGTTGACATTAACTTGTACTAGAGCAAGGTCAGACTTTCACTTGTCATGTTGACATTAACTTGTACTAGAGCAAGACCAGACTTACACTTGTCATGTTGACATTAACTTGGACTAGAGCAGGACCAGACTTATACTTGTCATGTTGACATTAACTTGGACTAGAGCAGGACCAGACTTACACTTGTCATGTTGACATTAACTTGTACTAGAGCAAGACCAGACTTACACTTGTCATGTTGACATTAACTTGTACTAGAGCAGGACCAGACTTATACTTGTCATGTTGACATTAACTTGGACTAGAGCAGGACCAGACTTACACTTGTCATGTTGACATTAACTTGGACTAGAGCAAGACCAGACTTACACTTGTCATGTTGACATTAACCTGGACTAGAGCAAGACCAGACTTACACTTGTCATGTTGACATTAACTTGGACTAGAGCAAGGTCAGACTTACACTTGTCATGTTGACATTAACTTGGACTAGAGCAAGGTCAGACTTACACTTGTCATGTTCACATTAACTTGTACTAGAGCAAGACCAGACTTACACTTGTCATGTTCACATTAACTTGGACTAGAGCAAGACCAGACTTACACTTGTCATGTTGACATTAACTTGTACTAGAGCAGGACCAGACTTACACTTGTCATGTTGACATTAACTTGGACTAGAGCAAGACCAGACTTACACTTGTCATGTTGACATTAACTTGGACTAGAGCAAGACCAGACTTACACTTGTCATGTTGACATTAACTTGGACTAGAGCAAGGTCAGACTTTCACTTGTCATGTTGACATTAACTTGTACTAGAGCAAGACCAGACTTACACTTGTCATGTTGACATTAACTTGTACTAGAGCAGGACCAGACTTACACTTGTCGTGTTGACATTAACTTGGACTAGAGCAAGACCAGACTTACACTTGTCGTGTTGACATTAACTTGTACTAGAGCAGGGTCAGACTTACACTTGTCATGTTGACATTAACTTGTACTAGAGCAGGACCAGACTTACACTTGTCGTGTTGACATTAACTTGGACTAGAGCAAGACCAGACTTACACTTGTCATGTTGACATTAACTTGGACTAGAGCAGGACCAGACTTACACTTGTCATGTTGACATTAACTTGGACTAGAGCAAGACCACACTTACACTTGTCATGTTGACATTAACTTGGACTAGAGCAAGACCACACTTACACTTGTCATGTTGACATTAACTTGGACTAGAGCAAGACCAGACTTACACTTGTCATGTTGACATTAACTTGGACTAGAGCAAGACCAGACTTACACTTGTCATGTTGACATTAACTTGTACTAGAGCAAGACCAGACTTACACTTGTCATGTTGACATTAACTTGGACTAGAGCAGGACCAGACTTACACTTGTCATGTTGACATTAACTTGTACTAGAGCAAGACCAGACTTACACTTGTCATGTTGACATTAACTTGTACTAGAGCAAGGTCAGACTTACACTTGTCATGTTGACATTAACTTGTACTAGAGCAAGACCAGACTTACACTTGTCATGTTGACATTAACTTGTACTAGAGCAAGACCAGACTTACACTTGTCATGTTGACATTAACTTGTACTAGAGCAAGACCAGACTTACACTTGTCATGTTGACATTAACTTGTACTAGAGCAGGACCAGACTTACACTTGTCGTGTTGACATTAACTTGTACTAGAGCAGGACCAGACTTACACTTGTCATGTTGACATTAACTTGTACTAGAGCAGGACCAGACTTACACTTGTCATGTTGACATTAACTTGTACTAGAGCAAGGTCAGACTTACACTTGTCATGTTGACATTAACTTGGACTAGAGCAAGGTCAGACTTACACTTGTCATGTTGACATTAACTTGTACTAGAGCAGGACCAGACTTACACTTGTCATGTTGACATTAACTTGTACTAGAGCAAGACCAGACTTACACTTGTCATGTTGACATTAACTTGGACTAGAGCAAGACCAGACTTACACTTGTCATGTTGACATTAACTTGTACTAGAGCAGGACCAGACTTACACTTGTCATGTTGACATTAACTTGTACTAGAGCAAGACCAGACTTACACTTGTCATGTTGACATTAACTTGGACTAGAGCAGGGCCAGACTTACACTTGTCATGTTGACATTAACTTGTACTAGAGCAAGACCAGACTTACACTTGTCATGTTGACATTAACTTGGACTAGAGCAAGACCAGACTTACACTTGTCATGTTGACATTAACTTGTACTAGAGCAGGACCAGACTTACACTTGTCATGTTGACATTAACTTGTACTAGAGCAAGACCAGACTTACACTTGTCATGTTGACATTAACTTGGACTAGAGCAAGACCAGACTTACACTTGTCATGTTGACATTAACTTGGACTAGAGCAAGACCAGACTTACACTTGTCATGTTGACATTAACTTGTACTAGAGCAGGACCAGACTTACACTTGTCATGTTGACATTAACTTGGACTAGAGCAAGACCAGACTTACACTTGTCATGTTGACATTAACTTGGACTAGAGCAAGACCAGACTTACACTTGTCATGTTGACATTAACTTGGACTAGAGCAAGGTCAGACTTTCACTTGTCATGTTGACATTAACTTGTACTAGAGCAAGACCAGACTTACACTTGTCATGTTGACATTAACTTGTACTAGAGCAGGACCAGACTTACACTTGTCGTGTTGACATTAACTTGGACTAGAGCAAGACCAGACTTACACTTGTCGTGTTGACATTAACTTGTACTAGAGCAGGGTCAGACTTACACTTGTCATGTTGACATTAACTTGTACTAGAGCAGGACCAGACTTACACTTGTCGTGTTGACATTAACTTGGACTAGAGCAAGACCAGACTTTCACTTGTCATGTTGACATTAACTTGTACTAGAGCAAGACCAGACTTACACTTGTCATGTTGACATTAACTTGTACTAGAGCAAGACCAGACTTACACTTGTCATGTTGACATTAACTTGTACTAGAGCAAGACCAGACTTACACTTGTCATGTTGACATTAACTTGTACTAGAGCAAGACCAGACTTACACTTGTCATGTTGACATTAACTTGGACTAGAGCAGGACCAGACTTACACTTGTCATGTTGACATTAACTTGGACTAGAGCAGGACCAGACTTACACTTGTCATGTTGACATTAACTTGGACTAGAGCAGGACCAGACTTTCACTTGTCATGTTGACATTAACTTGGACTAGAGCAAGACCAGACTTTCACTTGTCATGTTGACATTAACTTGGACCTAGAGCAGGACCAGACTTACACTTGTCATGTTGACATTAACTTGTACTAGAGCAAGACCAGACTTACACTTGTCGTGTTGACATTAACTTGTACTAGAGCAAGACCAGACTTACACTTGTCATGTTGACATTAACTTGGACTAGAGCAGGACCAGACTTACACTTGTCATGTTGACATTAACTTGGACTAGAGCAAGACCACACTTACACTTGTCATGTTGACATTAACTTGGACTAGAGCAGGACCAGACTTACACTTGTCATGTTGACATTAGCTTGGACTAGAGCAAGACCAGACTTACACTTGTCATGTTGACATTAACTTGGACTAGAGCAAGACCAGACTTACACTTGTCATGTTGACATTAACTTGTACTAGAGCAGGGTCAGACTTACACTTGTCATGTTGACATTAACTTGTACTAGAGCAGGGTCAGACTTACACTTGTCATGTTGACATTAACTTGGACTAGAGCAAGACCAGACTTTCACTTGTCATGTTGACATTAACTTGGACTAGAGCAAGACCAGACTTACACTTGTCGTGTTGACATTAACTTGTACTAGAGCAGGGCCAGACTTACACTTGTCATGTTGACATTAACTTGTACTAGAGCAGGACCAGACTTTCACTTGTCATGTTGACATTAACTTGTACTAGAGCAAGACCAGACTTACACTTGTCATGTTGACATTAACTTGTACTAGAGCAAGACCAGACTTACACTTGTCATGTTGACATTAACTTGTACTAGAGCAAGACCAGACTTACACTTGTCATGTTGACATTAACTTGTACTAGAGCAAGACCAGACTTACACTTGTCATGTTGACATTAACTTGTACTAGAGCAAGACCAGACTTACACTTGTCATGTTGACATTAACTTGTACTAGAGCAAGACCAGACTTACACTTGTCATGTTGACATTAACTTGGACTAGAGCAGGACCAGACTTACACTTGTCATGTTGACATTAACTTGTACTAGAGCAAGACCAGACTTACACTTGTCATGTTGACATTAACTTGTACTAGAGCAAGACCAGACTTACACTTGTCATGTTGACATTAACTTGTACTAGAGCAAGACCAGACTTACACTTGTCATGTTGACATTAACTTGTACTAGAGCAAGGTCAGACTTACACTTGTCATGTTGACATTAACTTGTACTAGAGCAAGACCAGACTTACACTTGTCGTGTTGACATTAACTTGTACTAGAGCAGGACCAGACTTACACTTGTCATGTTGACATTAACCTTGTACTAGAGCAAGACCAGACTTACACTTGTCATGTTGACATTAAACTTGTACTAGAGCAAGACCAGACTTACACTTGTCATGTTGACATTAACTTGTACTAGAGCAAGACCAGACTTACACTTGTCATGTTGACATTAACTTGTACTAGAGCAAGGTCAGACTTACACTTGTCATGTTGACATTAACTTGTACTAGAGCAAGACCAGACTTACACTTGTCGTGTTGACATTAACTTGTACTAGAGCAGGACCAGACTTACACTTGTCATGTTGACATTAACTTGGACTAGAGCAAGACCAGACTTACACTTGTCATGTTGACATTAACTTGGACTAGAGCAGGACCAGACTTACACTTGTCATGTTGACATTAACTTGGACTAGAGCAGGACCAGACTTACACTTGTCATGTTGACATTAACTTGTACTAGAGCAAGGTCAGACTTACACTTGTCGTGTTGACATTAACTTGTACTAGAGCAAGACCAGACTTACACTTGTCATGTTGACATTAACTTGTACTAGAGCAAGACCAGACTTACACTTGTCATGTTGACATTAACTTGGACTAGAGCAGGACCAGACTTTCACTTGTCATGTTGACATTAACTTGTACTAGAACAAGACCAGACTTACACTTGTCATGTTGACATTAACTTGTACTAGAGCAAGGTCAGACTTACACTTGTCATGTTGACATTAACTTGTACTAGAGCAGGGCCAGGACTTACACTTGTCATGTTGACATTAACTTGGACTAGAGCAAGACCAGACTTACACTTGTCATGTTGACATTAACTTGTACTAGAGCAAGACCAGACTTACACTTGTCATGTTGACATTAACTTGTACTAGAGCAGGGCCAGACTTACACTTGTCATGTTGACATTAACTTGTACTAGAGCAGGGCCAGACTTACACTTGTCATGTTGACATTAACTTGGACTAGAGCAAGACCAGACTTACACTTGTCATGTTGACATTAACTTGTACTAGAGCAGGGTCAGACTTACACTTGTCATGTTGACATTAACTTGGACTAGAGCAAGACCAGACCTTACACTTGTCATGTTGACATTAACTTGTACTAGAGCAGGACCAGACTTACACTTGTCATGTTGACATTAACTTGGACTAGAGCAAGGTCAGACTTTCACTTGTCATGTTGACATTAACTTGTACTAGAGCAGGACCAAACTTACACTTGTCATGTTGACATTAACTTGTACTAGAGCAAGACCAGACTTACACTTGTCATGTTGACATTAACTTGTACTAGAGCAGGACCAGACTTACACTTGTCATGTTGACATTAACTTGGACTAGAGCAAGACCAGACTTACACTTGTCATGTTGACATTAACTTGGACTAGAGCAAGGTCAGACTTACACTTGTCATGTTGACATTAACTTGTACTAGAGCAGGACCAGACTTACACTGTCATGTTGACATTAACTTGGACTAGAGCAAGACCAGACTTACACTTGTCATGTTGACATTAACTTGGACTAGAGCAGGACCAGACTTACACTTGTCATGTTGACATTAAACTTGGACTAGAGCAAGGTCAGACTTTCACTTGTCATGTTGACATTAACTTGTACTAGAGCAGGACCAAACTTACACTTGTCATGTTGACATTAACTTGTACTAGAGCAAGACCAGACTTACACTTGTCATGTTGACATTAACTTGTACTAGAGCAGGGTCAGACTTACACTTGTCATGTTGACATTAACTTGTACTAGAGCAAGACCAGACTTACACTTGTCATGTTGACATTAACTTGGACTAGAGCAAGGTCAGACTTACACTTGTCATGTTGACATTAACTTGTACTAGAGCAGGACCAGACTTACACTTGTCATGTTGACATTAACTTGGACTAGAGCAAGACCAGACTTACACTTGTCATGTTGACATTAACTTGTACTAGAGCAGGACCAGACTTACACTTGTCATGTTGACATTAACTTGGACTAGAGCAAGGTCAGACTTTCACTTGTCATGTTGACATTAACTTGTACTAGAGCAGGACCAGACTTACACTTGTCATGTTGACATTAACTTGTACTAGAGCAAGACCAGACTTACACTTGTCATGTTGACATTAACTTGTACTAGAGCAAGACCAGACTTACACTTGTCATGTTGACATTAACTTGTACTAGAGCAAGGTCAGACTTACACTTGTCATGTTGACATTAACTTGGACTAGAGCAAGGTCAGACTTACACTTGTCATGTTGACATTAACTTGGACTAGAGCAAGACCAGACTTACACTTGTCATGTTGACATTAACTTGGACTAGAGCAGGGCCAGACTTACACTTGTCATGTTGACATTAACTTGTACTAGAGCAGGACCAGACTTACACTTGTCATGTTGACATTAACTTGGACTAGAGCAAGGTCAGACTTACACTTGTCATGTTGACATTAACTTGTACTAGAGCAGGACCAGACTTACACTTGTCATGTTGACATTAACTTGGACTAGAGCAAGACCAGACTTACACTTGTCATGTTGACATTAACTTGGACTAGAGCAAGGTCAGACTTACACTTGTCATGTTGACATTAACTTGGACTAGAGCAAGGTCAGACTTACACTTGTCATGTTGACATTAACTTGGACTAGAGCAAGGTCAGACTTACACTTGTCATGTTGACATTAACTTGTACTAGAGCAGGACCAGACTTACACTTGTCATGTTGACATTAACTTGTACTAGAGCAAGACCAGACTTACACTTGTCATGTTGACATTAACTTGGACTAGAGCAAGGTCAGACTTTCACTTGTCATGTTGACATTAACTTGTACTAGAGCAGACCAAACTTACACTTGTCATGTTGACATTAACTTGTACTAGAGCAAGGACCAGACTTACACTTGTCATGTTGACATTAACTTGTACTAGAGCAGGGTCAGACTTACACTTGTCATGTTGACATTAACTTGTACTAGAGCAAGACCAGACCTTACACTTGTCATGTTGACATTAACTTGGACTAGAGCAAGGTCAGACTTACACTTGTCATGTTGACATTAACTTGGACTAGAGCAAGGTCAGACTTACACTTGTCATGTTGACATTAACTTGTACTAGAGCAAGACCAGACTTACACTTGTCATGTTGACATTAACTTGTACTAGAGCAAGACCAGACTTACACTTGTCATGTTGACATTAACTTGGACTAGAGCAAGGTCAGACTTACACTTGTCATGTTGACATTAACTTGGACTAGAGCAAGACCAGACTTACACTTGTCATGTTGACATTAACTTGTACTAGAGCAGGACCAGACTTACACTTGTCATGTTGACATTAACTTGGACTAGAGCAAGACCAGACTTACACTTGTCATGTTGACATTAACTTGTACTAGAGCAGGACCAGACTTACACTTGTCATGTTGACATTAACTTGTACTAGAGCAAGACCAGACTTACACTTGTCATGTTGACATTAACTTGGACTAGAGCAAGGTCAGACTTACACTTGTCATGTTGACATTAACTTGGACTAGAGCAAGGTCAGACTTACACTTGTCATGTTGACATTAACTTGTACTAGAGCAGGACCAGACTTACACTTGTCATGTTGACATTAACTTGTACTAGAGCAGGACCAGACTTACACTTGTCATGTTGACATTAACTTGTACTAGAGCAAGACCAGACTTACACTTGTCATGTTGACATTAACTTGGACTAGAGCAAGGTCAGACTTACACTTGTCATGTTGACATTAACTTGTACTAGAGCAGGACCAGACTTACACTTGTCATGTTGACATTAACTTGGACTAGAGCAAGACCAGACTTACACTTGTCATGTTGACATTAACTTGTACTAGAGCAGGACCAGACTTTCACTTGTCATGTTGACATTAACTTGTACTAGAGCAGGACCAGACTTTCACTTGTCATGTTGACATTAACTTGGACTAGAGCAAGACCAGACTTTCACTTGTCATGTTGACATTAACTTGTACTAGAGCAGGACCAGACTTTCACTTGTCATGTTGACATTAACTTGACTAGAGCAGGACCAGACTTTCACTTGTCATGTTGACATTAACTTGTACTAGAGCAAGGTCAGACTTACACTTGTCATGTTGACATTAACTTGTACTAGAGCAAGACCAGACTTACACTTGTCATGTTGACATTAACTTGTACTAGAGCAGGGCCAGACTTACACTTGTCATGTTGACATTAACTTGTACTAGAGCAAGACCAGACTTACACTTGTCATGTTGACATTAACTTGTACTAGAGCAAGGTCAGACTTACACTTGTCATGTTGACATTAACTTGTACTAGAGCAAGACCAGACTTACACTTGTCATGTTGACATTAACTTGGACTAGAGCAGGACCAGACTTTCACTTGTCATGTTGACATTAACTTGTACTAGAGCAAGACCAGACTTACACTTGTCATGTTGACATTAACTTGTACTAGAGCAGGACCAGACTTACACTTGTCATGTTGACATTAACTTGTACTAGAGCAAGACCAGACTTACACTTGTCATGTTGACATTAACTTGGACTAGAGCAAGACCAGACTTACACTTGTCATGTTGACATTAACTTGTACTAGAGCAAGACCAGACTTACACTTGTCATGTTGACATTAACTTGGACTAGAGCAGGACCAGACTTTCACTTGTCATGTTGACATTAACTTGTACTAGAGCAAGACCAGACTTACACTTGTCATGTTGACATTAACTTGTACTAGAGCAGGACCAGACTTACACTTGTCATGTTGACATTAACTTGTACTAGAGCAGGACCAGACTTACACTTGTCATGTTGACATTAACTTGTACTAGAGCAAGACCAGACTTACACTTGTCATGTTGACATTAACTTGGACTAGAGCAAGACCAGACTTACACTTGTCATGTTGACATTAACTTGTACTAGAGCAAGACCAGACTTACACTTGTCATGTTGACATTAACTTGGACTAGAGCAAGACCAGACTTACACTTGTCATGTTGACATTAACTTGGACTAGAGCAAGACCAGACTTACACTTGTCATGTTGACATTAACTTGGACTAGAGCAAGACCAGACTTACACTTGTCATGTTGACATTAACTTGTACTAGAGCAAGACCAGACTTACACTTGTCATGTTGACATTAACTTGGACTAGAGCAAGACCAGACTTACACTTGTCATGTTGACATTAACTTGGACTAGAGCAGGACCAGACTTACACTTGTCATGTTGACATTAACTTGGACTAGAGCAAGGTCAGACTTACACTTGTCATGTTGACATTAACTTGGACTAGAGCAAGACCAGACTTACACTTGTCATGTTGACATTAACTTGTACTAGAGCAGGGCCAGACTTACACTTGTCATGTTGACATTAACTTGTACTAGAGCAAGGTCAGACTTACACTTGTCATGTTGACATTAACTTGTACTAGAGCAAGGTCAGACTTTCACTTGTCATGTTGACATTAACTTGTACTAGAGCAAGACCAGACTTACACTTGTCATGTTGACATTAACTTGTACTAGAGCAAGACCAGACTTACACTTGTCATGTTGACATTAACTTGTACTAGAGCAGGGCCAGACTTACACTTGTCATGTTGACATTAACTTGTACTAGAGCAAGACCAGACTTACACTTGTCATGTTGACATTAACTTGTACTAGAGCAAGGTCAGACTTTCACTTGTCATGTTGACATTAACTTGTACTAGAGCAAGACCAGACTTACACTTGTCATGTTGACATTAACTTGGACTAGAGCAAGACCAGACTTACACTTGTCATGTTGACATTAACTTGGACTAGAGCAAGACCAGACTTACACTTGTCATGTTGACATTAACTTGGACTAGAGCAAGACCAGACTTACACTTGTCATGTTGACATTAACTTGTACTAGAGCAAGACCAGACTTACACTTGTCATGTTGACATTAACTTGGACTAGAGCAAGACCAGACTTACACTTGTCATGTTGACATTAACTTGGACTAGAGCAGGACCAGACTTACACTTGTCATGTTGACATTAACTTGGACTAGAGCAAGGTCAGACTTACACTTGTCATGTTGACATTAACTTGGACTAGAGCAAGACCAGACTTACACTTGTCATGTTGACATTAACTTGTACTAGAGCAGGGCCAGACTTACACTTGTCATGTTGACATTAACTTGTACTAGAGCAAGGTCAGACTTACACTTGTCATGTTGACATTAACTTGGACTAGAGCAAGACCAGACTTACACTTGTCATGTTGACATTAACTTGGACTAGAGCAGGACCAGACTTACACTTGTCATGTTGACATTAACTTGTACTAGAGCAAGGTCAGACTTACACTTGTCATGTTGACATTAACTTGGACTAGAGCAAGGTCAGACTTACACTTGTCATGTTGACATTAACTTGTACTAGAGCAAGGTCAGACTTACACTTGTCATGTTGACATTAACTTGGACTAGAGCAAGGCCAGACTTACACTTGTCATGTTGACATTAACTTGTACTAGAGCAAGACCAGACTTACACTTGTCATGTTGACATTAACTTGTACTAGAGCAAGACCAGACTTACACTTGTCATGTTGACATTAACTTGTACTAGAGCAGGACCAGACTTACACTTGTCATGTTGACATTAACTTGGACTAGAGCAAGGTCAGACTTACACTTGTCATGTTGACATTAACTTGTACTAGAGCAAGACCAGACTTACACTTGTCATGTTGACATTAACTTGTACTAGAGCAAGACCAGACTTACACTTGTCATGTTGACATTAACTTGTACTAGAGCAAGACCAGACTTACACTTGTCATGTTGACATTAACTTGTACTAGAGCAAGACCAGACTTACACTTGTCATGTTGACATTAACTTGTACTAGAGCAAGACCAGACTTACACTTGTCATGTTGACATTAACTTGTACTAGAGCAAGACCAGACTTACACTTGTCATGTTGACATTAACTTGTACTAGAGCAAGGTCAGACTTACACTTGTCATGTTGACATTAACTTGGACTAGAGCAAGACCAGACTTACACTTGTCATGTTGACATTAACTTGTACTAGAGCAAGGTCAGACTTACACTTGTCATGTTGACATTAACTTGGACTAGAGCAAGACCAGACTTACACTTGTCATGTTGACATTAACTTGGACTAGAGCAAGGTCAGACTTACACTTGTCATGTTGACATTAACTTGTACTAGAGCAGGACCAGACTTACACTTGTCATGTTGACATTAACTTGGACTAGAGCAAGACCAGACTTACACTTGTCATGTTGACATTAACTTGTACTAGAGCAAGACCAGACTTACACTTGTCATGTTGACATTAACTTGGACTAGAGCAAGACCAGACTTACACTTGTCATGTTGACATTAACTTGTACTAGAGCAAGACCAGACTTACACTTGTCATGTTGACATTAACTTGGACTAGAGCAGGACCAGACTTACACTTGTCGTGTTGACATTAACTTGTACTAGAGCAGGACCAGACTTACACTTGTCATGTTGACATTAACTTGTACTAGAGCAGGACCAGACTTACACTTGTCATGTTGACATTAACTTGGACTAGAGCAAGACCAGACTTACACTTGTCATGTTGACATTAACTTGTACTAGAGCAAGACCAGACTTACACTTGTCATGTTGACATTAACTTGGACTAGAGCAAGACCAGACTTACACTTGTCATGTTGACATTAACTTGGACTAGAGCAAGACCAGACTTACACTTGTCATGTTGACATTAACTTGTACTAGAGCAAGGTCAGACTTACACTTGTCATGTTGACATTAACTTGTACTAGAGCAGGACCAGACTTACACTTGTCGTGTTGACATTAACTTGTACTAGAGCAGGACCAGACTTACACTTGTCGTGTTGACATTAACTTGTACTAGAGCAAGACCAGACTTACACTTGTCATGTTGACATTAACTTGGACTAGAGCAGGGCCAGACTTACACTTGTCATGTTGACATTAACTTGTACTAGAGCAAGACCAGACTTACACTTGTCATGTTGACATTAACTTGGACTAGAGCAAGACCAGACTTACACTTGTCATGTTGACATTAACTTGGACTAGAGCAAGACCAGACTTACACTTGTCATGTTGACATTAACTTGGACTAGAGCAAGACCAGACTTACACTTGTCATGTTGACATTAACTTGGACTAGAGCAAGACCAGACTTACACTTGTCATGTTGACATTAACTTGTACTAGAGCAAGGTCAGACTTACACTTGTCATGTTGACATTAACTTGGACTAGAGCAAGACCAGACTTACACTTGTCATGTTGACATTAACTTGGACTAGAGCAAGGTCAGACTTACACTTGTCATGTTGACATTAACTTGTACTAGAGCAGGACCAGACTTACACTTGTCATGTTGACATTAACTTGGACTAGAGCAAGACCAGACTTACACTTGTCATGTTGACATTAACTTGTACTAGAGCAAGACCAGACTTACACTTGTCATGTTGACATTAACTTGGACTAGAGCAAGACCAGACTTACACTTGTCATGTTGACATTAACTTGGACTAGAGCAAGACCAGACTTACACTTGTCATGTTGACATTAACTTGTACTAGAGCAAGGTCAGACTTACACTTGTCATGTTGACATTAACTTGTACTAGAGCAGGACCAGACTTACACTTGTCGTGTTGACATTAACTTGTACTAGAGCAGGACCAGACTTACACTTGTCGTGTTGACATTAACTTGTACTAGAGCAAGACCAGACTTACACTTGTCATGTTGACATTAACTTGGACTAGAGCAGGGCCAGACTTACACTTGTCATGTTGACATTAACTTGTACTAGAGCAAGACCAGACTTACACTTGTCGTGTTGACATTAACTTGTACTAGAGCAGGACCAGACTTACACTTGTCGTGTTGACATTAACTTGTACTAGAGCAAGACCAGACTTACACTTGTCGTGTTGACATTAACTTGTACTAGAGCAGGACCAGACTTACACTTGTCATGTTGACATTAACTTGTACTAGAGCAAGACCAGACTTACACTTGTCGTGTTGACATTAACTTGGACTAGAGCAGGACCAGACTTACACTTGTCATGTTGACATTAACTTGTACTAGAGCAAGACCAGACTTACACTTGTCATGTTGACATTAACTTGTACTAGAGCAAGGTCAGACTTACACTTGTCATGTTGACATTAACTTGTACTAGAGCAAGACCAGACTTACACTTGTCATGTTGACATTAACTTGTACTAGAGCAGGACCAGACTTACACTTGTCATGTTGACATTAACTTGTACTAGAGCAAGACCAGACTTACACTTGTCATGTTGACATTAACTTGGACTAGAGCAAGACCAGACTTACACTTGTCATGTTGACATTAACTTGTACTAGAGCAGGACCAGACTTACACTTGTCATGTTGACATTAACTTGTACTAGAGCAAGACCAGACTTACACTTGTCATGTTGACATTAACTTGGACTAGAGCAAGACCAGACTTACACTTGTCATGTTGACATTAACTTGTACTAGAGCAGGACCAGACTTACACTTGTCATGTTGACATTAACTTGGACTAGAGCAAGACCAGACTTACACTTGTCATGTTGACATTAACTTGTACTAGAGCAAGACCAGACTTACACTTGTCATGTTGACATTAACTTGGACTAGAGCAAGACCAGACTTACACTTGTCATGTTGACATTAACTTGTACTAGAGCAAGACCAGACTTACACTTGTCATGTTGACATTAACTTGGACTAGAGCAAGACCAGACTTACACTTGTCATGTTGACATTAACTTGTACTAGAGCAGGACCAGACTTACACTTGTCGTGTTGACATTAACTTGTACTAGAGCAAGACCAGACTTACACTTGTCGTGTTGACATTAACTTGTACTAGAGCAGGACCAGACTTACACTTGTCATGTTGACATTAACTTGGACTAGAGCAGGACCAGACTTACACTTGTCATGTTGACATTAACTTGGACTAGAGCAAGACCAGACTTACACTTGTCGTGTTGACATTAACTTGTACTAGAGCAGGACCAGACTTACACTTGTCGTGTTGACATTAACTTGTACTAGAGCAAGACCAGACTTACACTTGTCGTGTTGACATTAACTTGTACTAGAGCAAGGTCAGACTTACACTTGTCGTGTTGACATTAACTTGGACTAGAGCAAGACCAGACTTACACTTGTCGTGTTGACATTAACTTGTACTAGAGCAAGACCAGACTTACACTTGTCGTGTTGACATTAACTTGTACTAGAGCAAGACCAGACTTACACTTGTCGTGTTGACATTAACTTGTACTAGAGCAAGGTCAGACTTACACTTGTCGTGTTGACATTAACTTGTACTAGAGCAGGACCAGACTTACACTTGTCGTGTTGACATTAACTTGTACTAGAGCAGGACCAGACTTACACTTGTCATGTTGACATTAACTTGTACTAGAGCAAGACCAGACTTACACTTGTCGTGTTGACATTAACTTGGACTAGAGCAAGACCAGACTTTCACTTGTCATGTTGACATTAACTTGTACTAGAGCAAGACCAGACTTACACTTGTCGTGTTGACATTAACTTGTACTAGAGCAGGACCAGACTTACACTTGTCATGTTGACATTAACTTGTACTAGAGCAAGACCAGACTTACACTTGTCGTGTTGACATTAACTTGGACTAGAGCAGGACCAGACTTACACTTGTCATGTTGACATTAACTTGTACTAGAGCAAGACCAGACTTACACTTGTCGTGTTGACATTAACTTGTACTAGAGCAGGACCAGACTTACACTTGTCATGTTGACATTAACTTGTACTAGAGCAAGACCAGACTTACACTTGTCATGTTGACATTAACTTGTACTAGAGCAAGACCAGACTTACACTTGTCATGTTGACATTAACTTGGACTAGAGCAAGACCAGACTTACACTTGTCATGTTGACATTAACTTGTACTAGAGCAGGGCCAGACTTACACTTGTCATGTTGACATTAACTTGTACTAGAGCAAGTCCAGACTTACACTTGTCATGTTGACATTAACTTGTACTAGAGCAAGACCAGACTTTCACTTGTCATGTTGACATTAACTTGTACTAGAGCAAGACCAGACTTACACTTGTCATGTTGACATTAACTTGTACTAGAGCAAGACCAGACTTTCACTTGTCATGTTGACATTAACTTGTACTAGAGCAAGGTCAGACTTACACTTGTCATGTTGACATTAACTTGTACTAGAGCAGGACCAGACTTTCACTTGTCATGTTGACATTAACTTGGACTAGAGCAGGACCAGACTTACACTTGTCGTGTTGACATTAACTTGTACTAGAGCAAGACCAGACTTACACTTGTCATGTTGACATTAACTTGTACTAGAGCAAGACCAGACTTTCACTTGTCATGTTGACATTAACTTGTACTAGAGCAAGGTCAGACTTACACTTGTCATGTTGACATTAACTTGTACTAGAGCAGGACCAGACTTACACTTGTCATGTTGACATTAACTTGGACTAGAGCAGGACCAGACTTACACTTGTCGTGTTGACATTAACTTGGACTAGAGCAAGACCAGACTTACACTTGTCATGTTGACATTAACTTGGACTAGAGCAGGACCAGACTTACACTTGTCATGTTGACATTAACTTGTACTAGAGCAAGACCAGACTTACACTTGTCATGTTGACATTAACTTGTACTAGAGCAAGACCAGACTTACACTTGTCATGTTGACATTAACTTGGACTAGAGCAGGACCAGACTTACACTTGTCATGTTGACATTAACTTGTACTAGAGCAGGACCAGACTTACACTTGTCATGTTGACATTAACTTGGACTAGAGCAAGACCAGACTTACACTTGTCATGTTGACATTAACTTGGACTAGAGCAGGACCAGACTTACACTTGTCATGTTGACATTAACTTGTACTAGAGCAAGACCAGACTTACACTTGTCATGTTGACATTAACTTGTACTAGAGCAGGACCAGACTTACACTTGTCATGTTGACATTAACTTGTACTAGAGCAAGACCAGACTTACACTTGTCATGTTGACATTAACTTGTACTAGAGCAAGACCAGACTTACACTTGTCATGTTGACATTAACTTGTACTAGAGCAGGGTCAGACTTACACTTGTCATGTTGACATTAACTTGTACTAGAGCAAGGTCAGACTTACACTTGTCATGTTGACATTAACTTGGACTAGAGCAAGGTCAGACTTACACTTGTCATGTTGACATTAACTTGGACTAGAGCAAGGTCAGACTTACACTTGTCATGTTGACATTAACTTGGACTAGAGCAGGACCAGACTTACACTTGTCATGTTGACATTAACTTGTACTAGAGCAAGACCAGACTTACACTTGTCATGTTGACATTAACTTGGACTAGAGCAGGGCCAGACTTACACTTGTCATGTTGACATTAACTTGGACTAGAGCAAGGTCAGACTTACACTTGTCATGTTGACATTAACTTGTACTAGAGCAAGACCAGACTTACACTTGTCATGTTGACATTAACTTGGACTAGAGCAAGACCAGACTTACACTTGTCATGTTGACATTAACTTGTACTAGAGCAAGACCAGACTTACACTTGTCATGTTGACATTAACTTGGACTAGAGCAAGACCAGACTTACACTTGTCATGTTGACATTAACTTGGACTAGAGCAAGACCAGACTTACACTTGTCATGTTGACATTAACTTGGACTAGAGCAGGACCAGACTTACACTTGTCATGTTGACATTAACTTGGACTAGAGCAGGACCAGACTTACACTTGTCATGTTGACATTAACTTGGACTAGAGCAAGGTCAGACTTACACTTGTCATGTTGACATTAACTTGTACTAGAGCAAGACCAGACTTACACTTGTCATGTTGACATTAACTTGGACTAGAGCAGGGCCAGACTTACACTTGTCATGTTGACATTAACTTGTACTAGAGCAAGACCAGACTTACACTTGTCATGTTGACATTAACTTGGACTAGAGCAGGGCCAGACTTACACTTGTCATGTTGACATTAACTTGGACTAGAGCAAGACCAGACTTACACTTGTCATGTTGACATTAACTTGGACTAGAGCAGGACCAGACTTACACTTGTCATGTTGACATTAACTTGGACTAGAGCAAGGTCAGACTTACACTTGTCATGTTGACATTAACTTGGACTAGAGCAAGACCAGACTTACACTTGTCATGTTGACATTAACTTGTACTAGAGCAAGACCAGACTTACACTTGTCATGTTGACATTAACTTGTACTAGAGCAAGGTCAGACTTACACTTGTCATGTTGACATTAACTTGGACTAGAGCAAGGTCAGACTTACACTTGTCATGTTGACATTAACTTGGACTAGAGCAAGGTCAGACTTACACTTGTCATGTTGACATTAACTTGTACTAGAGCAGGACCAGACTTACACTTGTCATGTTGACATTAACTTGGACTAGAGCAAGGTCAGACTTACACTTGTCATGTTGACATTAACTTGGACTAGAGCAAGACCAGACTTACACTTGTCATGTTGACATTAACTTGGACTAGAGCAAGGTCAGACTTACACTTGTCATGTTGACATTAACTTGGACTAGAGCAGGACCAGACTTACACTTGTCATGTTGACATTAACTTGGACTAGAGCAGGACCAGACTTACACTTGTCATGTTGACATTAACTTGTACTAGAGCAAGACCAGACTTTCACTTGTCATGTTGACATTAACTTGGACTAGAGCAAGACCAGACTTACACTTGTCATGTTGACATTAACTTGTACTAGAGCAAGACCAGACTTACACTTGTCATGTTGACATTAACTTGGACTAGAGCAGGGCCAGACTTACACTTGTCATGTTGACATTAACTTGGACTAGAGCAAGACCAGACTTACACTTGTCGTGTTCACATTAACTTGGACTAGAGCAGGACCAGACTTACACTTGTCATGTTGACATTAACTTGGACTAGAGCAGGACCAGACTTACACTTGTCATGTTGACATTAACTTGGACTAGAGCAAGGTCAGACTTACACTTGTCATGTTGACATTAACTTGGACTAGAGCAAGACCAGACTTACACTTGTCGTGTTGACATTAACTTGTACTAGAGCAAGACCAGACTTACACTTGTCATGTTGACATTAACTTGTACTAGAGCAAGACCAGACTTACACTTGTCATGTTGACATTAACTTGGACTAGAGCAAGACCAGACTTACACTTGTCATGTTGACATTAACTTGGACTAGAGCAAGACCAGACTTACACTTGTCATGTTGACATTAACTTGGACTAGAGCAGGACCAGACTTACACTTGTCATGTTGACATTAACTTGGACTAGAGCAGGACCAGACTTACACTTGTCATGTTGACATTAACTTGTACTAGAGCAAGACCAGACTTACACTTGTCATGTTGACATTAACTTGGACTAGAGCAGGACCAGACTTACACTTGTCATGTTGACATTAACTTGGACTAGAACAGGACCAGACTTACACTTGTCATGTTGACATTAACTTGTACTAGAGCAGGACCAGACTTACACTTGTCATGTTGACATTAACTTGTACTAGAGCAGGGCCAGACTTACACTTGTCATGTTGACATTAACCTGTACTAGAGCAAGGTCAGACTTACACTTGTCATGTTGACATTAACTTGGACTAGAGCAAGGTCAGACTTACACTTGTCATGTTGACATTAACTTGGACTAGAGCAAGACCAGACTTACACTTGTCATGTTGACATTAACTTGTACTAGAGCAAGACCAGACTTTCACTTGTCATGTTGACATTAACTTGTACTAGAGCAGGGCCAGACTTACACTTGTCATGTTGACATTAACTTGTACTAGAGCAAGGTCAGACTTACACTTGTCATGTTGACATTAACTTGTACTAGAGCAAGACCAGACTTACACTTGTCATGTTGACATTAACTTGTACTAGAGCAAGACCAGACTTACACTTGTCGTGTTCACATTAACTTGGACTAGAGCAAGACCAGACTTACACTTGTCATGTTGACATTAACTTGTACTAGAGCAAGACCAGACTTACACTTGTCATGTTGACATTAACTTGTACTAGAGCAAGACCAGACTTTCACTTGTCATGTTGACATTAACTTGGACTAGAGCAGGACCAGACTTACACTTGTCATGTTGACATTAACTTGGACTAGAGCAAGACCAGACTTACACTTGTCATGTTGACATTAACTTGTACTAGAGCAAGACCAGACTTTCACTTGTCATGTTGACATTAACTTGTACTAGAGCAAGACCAGACTTACACTTGTCATGTTGACATTAACTTGGACTAGAGCAAGACCAGACTTACACTTGTCATGTTGACATTAACTTGTACTAGAGCAAGACCAGACTTTCACTTGTCATGTTGACATTAACTTGTACTAGAGCAAGACCAGACTTACACTTGTCATGTTGACATTAACTTGTACTAGAGCAAGACCAGACTTACACTTGTCATGTTGACATTAACTTGGACTAGAGCAGGACCAGACTTACACTTGTCATGTTGACATTAACTTGGACTAGAGCAAGACCAGACTTACACTTGTCATGTTGACATTAACTTGTACTAGAGCAGGACCAGACTTACACTTGTCATGTTGACATTAACTTGTACTAGAGCAAGACCAGACTTACACTTGTCATGTTGACATTAACTTGGACTAGAGCAGGACCAGACTTACACTTGTCATGTTGACATTAACTTGGACTAGAGCAAGACCAGACTTACACTTGTCATGTTGACATTAACTTGTACTAGAGCAGGACCAGACTTACACTTGTCATGTTGACATTAACTTGTACTAGAGCAAGACCAGACTTACACTTGTCATGTTGACATTAACTTGGACTAGAGCAGGACCAGACTTACACTTGTCATGTTGACATTAACTTGGACTAGAGCAAGACCAGACTTACACTTGTCATGTTGACATTAACTTGTACTAGAGCAGGACCAGACTTACACTTGTCATGTTGACATTAACTTGTACTAGAGCAGGACCAGACTTACACTTGTCATGTTGACATTAACTTGTACTAGAGCAAGACCAGACTTACACTTGTCATGTTGACATTAACTTGTACTAGAGCAAGACCAGACTTACACTTGTCATGTTGACATTAACTTGGACTAGAGCAGGACCAGACTTACACTTGTCATGTTGACATTAACTTGTACTAGAGCAAGACCAGACTTACACTTGTCATGTTGACATTAACTTGTACTAGAGCAAGACCAGACTTACACTTGTCATGTTGACATTAACTTGTACTAGAGCAGGACCAGACTTACACTTGTCATGTTGACATTAACTTGTACTAGAGCAAGACCAGACTTACACTTGTCATGTTGACATTAACTTGTACTAGAGCAAGGTCAGACTTACACTTGTCATGTTGACATTAACTTGTACTAGAGCAAGACCAGACTTACACTTGTCATGTTGACATTAACTTGTACTAGAGCAGGACCAGACTTATACTTGTCATGTTGACATTAACTTGTACTAGAGCAGGACCAGACTTATACTTGTCATGTTGACATTAACTTGTACTAGAGCAGGACCAGACTTATACTTGTCATGTTGACATTAACTTGTACTAGAGCAGGACCAGACTTATACTTGTCATGTTGACATTAACTTGTACTAGAGCAAGACCAGACTTACACTTGTCATGTTGACATTAACTTGTACTAGAGCAGGGCCAGACTTACACTTGTCATGTTGACATTAACTTGGACTAGAGCAGGACCAGACTTATACTTGTCATGTTGACATTAACTTGTACTAGAGCAAGACCAGACTTACACTTGTCATGTTGACATTAACTTGGACTAGAGCAGGACCAGACTTATACTTGTCATGTTGACATTAACTTGTACTAGAGCAGGACCAGACTTATACTTGTCATGTTGACATTAACTTGTACTAGAGCAAGACCAGACTTACACTTGTCATGTTGACATTAACTTGGACTAGAGCAGGACCAGACTTATACTTGTCATGTTGACATTAACTTGTACTAGAGCAGGACCAGACTTATACTTGTCATGTTGACATTAACTTGGACTAGAGCAGGACCAGACTTACACTTGTCATGTTGACATTAACTTGTACTAGAGCAAGACCAGACTTACACTTGTCATGTTGACATTAACTTGTACTAGAGCAAGACCAGACTTACACTTGTCATGTTGACATTAACTTGGACTAGAGCAGGACCAGACTTACACTTGTCATGTTGACATTAACTTGTACTAGAGCAAGACCAGACTTACACTTGTCATGTTGACATTAACTTGTACTAGAGCAAGACCAGACTTACACTTGTCATGTTGACATTAACTTGTACTAGAGCAAGGTCAGACTTACACTTGTCATGTTGACATTAACTTGTACTAGAGCAAGACCAGACTTACACTTGTCATGTTGACATTAACTTGGACTAGAGCAAGGTCAGACTTACACTTGTCATGTTGACATTAACTTGGACTAGAGCAGGACCAGACTTACACTTGTCATGTTGACATTAACTTGTACTAGAGCAGGACCAGACTTATACTTGTCATGTTGACATTAACTTGGACTAGAGCAAGACCAGACTTACACTTGTCATGTTGACATTAACTTGGACTAGAGCAAGACCAGACTTACACTTGTCATGTTGACATTAACTTGGACTAGAGCAAGGTCAGACTTACACTTGTCATGTTGACATTAACTTGGACTAGAGCAAGGTCAGACTTACACTTGTCATGTTGACATTAACTTGGACTAGAGCAAGGTCAGACTTACACTTGTCATGTTGACATTAACTTGGACTAGAGCAAGACCAGACTTACACTTGTCATGTTGACATTAACTTGGACTAGAGCAAGGTCAGACTTACACTTGTCATGTTGACATTAACTTGGACTAGAGCAGGACCAGACTTATACTTGTCATGTTGACATTAACTTGTACTAGAGCAGGACCAGACTTATACTTGTCATGTTGACATTAACTTGGACTAGAGCAAGACCAGACTTACACTTGTCATGTTGACATTAACTTGGACTAGAGCAAGACCAGACTTACACTTGTCATGTTGACATTAACTTGTACTAGAGCAAGACCAGACTTACACTTGTCATGTTGACATTAACTTGGACTAGAGCAGGACCAGACTTATACTTGTCATGTTGACATTAACTTGTACTAGAGCAGGACCAGACTTATACTTGTCATGTTGACATTAACTTGGACTAGAGCAGGGCCAGACTTACACTTGTCATGTTGACATTAACTTGTACTAGAGCAAGGTCAGACTTACACTTGTCATGTTGACATTAACTTGTACTAGAGCAAGACCAGACTTACACTTGTCATGTTGACATTAACTTGGACTAGAGCAAGGTCAGACTTACACTTGTCATGTTGACATTAACTTGGACTAGAGCAGGACCAGACTTACACTTGTCATGTTGACATTAACTTGGACTAGAGCAAGGTCAGACTTACACTTGTCATGTTGACATTAACTTGTACTAGAGCAAGACCAGACTTACACTTGTCATGTTGACATTAACTTGTACTAGAGCAAGGTCAGACTTACACTTGTCATGTTGACATTAACTTGTACTAGAGCAGGACCAGACTTACACTTGTCGTGTTGACATTAACTTGTACTAGAGCAGGACCAGACTTACACTTGTCATGTTGACATTAGCTTGGACTAGAGCAAGACCAGACTTACACTTGTCATGTTGACATTAACTTGGACTAGAGCAGGACCAGACTTACACTTGTCATGTTGACATTAACTTGGACTAGAGCAAGACCAGACTTACACTTGTCATGTTGACATTAACTTGGACTAGAGCAGGACCAGACTTACACTTGTCATGTTGACATTAACCTGTACTAGAGCAAGACCAGACTTACACTTGTCATGTTGACATTAACTTGTACTAGAGCAAGGTCAGACTTACACTTGTCATGTTGACATTAACTTGTACTAGAGCAGGACCAGACTTACACTTGTCGTGTTGACATTAACTTGTACTAGAGCAGGACCAGACTTACACTTGTCATGTTGACATTAGCTTGGACTAGAGCAAGACCAGACTTACACTTGTCATGTTGACATTAACTTGTACTAGAGCAAGACCAGACTTACACTTGTCGTGTTAACATTAACTTGTACTAGAGCAAGACCAGACTTTCACTTGTCATGTTGACATTAACTTGTACTAGAGCAAGACCAGACTTACACTTGTCGTGTTAACATTAACTTGTACTAGAGCAAGACCAGACTTTCACTTGTCATGTTAACATTAACTTGTACTAGAGCAAGACCAGACTTTCACTTGTCATGTTGACATTAACTTGGACTAGAGCAAGTCCAGACTTTCACTTGTCAAATTACCACCATATAGTATAACTGCCTAATATTAAAATTAGTTGTGGTTAATGTTTAAAATATATATTTTATGCGTAGGCAGAATCCATTTAATGAAACTATAGTTTTGTATGTTTTATTTTATCTATGCTAAGTGGAGGACGTACTCCACTTCACTCGCTGGAAATGCATACTTTGAGGTCCCCGAAACCCAAACCATTTGTGGAAATGTTCTGGGTGTTTGCGTATGTTCATGTGTGCAGTGTCTATGCATTTTATTTTTCGACTTAATATAAATGTGGCATTTGCAATGAGGAATTTCCAGTAATGCACTTAAAGGAGTTGGAAAACTTTTCTTCAACCCAAGCTACACTTTTATGGAAAATTTACCGTTTCTTCCTTTTTAAATTTTGTTACAAATGGCTTCAGCGGTTAGAATTCAAATAGCGTATGTTTAGAATATTTGTATGACTAACTAAATACATATATAGAATTTTCTGGAAATAGACTCTGTAGTCCTTATCAGTGTGAATAGTTGTTAATTTGTAAGTGTAACAAATCTCACTACAGAACTGGCGTATATCACATAAAAGGTCGCGGTTTATATAAAATAAATTTTTATGCCACTGAGATAGTCCTTGTGACTAACTTGAATGTTCAAATATTTAGTTAAAGTGTTAGGTGGCTATTAGTTTTGCAAATAGAAGGCAATTTGAGGATACCCATCTGTGAAATTTCGAAAATCTACAGTTTTCATTGGATTGATTTGAAATTTTAACACAACAATTACTGTATAGGGTGGAATAAAAATGCTAAATTTCATGTATTTGGTCAGATTAGTTGCTAACATATTAATATTTTATTATAGTTTTTAAATATTTGTATAAATGGTTCCCCATGATGCAATGTTGATTTGAAACACTTAATAATTTTCAGTAATGTCCTGTAATAGAATGTTAACAAATTGATGAGATCATTTCTTAATCTTGTTATTAGTTTGGATAAAAATAAAATTTTAAATTTAAATTCATTATTTTTTTCATTTAAATTTCGAAATGTAAACTTTAATGTTTAATTACTTAGAAGTTATTCATGCTATGAAAAAATTATCTCATCATTTCTTCTTAATGTTATTTCTAAGCAGGTATACCAAATTTCATGTATAAGTACTGAAAATTGCATCGTGTGGAGCATTTTAAAGAAAAAACAGTGCTAAAAATAAAAACATGCAAAAACTAAGTTTGAAGTCATAGCAAGAATAATGGAACTGTGTGGATTTAAATGGACACGACCACTTACAGGCAACCAGTTAAACGGCCACGTGACATAGTTAAAAAGGCTCTAAGGCTATAAAAAGCATGTCAAACTAGAGCAGAAGATTCATACTGTTTAACAAAACAAAAATCCATTTTTGCCAATTTTTGTAACTTTCAGCCTTTTTACACAAATGCGTATCCAATTCTCCCTTGTGGGTACAATGATATCTATAAGGCCCAAATGACCCATCTGTCGACGGGCCCTTAAATCCACACCCCACCCCGATATCTATAATATATACATCAACATGAAGCTTTTGCAAAAATAATTTCAGAGGAGTGGGTGGAGATTGTCATGTAAATGTAACACACAGACGTTTTCTCTCTAGAATTCATTGTGATTGTAAATATAATGTACTTGATTGCCATTAATGTGTCATTTTGTTATTAAACTCGTATATTGGGTAAATTTGATGTCTGTACATGTCCTCTCCACTTGCATTCATTCATAAACACTTCAAGCCATTATATTTGCTCTTTACTGCTCCTATCTCACAAGCGTAATCCTACACTACAACCATTTCCAACCAACACTGTAGAATAAAAGAGAGCTCTATCGTAATTCAAAATGGGGCAGTAACCAGCGTAAATACGACTCATAGCTATCAGATATTCAATATAAATTCAGATGCACACATATGAAAACTCGTAAACACGAAGCTGATGCTTAAAATCCGAAGTGTGGGCCCAAAGAGATGTTTGAATGAAACTCTAACCTAATTAACCTGATTCACAATAGTTATAGTTCATAATAGTTAATACTACGATTTTAAGGGAGTCTTCAGCTTCAGTAGCGAAATTGTAAACAAACATATGATATATCCCACAAAACAAACATGGACCTCAATGGTACTCACAAAAATTTTCTTTAGTGCTTTTATTTCCAAATTTATAGCTATTCCGTTATCAAGAGTTATAAATGCAAACAAAACTAGCCTTGCAACTCATTAGTAATGCCGATGCGCAAATAAAGGAGTTCGGTCAGCAGTAATAACGAGTAATACTTTTAACTAATTTATATTTAACATGGGACAATTGGCAAATTGGCAAATTCCATAATTCTGAAGCAATTTGTTTTGGTTTGTCTGTCAGAGATGAAAATGACAAGTCAAGTTGCATCATGTTTTGGTTTGTCTGTCAGAGCAGAGGGGAACATGACAAGTCGAGTTGCATCATGTTTTGGTTTGTCTGTCAGAGGGGAACCTGACAAGTCGAGTTGCATCATGTTATGGTTTGTCTGTCAGAGCTGAGGGGAACATGACAAGTCAAGTTGCATCATGTTTTGGTTTGTCTGTCAGAGGGGAACATGACAAGTCGAGTTGCATCATGTTTTGGTTTGTCTGTCAGAGCAGAGGGGAACATGACAAGTCAAGTTGCATCATGTTTTGGTTTGTCTGTCAAAGGGGAACATGACAATTCAAGTTGCATCATGTTTTGGTTTGTCTGTCAGAGGGGAACATGACAAGTCGAGTTGCATCATGTTTTGGTTTGTCTGTGAGAGGGGAACATGACAAGTCGAGTTGCATCATGTTTTGGTTTGTCTGTCAGAGCAGAGGGGAACATGACAAGTCGAGTTGCATCATGTTTTGGTTTGTCTGTCAGAGGAGAACCTGACAAGTCGAGTTGCATCATGTTTTGGTTTGTCTGTCAGAGCTGAGGGGAACATGACAAGTCAAGTTGCATCATGTTTTGCTTTGTCTGTCAGAGCAGAGGGGAACATGACAAGTCGAGTTGCATCATGTCTTGGTTTGTCTGTCAGAGCAGAGGGGAACATGACAAGTCGAGTTGCATCATGTCTTGGTTTGTATGTTAGAGCAGAGGGGAACATGACAAGTCGAGTTGCATCATGTTTTGGTTTGTGTGTTAGAGCAGAGGGGAACACGACAAGTCGAGTTGCATCATGTCTTGGTTTGTATGTTAGAGCAGAGGGGAACATGACAAGTCGAGTTGCATCATGTTTTGGTTTGTCTGTCAGAGGGGAACATGACAAGTCGAGTTGCATCATGTTTTCGTTTGTCTGTCAGAGCAGAGGGGAACATGACAAGTCGAGTTGCATCATGGTTTGGTTTATCTGTCAGAGCAGAGGGGAACATGACAAGTCAAGTTGCATCATGTTTTGGTTTGTCTGTAAGAGCAGAGGGGAACATGACAAGTCGAGTTGCATCATGTTTTGGTTTGTCTGTCAGAGCAGAGAGAAACATCACAAGTCGAGTTGCATCATGTTTTGGTTTGTCTGCCAGAGGGGAACATGACAAGTCGAGTTGCACCGTGTCTTGGTTTGTCTGTCAGAGCAGAGGGGAACATGACAAGTCGAGTTGCATCATGTTTTGGTTTGTCTGTCAGAGGGGAACATGACAAGTCGAGTTGCATCATATTTTGGTTTGTCTGTCAGAGCAGAGGGGAACATGACAAGTCGAGTTGCATCATGGTTTGGTTTATCTGTCAGAGCGGAGGAGAACATGACAAGTCAAGTTGCATCATGTTTTGGTGTGTCTGTAAGAGCAGAGGGGAACATGACAAGTCGAGTTGCATCATGGTTTGGTTTGTCTGTCAGAGCAGAGAGAAACATCACAAGTCGAGTTGCATCATGTTTTGGTTTGTCTGCCAGAGGGGAACATGACAAGTCGACTTGCATCATGTCTTGGTTTGTGTGTTAGAGCAGAGGGGAACACGACAAGTCGAGTTGCATCATGTCTTGGTTTGTATGTTAGAGCAGAGGGGAACATGACAAGTCGAGTTGCATCATGTTTCGGTTTGTCTGTCAGAGCAGAGGGGAACACGACAAGTCGAGTTGCATCATGTCTTGGTTTGTATGTTAGAGCAGAGGGGAACATGACAAGTCGAGTGGCATCATGTTTTGGTTTGTCTGTGAGACCAGAGGGGAACATGACAAGTCGAGTTGCATCATGTTTTGGTTTGCATGTTAGAGCAGAGGGGAACACGACAAGTCGAGTTGCATCATGTCTTGGTTTGTATGTTAGAGCAGAGGGGAACACGACAAGTCGAGTTGCATCATGTCTTGGTTTGTCTGTCAGAGCAGAGGGGAACATGACAAGTCGAGTTGCATCATGGTTTGGTTTATCTGTCAGAGCAGAGGGGAACATGACAAGTCGAGTTGCACCATGTTTTGGTTTGTATGTCAGAGCAGAGGGGATCATGACAAGTCGAGTTGCATCATGTTTTTTTTTTGTCTGTCAGAGCAGAGGGGAACATGACAAGCCGAATTGCATCATGTCTTGGTTTGTCTGTCAGAGCAGAGGGGAACATGACAAGTCGAGTTGCATCATGTCTTGGTTTGTATGTTAGAGCAGAGGGGAACATGACAAGTCGAGTTGCATCATGTTTTGGTTTGTGTGTTAGAGCAGAGGGGAACACGACAAGTCGAGTTGCATCATGTCTTGGTTTGTATGTTAGAGCAGAGGGGAACATGACAAGTCGAGTTGCATCATGTTTTGGTTTGTCTGTCAGAGGGGAACATGACAAGTCGAGTTGCATCATGTTTTCGTTTGTCTGTCAGAGCAGAGGGGAACATGACAAGTCGAGTTGCATCATGGTTTGGTTTATCTGTCAGAGCAGAGGGGAACATGACAAGTCAAGTTGCATCATGTTTTGGTTTGTCTGTAAGAGCAGAGGGGAACATGACAAGTCGAGTTGCATCATGTTTTGGTTTGTCTGTCAGAGCAGAGAGAAACATCACAAGTCGAGTTGCATCATGTTTTGGTTTGTCTGCCAGAGGGGAACATGACAAGTCGAGTTGCACCGTGTCTTGGTTTGTCTGTCAGAGCAGAGGGGAACATGACAAGTCGAGTTGCATCATGTTTTGGTTTGTCTGTCAGAGGGGAACATGACAAGTCGAGTTGCATCATATTTTGGTTTGTCTGTCAGAGCAGAGGGGAACATGACAAGTCGAGTTGCATCATGGTTTGGTTTATCTGTCAGAGCGGAGGAGAACATGACAAGTCAAGTTGCATCATGTTTTGGTTTGTCTGTAAGAGCAGAGGGGAACATGACAAGTCGAGTTGCATCATGGTTTGGTTTGTCTGTCAGAGCAGAGAGAAACATCACAAGTCGAGTTGCATCATGTTTTGGTTTGTCTGCCAGAGGGGAACATGACAAGTCGACTTGCATCATGTCTTGGTTTGTGTGTTAGAGCAGAGGGGAACACGACAAGTCGAGTTGCATCATGTCTTGGTTTGTATGTTAGAGCAGAGGGGAACATGACAAGTCGAGTTGCATCATGTTTCGGTTTGTCTGTCAGAGCAGAGGGGAACACGACAAGTCGAGTTGCATCATGTCTTGGTTTGTATGTTAGAGCAGAGGGGAACATGACAAGTCGAGTGGCATCATGTTTTGGTTTGTCTGTGAGACCAGAGGGGAACATGACAAGTCGAGTTGCATCATGTTTTGGTTTGCATGTTAGAGCAGAGGGGAACACGACAAGTCGAGTTGCATCATGTCTTGGTTTGTATGTTAGAGCAGAGGGGAACACGACAAGTCGAGTTGCATCATGTCTTGGTTTGTCTGTCAGAGCAGAGGGGAACATGACAAGTCGAGTTGCATCATGGTTTGGTTTATCTGTCAGAGCAGAGGGGAACATGACAAGTCGAGTTGCACCATGTTTTGGTTTGTATGTCAGAGCAGAGGGGATCATGACAAGTCGAGTTGCATCATGTTTTTTTTTGTCTGTCAGAGCAGAGGGGAACATGACAAGCCGAATTGCATCATGTTTTGGTTTGTCTGTCAGAGCAGAGGGGAACATGACAAGTCGAGTTGCATCATGTTTAGGACTAACCTGGACATTTCTCTGTGCAAATTACCGAAGGTTATCCTCATAATGCTTTGTTTGAAACTTCCCAGTAGCGGAAATAGAAGAAGTTGGGCTATTCTCCGGAAACATTTGCTCATCTGACACGTATGCAATTGTAACCTTTCTTAAAACTTGACAGCACACCTTGTATGCAAGTGGAGCCATAGTCGTCCTGCGCGGCATAGGTACAATACAAGATCGACCGATGGTGCTCAAGCCTTATAAAGAGGTTGCTGAGCAAAACTAATACGTCTTTTGCCCAGTATAGAACGGGAAGCTGGGAGCTATAGCGGTTACAGAGCGCCCATAAGTAAAAACTCAGTCTCATTTTTCTTTCTTCCATGGAATAAAGGAATATGAGTTGCTTATTATTATGTTTTAGTTGCTAGCAGAAGTACCCTTCAGTCGGATACTGCGCTTTTACGAAACACATTAGTGACGTAGACTCTATTCTTATTGTCCTAAAATAGTTGAAAGTGTATCTCTGTTGTTGCAAGTAACACTTGCCTTCATTTCCTTACAATTGTTATTGTAGTGTGATTATCAAGCATTCTCTATGTTAAGTGTCACATACTTTTCATCTAAGTAAATATGTGATCTAATATCTAAAGATCCGCAAATGTTTGTCTCCGTTTACATCATTTGTCGTATGTTTTTGATAAGTCTAAGTGTTTCCTGTTGGTATTGTTCACAAACGATGTTTTTCTAGTTACATAGAGTAGTAATAATATACTCATTTGCTGCAGCGTTTGCTCAGCTTCTTATTTGCTGGTAACAGGGGCCAAACATAGGATAATTTCGTAATCAGCGTAAATAATAATGCTAAAGCTATTAATAACCGTTATGTTGCTTTATTAATATACACGGTTGCTATTTCCTTGCAACGATGAAGTGACTTGTATAGCACTAATCAAAAAGTTGTAATATTATGGCTGTTTTCCCTCCTAGTTTTGTGTCGCTGGCAAAAAACTAATGCGCATTTTGAACTGTTCAGGGCCATCTCAACTCTGCCTTTGAAAAAAAAAGGTATCCTTCAATAAGCCCTACATATTCCTTAATACGGAATACAGTATACCAAATCATATCATCCAAACAATCATGTATCTGATACAACAAAACAAGGTTTAATTAATGAGGTCTTCCACAGAAAGATTCGATATTCCCTTCCCCTAATCCACTATACCAACTTACAAGTTGTAGCTGGCAGTCTGCTTATCCCCACTCCTTCAACAGAAAATATGATACTACACACTCTGTATATCCTGAGTATAACAGCATACTCAGTTCACTAGATGTTTCGACACGTTGGTGTCAAGATAGAAGCCTTGTATACCCTTGCTATTCGGATATACTGAGTTCACTAGATGTTCCGAGGTGTTGATGTGGAGATAGAAGCCTTGTATACCCTTGCTATTCGGATATACTGAGTTCACCAGATGTCCCGAGGTGTTGATGTGGAGATATAAGCATTGTATACCCTTGCTATTCGGATATACTGAGTTCACTAGATGTTCCGAGGTGTTGATGTGGAGATATAAGCCTTGTATACCCTTGCTATTCGGATATACTGAGTTCACTAGATGTTCCGAGGTGTTGATGTGGAGATAGAAGCCTTGTATACCCTTGCTATACGGATATACTGAGTTCACTAGATGTTCCGAGGTGTTGATGTGGAGATAGAAGCCTTGTATACCCTTGCTATACGGATATACTGAGTTCACTAGATGTTCCGAGGTGTTGATGTGGAGATAGAAGCCTTGTATTCCCTTGCTATACGGATATGCTGAGTTCACTAGATGTTCCGAGGTGTTGATGTGGAGATAGAAGCCTTGTATACACTTGGAATACGGATATACTGAGTTCACTATATGTTCCGAGGTGTCCATGTGGAGATCGAAGCCTTGTATACCCTTTCTATTCGGATATACTGAGTTCACTAGATGTTCCAAGGTGTTGATGTGGAGATAGAAGCCTTGTATACCCTTGCTATTCGGATATACTGAGTTCACTAGATGTTCCGAGGTGTTGATGTGGAGATATAAGCCTTGTATACCCTTGCTATTCGGATATACTGAGTTCACTAGATGTTCCGAGGTGTTAATGTGGAGATAGAAGCCTTGTATACCCTTGCTATACGGATATACTGAGTTCACTAGATGTTCCGAGGTGTTGATGTGGAGATAGAAGCCTTGTATACCCTTGCTATACGGATATACTGAGTTCACTAGATGTTCCGAGGTGTTGATGTGGAGATAGAAGCCTTGTATTCCCTTGCTATACGGATATGCTGAGTTCACTAGATGTTCCGAGGTGTTGATGTGGAGATAGAAGCCTTGTATACACTTGGTATACGGATATACTGAGTTCACTATATGTTCCGAGGTGTCCATGTGGAGATCGAAGCCTTGTATACCCTTTCTATTCGGATATACCGAGTTCACTAGATGTTCCGAGGTGTTGATGTGGAGATAGAAGCCTTGTATACCCTTGCTATACGGATATACTGAGTTCACTAGATGTTCCGAGGTGTTGATGTGGAGATAGAAGCCTTGTATACCCTTGCTATACGGATATACTGAGTTCACTAGATGTTCCGAGGTGTTGATGTGGAGATAGAAGCCTTGTATACCCTTGCTATACGGATATACTGAGTTCACTAGATGTTCCGAGGTGTTGATGTGGAGATAGAAGCCTTGTATACCCTTGCTATACGGATGTACTGAGTTCACTAGATGTTCCCAGGTGTTGATGTGGAGATAGAAGCCTTTGTACTCTTGCTATACGGATATGCTGAGTTCACTAGAGGTTCCGAGGTGTTGATGTGCAGATAGAAGCCTTTTGTACCCTTGCTATACGGATATGCTGAGTTCACTAGATGTTCCGAGGTGTTGATGTGGACATAGAAGCCTTGTATTCGCTTGCTATACGGATATGCTGAGTTCACTAGATGTTCCGAGGTGTTGATGTGGAGTTAGAAGCCTTTTATACCCATGCTATATGGATATATTGAGTTCACTAGATGTTCCGAGCTGTTGATTTGGAGATAGAAGCCTTGGATTCCCTTGGTATACGGATATGCTGAGTGCACTAGATGTTTCGAGGTGTTGATGTGGAGATAGAAGCCTTGTATTCCCTTGCTATACGGATATGCTGAGTTCACTAGATGTTCCGAGGTGTTGATGTGGAGATAGAAGCCTTGTGTTCCCTTGCTGTACGGATATGCTGAGTTCACTAGATGTTCCAAGGTGTTGATGTGGAGATTGAAGCCTTGGATACCCTTGCTATACGGATATGCTGAGTTCACTAGATGTTCCGAGGAGTTGATGTGGAGATACAAGCCTTGTATTCCCTTGCTATACGGATATATTGGGTTCACTAGATGTTCCGAGGTGTTGATGTGGAGATAGAAGCCTTTTGTACCCTTGCTATACGGATATGCTGAGTTCACTAGATGTTCCGAGGTGTTGATGTGGAGATAGAAGCCTTGTATTCCCTTGCTATACGGATATGCTGGGTTCACTAGATCTTCCGAGGTGTTGATGTGGAGATAGAAGCCTTTTGTACCCTTGCTATACGGATATGCTGAGTTCACTAGATGTTCCGAGGTGTTGATGTGGAGATAGAAGCCTTGTATACCCTTGCTATATGGATATATTGAGTTCACTAGATGTTCCGAGCTGTTGATTTGGAGTTAGAAGCCTTGTATTCCCTTGCTATACGGATATGCTGAGTTCACTAGATGTTCCGAGGTGTTGATGTGGAGATAGAAGCCTTGTATACACTTGCTATACGGATATACTGAGTTCACTAGATGTTCCGAGGTGTTGATGTGGAGATAGAAGCCTTGTATACCCTTGCTATACGGATATACTGAGTTCACTAGATGTTCCGAGGTGTTGATGTGGAGATAGAAGCCTTGTATTCCCTTGCTATACGGATATGCTGAGTTCACTAGATGTTCCGAGGTGTTGATGTGGAGATAGAAGCCTTGTATACACTTGGTATACGGATATACTGAGTTCACTATATGTTCCGAGGTGTCCATGTGGAGATCGAAGCCTTGTATACCCTTTCTATTCGGATATACTGAGTTCACTAGTTGTTCCGAGGTGTTGATGTGGAGATAGAAGCCTTGTATACCCTTGCTATACGGATATACTGAGTTCACTAGATGTTCCGAGGTGTTGATGTGGAGATAGAAGCCTTGTATACCCTTGCTATACGGATATACTGAGTTCACTAGATGTTCCGAGGTGTTGATGTGGAGATAGAAGCCTTGTATACCCTTGCTATACGGATATACTGAGTTCACTAGATGTTCCGAGGTGTTGATGTGGAGATAGAAGCCTTGTATACCCTTGCTATACGGATGTACTGAGTTCACTAGATGTTCCCAGGTGTTGATGTGGAGATAGAAGCCTTTGTACTCTTGCTATACGGATATGCTGAGTTCACTAGAGGTTCCGAGGTGTTGATGTGCAGATAGAAGCCTTTTGTACCCTTGCTATACGGATATGCTGAGTTCACTAGATGTTCCGAGGTGTTGATGTGGAGATAGAAGCCTTGTATTCGCTTGCTATACGGATATACTGGGTTCACTAGATGTTCCGAGGTGTTGATGTGGAGTTAGAAGCCTTTTATACCCATGCTATATGGATATATTGAGTTCACTAGATGTTCCGAGCTGTTGATTTGGAGATAGAAGCCTTGGATTCCCTTGGTATACGGATATGCTGAGTGCACTAGATGTTTCGAGGTGTTGATGTGGAGATAGAAGCCTTGTATTCCCTTGCTATACGGATATGCTGAGTTCACTAGATGTTCCGAGGTGTTGATGTGGAGATAGAAGCCTTGTGTTCCCTTGCTGTACGGATATGCTGAGTTCACTAGATGTTCCAAGGTGTTGATGTGGAGATTGAAGCCTTGGATACCCTTGCTATACGGATATGCTGAGTTCACTAGATGTTCCGAGGTGTTGATGTGGAGATACAAACCTTGTATTCCCTTGCTATACGGATATGCTGGGTTCACTAGACGTTCCGAGGTGTTGATGTGGAGATAGAAGCCTTTTGTACCCTTGCTATACGGATATGCTGAGTTCACTAGATGTTCCGAGGTGTTGATGTGGAGATAGAAGCCTTGTATTCCCTTGCTATACGGATATGCTGGGTTCACTAGATGCTCCGAGGTGTTGATGTGGAGATAGAAGCCTTTTGTACCCTTGCTATACGGATATGCTGAGTTCACTAGATGTTCCGAGGTGTTGATGTGGAGATAGAAGCCTTGTATACCCTTGCTATATGGATATATTGAGTTCACTAGATGTTCCGAGCTGTTGATTTGGAGTTAGAAGCCTTGGATTCCCTTGGTATACGGATTTGCTGAGTTCACTAGATGTTCCGAGGTGTTGATGTGGAGATAGAAGCCTTGTATTCCCTTGCTATACGGATATGCTGAGTTCACTAGATGTTCCTATGTGTTGATGTGGAGATAGAAGCCTTGTATACCCTTGCTATATGGATATATTGAGTTCACTAGATGTTCCGAGGTGTTGATGTGGAGATAGAAGCCTTGGATTCCCTTGGTATACGGATATGCTGAGTTCACTAGATGTTCCGAGGTGTTGATGTGGAGATAGAAGCCTTGCATTCCCTTGCTATACGGATATGCTGGGTTCACTAGATGTTCCGAGGTGTTGATGTGGAGATAGAAGCCTTTTGTACCCTTGCTATACGGATATGCTGAGTTCACTAGATGTTCCGAGGTGTCGATGTGGAGATAGAAGCCTTGTATACCCTTGCTATATGGATATATTGAGTTCACTAGATGTTCCGAGCTGTTGATTTTGGAGATAGAAGCCTTGGATTCCCTTGGTATACGGATATGCTGAGTTCACTAGATGTTCCGAGGTGTTGATGTGGAGATAGAAGCCTTCTATTCCCTTGCTATACGGATATGCTGAGTTCACTAGATGTTCCGAGGTGTTGATGTGGAGATAGAAGCCTTGTGTTCCCTTGCTGTACGGATATGCTGAGTTCACTAGATGTTCCGAGTTGTTGATGTGGAGATTGAAGCCTTGGATACCCTTGCCATACGGATATGCTGAGTTCACTAGATGTTCCGAGGTGTTGATGTGGAGATATACGCCTTGTATACCCTTGCTATACGGATATACTGAGTTCACTAGATGTTCCGAGGTGTTGATGTGGAGATAGAAGCCTTGTATACCCTTGCTATACGGATGTACTGAGTTCACTAGATGTTCCCAGGTGTTGATGTGGAGATAGAAGTCTTTGTACCCTTGCTATAAGGATATGCTGAGTTCACTAGATGTTCCGAGGTGTTGATGTGGAGATAGAAGCATTGTATTCCCTTGCTATACGAATATGCTGAGTTCACTAGATGTTCCGAGGTGTTGATGTGGAGATAGAAGCCTTTTATACCCTTGCTATATGGATATATTGAGTTCACTAGATGTTCCGAGCTGTTGATTTGGAGATAAAAGCCTTGGATTCCCTTGGTATACGGATATGCTGGGTGCACTAGATGTTCCGAGGTGTTTATGTGGAGATAGAAGCGTTGTATTCCCTAGCTATACGGATATGCTGAGTTCACTAGATGTTCCGAGGTGTTGATGCGGAGATAGAAGCCTTGTGTTCCCTTGCTGTACGGATATGCTGAGTTCACTAGATGTTCCAAGGTGTTGATGTGGAGATTGAAGCCTTGGATACCCTTGCTATACGGATATGCTGAGTTCACTAGATGTTCCGAGGTATTGATGTGGGATAGAAGCCTTGGATTCCCTTGCTATACGGATATGCTGGGTTCACTAGATGTTCCGAGGTGTTGATGTGGAGATAGAAGCCTTTTGTACCCTTGCTATACGGATATGGTGCGTTCACTAGATGTTCCGAGGTGTTGATGTGGAGATAGAAGCCTTGTATTCCCTTGCTATACGGATATGCTGACTTCACTAGATGTTCCGAGTTGTTGATGTGGAGATTGAAGCCTTGTATACCCTTGCTATATGGATATATTAAGTTCACCAGATGTTCCGAGCTGTTGATTTGGAGATAGAAGCCTTGGATTCCCTTGGTATACGGATATGCTGAGTTCACTAGATGTTCCGAGGTGTTGGTGTGGAGATAGAAGCCTTGTATTCCCTTGCTATACGGATATGCTGAGTTCACTAGATGTTCCGAGGTGTTGATGTGGAGATAGAAGCCTTGTGTTCCCTTGCTGTACGGATATGCTGAGTTCACTAGATGTTCCGAGGTACTGATGTGGAGATTGAAGCCTTGGATACCCTTGCCATACGGATATGCTGAGTTTACTAGATGTTCCGAGGTGTTGATGTGGAGATAGAAGCCTTGTATACCCTTGCTATACGGATATACTGAGTTCACTAGATGTTCCGAGGTGTTGATGTGGAGATAGAAGCCTTGTATACCCTTGCTATACGGATATGCTTAGTTCACTAGATGTTCCGATGTGTTGATGTGGAGATAGAAGCCTTGTATACCATTGCTATACAAATATGCTGAGTTCACTAGATGTTCCGATGTGTTGATGTGGAGATAGAAGCCTTGTATACCCTTGCTATGCGGATATACTAAGTTCACTAGATGGTCCGAGGTGTTGATGTGGAGATAGAAGCCTTGTATACCCTTGCTATACGGATATGCTGAGTTCACTATATGTTCCGAGGTGTTGATGTGGAGATAGAAGCCTTGGATACCCTTGCTATACGGATATGCTTAGTTCACTAGATGTTCCGATGTGTTGATGTGGAGATAGAAGCCTTGTATACCATTGCTATACAAATATGCTGAGTTCACTAGATGTTCCGATGTGTTGATGTGGAGATAGAAGCCTTGTATACCCTTGCTATGCGGATATACTAAGTTCACTAGATGGTCCGAGGTGTTGATGTGGAGATAGAAGCCTTGTATACCCTTGCTATACGGATATGCTGAGTTCACTATATGTTCCGAGGTGTTGATGTGGAGATAGAAGCCTTGGATACCCTTGGTATACGGATATACTTAGTTCACTAGATGTTCCGAGGTGTTGATGTGGAGATAGAAGCCTTGTATTCCCTTGCTATACGGATATCCTGAGTTCACTAGATGTTCCGAGGTGTTGATGTGGAGATAGAAGCCTTGTGTACTTTAGCTGTAGTGCTATCCTGAGTGAAACAGACATCAATACAAGGTTAGACACCTTGTCCGTTCCTTATATAGGATGATGTTTAGTTCAGTATTCTCTATGGAACATCTATGCAACGCTAGTCACGTTGTCCATACTTGGTATAGCATGATGTTTAGTTCAGTATTCTCTGTGGATCATCTATACAGAGTTAGACACCTTGTCCGTTCTTGGTATAGGATGATGTTTAGTTCAGTATTCTGTGTGGAACATCTATACAGAGTTAGACACCTTGTCCATACTTAATATAGGATGATGTTTAGTTCAGTATTCTGTGTGGAACATCTATACAGAGTTAGACACCTTGTCCATACTTAATATAGGATGATGTTTAGTTCAGTATTCTGTGTGGAACATTTATACAGAGTTAGACACCTTGTCCATACTTAATATAGGATGATGTTTAGTTCAGTATTCTGTGTGGAACATCTATACAGAGTTAGACACCTTGTCCATACTTAATATAGGATGATGTTTAGTTCAGTATTCTGTGTGGAACATCTATACAGAGTTAGACACCTTGTCCATACTTAATATAGGATGATGTTTATTTCAGTATTCGGTGTGGAACATCTATACAGAGTTAGACACCTTGTCCATACTTAATATAGGATGATGTTCAGTTCAGTATTGTGTGTGGAACATCTATACAGAGTTAGACACCTTGTCCATACTTAATATAGGATGATGTTTAGTTCAGTATTCTGTGTGGAACATCAATACAGAGTTAAACACCTTGTCCATGCTTAATATAGGATGATGTTTAGTTCAGCATTCTGTGTGGAACATCTATATAGAGTTAGACACCGTGTCCATAGTTGGTATAGGATGATATTTAGTTCGGTATTCTGTGTGGAACATCCATACAGAGTTAGACACCTTGTCCATACTTCATATAAAATGATGTTTAGTTCAGTATTCTGTGTGGAACATCTATACCGTGTTAGACACCTTGTCCATACTTAATATAGGATGATGTTTAGTTCAGTATTCTGTGTGGAACAGCTATACAGAGTTAAACCCTTGTCCATACTTGGTATAGGATGATGTTTAGTTCAGTATTCTGTGTGGAGCATCTATACAGAGTTAGACAACTTGTCCATACTTAATATAGGATGATGTTTAGTTCAGTATTCTGTGTGGAACATCAATACAGAGTTAAACACCTTGTCCATGCATGGTATAGCATGATGTTTATTTCAGTTCTCTGTGGAACATCTATGCAGCGCTAGTCACATTGTCCGTACTTGGTATAGGATGATGTTTAGTTCAGTATTCTGTGTGGATCATCTATACAGAGTTAGACACCTTGTCCATACTTAATATAGGATGATGTTTAGTTCAGTATTCTGTGTGGAACAGCCATACAGAGTTAAACCCCTTGTCCATACTTAATAAAGGATGATGTTTAGTTCAGAATTCTGTGTTGAACAGCTATACAGAGTTAAACCCCTTGTCCATACTTGGTATAGGATGCTATTTAGTTCAGTATTCTGTGTGGAACATCTATACAGAGTTAGACAACTTGTCCATACTTAATATAGGATGATGTTTAGTTCAGTATTCTGTGTGGAACAGCTATACAGAGTTAAACCCCTTGTCCATACTTAATATAGGATGATGTTTAGTTCAGTATTGTGTGTGGAACAGCTATACAGAGTTAAACCCCTTGTCCATACTTGGTATAGGATGATGTTTATTTCAGTATGCTGTGTGAAACAGCTATACAGAGTTAGACACCTTGTCCATACTTAATATAGGATGATGTTTAGTTCAGTATTCTGTGTGGAACATCTATACAGAGTTAAACCCCTTTTCCATAGTTAATATAGGATGATGTTTAGTTCAGTATTCTGTGTGGAACAGCTATACAGAGTTAAACCCCTTGTCCATACTTGGTATAGGATGATGTTTATTTAAGTATTCTGTGTGAAACAGCTATACAGAGTTAGACACCTTGTCCATACTTAATATAGGATGATGTTTAGTTCAGTATTCTGTGTGGAACATCTATACAGAGTTAGACAGCTTGTCCATACTTAATATAGGATGATGTTTAGTTCATTATTCTGTGTGGAACAGCTATACAGAGTTAAACCCCTTGTCCATACTTGGTATAGGATGCTGTTTAGTTCAGTATTCTGTGTGGAACATCTATACAGAGTTAGACAACTTGTCCATACTTAATATAGGATGATGTTTAGTTCAGTATTCTGTGTAGAACAGCTATACAGAGTTAAACCCCTTGTCCATACTTAATATAGGATGATGTTTAGTTCAGTATTGTGTGTGGAACAGCTATACAGAGTTAAACCCCTTGTCCATACTTGGTATAGGATGATGTTTATTTCAGTATGCTGTGTGAAACAGCTATACAGAGTTAGACACCTTGTCCATACTTAATATAGGATGATGTTTAGTTCAGTATTCTGTGTGGAACATCTATACAGAGTTAAACCCCTTGTCCATAGTTAATATTGGATGATGTTTAGTTCAGTATTCTGTGTGGAACAGCTATACAGAGTTAAACCCCTTGTCCATACTTGGTATAGGATGATGTTTATTTAAGTATTCTGTGTGAAACAGCTATACAGAGTTAGACACCTTGTCCATACTTAATATAGGATGATGTTTAGTTCAGTATTCTGTGTGGAACATCTATACAGAGTTAGACAGCTTGTCCATACTTAATATAGGATGATGTTTAGTTCATTATTCTGTGTGGAACAGCTATACAGAGTTAAACCCCTTGTCCATACTTGGTATAGGATGCTGTTTAGTACAGTATTCTGTGTGGAACATCTATACAGAGTTAGACAACTTGTCCATACTTAATATAGGATGATGTTTAGTTCAGTATTCTGTGTGGAACAGCTATACAGAGTTAAACCCCTTGTCCATACTTAATATAGGATGATGTTTAGTTCAGTATTCTGTGTGGAACACCTATACAGAGTTAAACCCCTTGTCCATACTTGGTATAGGATGATGTTTATTTCAGTATTCTGTGTGAAACAGCTATACAGAGTTAAACACCTTGTCCATACTTCATATACGATGATGTTTAGTTCAGTATTCTTTGTGGATCATCTATACAGAGTTAGACACCTTGTCCATACTTAATATAGGATGATGTTTAGTTCAGTATTCTGTGTGGAACATGTATACAGTGTTAGACACCTTGTCCATACTTAATATAGGATGATGCTTAGTTCAGTATTCTGTGTGGAACATCTATATAGAGATAGACACCTTGTCCGTTCCTTATATAGGATGATGTTTAGTTCAGTATTCTCTGTGGAACATATGCAGCGCTAGTCATATTGTCCATACTTGGTATAGGATGATGTTTAGTTCAGTATTCTGTGTGGATCATCTATACAGAGTTAGACACCTTGTCCATACTTGGTATAGGATGATGTTTAGTTCAGTATTCTGTGTGGAACATCTATACAGAGTTAGATAACTTGTCCATACCTAATATAGGATGATGTTTAGTTCAGTATTCTGTGTGGAACAGCTATACAGAGTTAAACACCTTGTCCATGCTTGGTATAGGATGATGTTTATTTCGGTATTCTGGGTGGAACATCTATACAGAGTTAGACACCTTGTCCATACTTAATATAGGATGATGTTTAGTTCAGCATTCTGTGTGGAACATCTATACAGTGTTAGACACCTTGTCCATACCTGGTATAGGATGATGTTTAGTTCAGTATTTTGTGTGGAACATCTATACAGAGTTAGACACCTTGTCCATACCTGGTATAGGATGATGTTTAGTTCAGTATTCTGTGAGGAACATCTATACAGAATTAGACACCTTGTCCATACTTGGTATAGGATGATGTTTAGTTCAGTATTCTGTGTGGATCATCTATACAGAATTAGACACCTTATGCATACTTGGTATAGGATGATATTTAGTTCAGTATTCTGTGTGGAACATCTATACAGAGTTAGACACCTTGTCCATACCTGGTATAGGATGATGTTTAGTTCAGTATTCTGTGTGGAACATCTATACAGAGTTAGACACCTTGTCCATACTTGGTATAGGATGATGTTTAGTTCAGTATTCTGTGTGGATCATCTATACAGAGTTAGACACCTTGTCCATACCTGGTATAGGATGATGTTTAGTTCAGTATTCTGTGTGGATCATCTATACAGAGTTAGACACCTTGTCCATACTTAATATACGATGATCTTTAGTTCAGTATTCTGTGTGGATCATCTATACAGAGTTAGACACCCTGTCCATACCTGGTATAGGATGATGTTTAGTTCAGTATTCTGTGTGGATCATCTATACAGAGTTAGACACCTTGTCCATACTTAATATACGATGATGTTTAGTTCAGTATTTTGTGTGGAACATCTATACAGTGTTAGACACCTTGTCCATACCTGGTATAGGATGATGTTTAGTTCAGTATTCTGTGTGGATCATCTATACAGAGTTAGACACCTTGTCCATACCTGGTATAGGATGATGTTTAGTTCAGTATTCTGTGAGGAACATCTATACAGAATTAGACACCTTGTCCATGCTTGGTATAGGATGATGTTTAGTTCAGTATTCTGTGTGGATCATCTATACAGTGTTAGACACCTTGTCCATACTTGGTATAGGATGATGTTTAGTTCAGTATTCTGTGTGGATCATCTATACAGAGTTAGACACCTTGTCCATACCTGGTATAGGATGATGTTTAGTTCAGTATTCTGTGTGGATCATCTATACAGAGTTAGACACCTTGTCCATACTTAATATACGATGATGTTTAGTTCAGTATTCTGTGTGGAACATCTATACAGAGTTAGACACCTTGTCCATATCTGGTATAGGATGATGTTTAGTTCAGTATTCTGTGTGGATCATCTATACAGTGTTAGACACCTTGTCCATACTTGGTATAGGATGATGTTTAGTTCAGTATTCTGTGTGGATCATCTATACAGAGTTAGACACCTTGTCCATACCTGGTATAGGATGATGTTTAGTTCAGTATTCTGTGTGGATCATCTATACAGAGTTAGACACCTTGTCCATACCTGGTATAGGATGATGTTTAGTTCAGTATTCTGTGTGGATCATCTATACAGAGTTAGACACCTTGTCCATACTTAATATACGATGATATTTAGTTCAGTATTCTGTGTGGATCATCTATACAGAGTTAGACACCTTGTCCATACCTGGTACAGGAGGATGTTTGGTTCAGTATTCTGTGTGGATCATCTATATAGATTTAAACACCTTGTCCATAAGTGGTGTAGGACAGGGGAAGACAACTTCGGGCCGTGTAAGGTATTTAAACGAAGAGCCAGCTTGTGCGTTCATGTGACGTCAGGTGAAATCGGTGTATTGCTGTTGTGGATAGATCAGCGGCGCTACTTGCACGAAGCTGAATGAATATGAAAAATGTTATTTGGGCATGTTTACAATATGCCCGTGCTGTTTAAAGAGAACCCTCTGCAGCCCGGTCTGCGGGTTGTTACATGTTGTTTGAGGGATCTTAACGGCGTTAGTGCGAATTGTGTATTTATTTTGTGTTTTTGTTGATGTTGTGTAGTGGTTTTGTGTTTGTGTTCAGTTCCCCGTTTTTCACACCAGTTTGAGACCAGGCTTCAACTACGTTTCAGGTCTTTGCGTCCCCGTATTCATTGGATGGTAACAATGTTTCTAGCAGGTAGCAAATTTAATTGATTAATTCACAGTGCGACGATTTGCTGAAGGACAAGTATAAACACGAGGAAGACTTGGCTGATTTTTATAGGAATGTTCCTCAAACCAGATTTCTGAGGTTATATGCCCTTGTTGCACGGGTATTGTGTATGTTTGGTTCTACGTATGTGTGCGAACAATTCTTTTCTGTTATGAACCTTTCTAAGTCAAAATCCCGAAGCATATTGTTAGATCAAAATCTAACATGCAGTCTTCGGTTACAAATGTGCCATACATTACGCCCTAACATTGACAAACTAATTAAAGAAAAGCGAAACAGCAAATGTCGGAAAATGTCCACTTAATTGTTCTGTATAGCTCTCCTCTAGCTCAGGCAAAATAGTTATAATTTCTGTTCTATTAGCGTTATAACATGACTATTCACATAAACTAGAATTCATATATATGGCATAAAGCAAAATGTAATTATTTATAATCAGTTACTATTGCGTAATTGAAACAGTCAGCATTAAAAGTGCAATGTCACGCACGCCTTTCCTCTTCCATGCTGTGACGTCACACGTGTAACTGGCCGTCGTTGTGGGCATGGGAGCTGAGAGACCTGACGTCACAGTAACGATACCAGTCTTCCCCTGGTGTAGGATGATGTTTAGTTCAGTGTACACATTGTGCAATTTTGATATAGAAATGGACACTTGCTACCGATTCATCTTTAGTTCAGTGCACTATCTTTCACAAAAGTAAATACCCAGCTTCAGTGAGACCTGTGCGAAGGTTCACCTAATTCTCAGGCGTACTTGCATAGGTGGTATGTGAGTTAAATTAGTCAAAAGCAATCCCTTTTAAAAGGGTTCTCGAAGACAGGTAACGTGTTCTTGAAGATATGCATATATTCTGAGTAGGCAATAAATATAAATTTATTATTGATATTAGTGGTTTCAATCTCATTTGTCTGTCATTTATAAAAATTAACAAAACCAACTTAAAATGAACTGTGATACTCGTTTTTGTTGTAGAAATATTCCCTTTTTTTATTCCTCTATATAAATGTAAGCGAATACTTAGAAAAAAAAGCACATTTTTATAGCATATAAAGGTGCACATGAAGTTTCCGCCTTGCAGTTTAAATAGCTGCTAAGGTAGTGACAGCAAGTTTAATATCCTATAATACAGGACAAGTGCCCAAGTGACGAATAGTTGAGAGCGCTTCGTCGGTGACTGTGAAATTCAGAACTGCTAGCTGCCGGGTGTTCGATCCTTGTTTTTCGCATGTTTATTTTCTGTAATACAAGATTAACAAACATATTTAGTGCTACACAGCTTTTTATCAGGAATGCAGAATCGGATGAAGGTACAGTGCTACAAATTGAGTTAATGGGGACACGGCAACGTTGTGTCTTCGTGGAAATAAACGGCATGACAACCTTGCTGGGTGCAGAGGTTCCTTCACCCTCAAGTAATGTACGACTGCATCCTGTTCTGTTTACTGTGTCATGAATTACATTATTCACTGGCATCCAGATCTGGTAATTTACACTATTACACGCTTATGTATTTTAATATGGTAATAGTCTACGAAATTTATAGAGATGCTATTGAATGTGAATGTTTAAAGGGAAATATTAATTTCAGGAGGAATGTTTCACAATTGAGGTACGTGTGTTCCCTGCTTCATTTTCAGCAGTTGCAATTAATATCTTATGAAGCATTCAGTTGTAAAATTTTAATCGTACTGCAACATTCATAAGACGGCGGGAAAAGTTCCAACGGTACGCGGAATAAAGATTCCTAAAGGAGGAGCTTTAGAAGAAATAGATTCCATTGGTTTGTATAATTTTATATCTCGCACGGGTTATATAAATAATAATGTTCCTGTTAAGGAAGAACAAAGAAACGGAAATCAAAATAAGTATGTTAAATAGGATTTGAATCCACGTCAGCCCACGCTGTTCATTTAAAAGAATACATCTTAGCCAGCTCAACTATAGCTAATACACGATTTGGTCTGCTCACCTTCTATAAGTGTAGCACCAAAACTGAATCATTTAACTCAACAGAAACACCATAAGCACATATGTTCTGCAGGTGCGCTGAAGTTGGATCTGCAATGTTTGCCCGTTAATGTAGAAGGCTTTTCAAAGCCACGAGGTGAGGTGAGTTGCGAGGTGACATGGCTGCCATGTCCTCCGAACAGCAAGGGAAGCATATGACTAATTTAATTCTCATACCACCTATGCAAGCACGCCTGAGAATTAGGTGACCCTTCGCACAGGTCTCACTGAAGCTGGGTATTTACTTTTGTGAAAGACTGTACATTGTGCAACACTGATATAGAGATGGACACTTTGTCTGTACCTGATAGAGAATCATCTTTGGTTCAGTATAATATAGAGAATAGACACCATATATACCGTTGATGAGTTCCCACATTCTGGAACGTTGATATACGGTTATTATACAGTAGAGATTGTGACATGTAATGCTGGTCCTGGTATCCTTCTGAGAAGAACACGTAGGTACCGTGGAATCCTTGTATACATTTAGACCCCTTATCTAACACACTGTTCGTTTCACACAAAACTCACTACTTCTTGGCGATCGCAGCTTGCTGTAACAACTCACCCGCACTCCGGTGAGAACGTGAGCACGTGAGCACGTGTGGAAGACTAACATTAGTTAGAACCCTTGTTCACCAAACATGTTGAGTTGAACAGTTCTTGTGTAGTGCTGTGTGTAGTTAGAACCCCTGTTCACCAAACATGTTGAGTTGAACAGTTCCTGTGTAGTGCTGTGTGTAGTTAGAACCCTTGTTCACCAAACATGTTGAGTTGAACAGTTCTTGTGTAGTGCTGTGTGTAGTTAGAACCCTTGTTCACCAAACATGTTGAGTTGAACAGTTCTTGTGGAGGACTGTGTGTAGTTAGAACCCTTGTTCACCAAACATGTTGAGTTGAACAGTTCTTGTGGAGGGCTGTGTGTAGTTAGAACCCTTGTTCACCAAACATGTTGAGTTGAACAGTTCCTGTGTAGTGCTGTGTGTAGTTAGAACCCTTGTTCACCAAACATGTTGAGTTGAACAGTTCTTGTGGAGGGCTGTGTGTAGTTAGAACCCTTGTTCACCAAACATGTTGAGTTGAACAGTTCTTGTGGAGGACTGTGCGTAGTTAGAACCCTTGTTCACCAAACATGTTGAGTTGAACAGTTCTTGTGGAGGACTGTGCGTAGTTAGAACCCTTGTTCACCAAACATGTTGAGTTGAACAGTTCCTGTGTAGTGCTGTGTGTAGTTAGAACCCTTGTTCACCAAACATGTTGAGTTGAACAGTTCTTGTGGAGGGCTGTGTGTAGTTAGAACCCTTGTTCACCAAACATGTTGAGTTGAACAGTTCTTGTGGAGGGCTGTGTGTAGTTAGAACCCTTGTTCACCAAACATGTTGAGTTGAACAGTTCTTGTGGAGGGCTGTGTGTAGTTAGAACCCTTGTTCACCAAACATTTTGAGTTGAACAGTTCTTGTGGAGGACTGTGTGTAGTTAGAACCCTCGTTCACCAATCATGCTTTGTTGAACAGTTGTTGTGGAGTGCTGTGTGTAGTTAGAACCCTTGTTCACCAATCATGTTGAGTTGAACAGTTCTTGTGGAGTGCTGTGTGTAGTTAGAACCCTTGTTCACCAATCATGTTGAGTTGAACAGTTCTTGTGTAGTGCTGGGTGTAGTTAGAACTCTCGTTCACCAATCATGTTTTGTTGAACAGTTCTTGTGTAGTGCTGTGTGTAGTTAGAACCCTTGTTCACCAAACATGTTGAGTTGAACAGTTCTTGTGGAGGACTGTGTGTAGTTAGAACCCTCGTTCACCAAACATGTTGAGTTGAACAGTTCTTGTGGAGGACTGTGTGTAGTTAGACCCTTGTTCACCAAACATGTTTAGTTGAACAGTTCTTGTGGAGGGCTGTGTGTAGTTAGAACCCTTGTTCACCAAACATGTTGAGTTGAACAGTTCTTATGGAGGACTGTGTGTAGTTAGAACCCTTGTTCACCAAACATGTTGAGTTGAACAGTTCTTGTGGAGGACTGTGTGTAGTTAGAACCCTTGTTCACCAATCATGTTTTCTTGAACAGTTCTTGTGTAGTGCTGTGTGTAGTTAGAATCCTTGTTCACCAAACATGTTGAGTTGAACAGTTCTTGTGGAGGACTGTGTGTAGTTAGAACCCTTGTTCACCAAACATGTTGAGTTGAACAGTTCTTGTGGAGGGCTGTGTGTAGTTAGAGCTCTCGTTCACCAATCATGTTTTGTTGAACAGTTCTTGTGGAGGACTGTGTGTGGTTAGAACTCTCGTTCACCAATCATGTTGAGTTGAACAGTTCTTGTGGAGGACTGTGTGTAGTTAGAACCCTTGTTCACCAAACATGTTGAGTTGAACAGTTCTTGTGGAGGACTGTGTGTAGTTAGAACCCTTGTTCACCAATCATGTTGAGTTGAACAGTTCTTGTGGAGGGCTGTGTGTAGTTAGAACCCTTGTTCACCAATCATGTTGAGTTGAACAGTTCTTGTGGAGGACTATGTGTAGTTAGAACCCTTGTTCACCAAACATGTTGAGTTGAACAGTTCTTGTGGAGGACTGTGTGTAGTTAGAACCCTTGTTCACCAAACATGTTGAGTTGAACAGTTCTTGTGGAGGACTGTGTGTAGTTAGAACCCTTGTTCACCAATCATGTTTTGTTGAACAGTTCTTGTGTAGTGCTGTGTGTAGTTAGAACTCTCGTTCACCAATCATGTTTTGTTGAACAGTTCTTGTGGAGGACTGTGTGTAGTTAGAACCCTTGTTCACCAATCATGTTTTGTTGAACAGTTCTTGTGGAGGACTGTGTGTGGTTAGAACTCTCGTTCACTAATCATGTTTTGTTGAACAGTTCTTGAGGAGTGCTATGTGGAGCTGTACCCCTCGAAATTGCTGTAGTGTTCTGGTTGGACTAATATTTTATATGGCTGGTCTGATACCTTGATATCCTTGTTTCGCAGGCTTTTTTTGTGTAACTAGGGATTGTCTGAATCCTGCGTTTTGCACATGTCATGGCAATATTAGCTCGCTTACTCTCTAACCATAGAGTTGTTTGTTTGTAAACTTCTGTGTTTACGTTAATGCGTACAGTTGGGAAGCAGTTCACTCAATGTTGCCATATTACCTATTAGGTTGGGAGTTTGACAATTCGTATTTCTGTGCAGTTTACAATCATTTGGCTACGTTTGGTATGAATACATGGTAAATACACTTTTAATTAAGGTGTTAGAAAATGGGAAGGTACTTTTTCTAAAGTTTTAATTAATTCGCAGAAAATTTCTCTATAGTTTTGTTACGCAAATATTATACGGGTTTGAATTTCAGGTTAGTATTTGTTGATGGTTTATTAATTTGTGTAGCATTACAACTGATTTGTGTTAAAATATGATCACTACCCTTTCTCAAGTGCTACCTAAAGGAAATTGATGCTGTTGTGCATGCATCGATTTATCATTAGAGTGATCCCTATTAAAATTTGTATATGCATTCTAACAAAGGTTATACATTTTCTTGCCGAAATCTTACATTTCTGCCACGAAAAGTTCCTATTAATATCATTAGATGATAATTATCATACTGCTTGTAATGTATGTTGAATGTGTACAGCAGCTTATTGAACTATGACAAATTGTTTGAATGCGTTCCAAACATACCTATGTAGAAATACTTGGTAACTAGAAGCAGCCTACATCTTCATCTTTCTCTTTACTTCCTGAAATAAGTATTTCCGAAGCACTCAATTATCACCATGTAGGAGTTGCACAACTTTCACAAGCGTTTCCTTCACGCAAGCTCTTCACTTAGTTTTTGTCTTGCTTTTGGAAAATATTTTTAGTTTTATAATTCTAGAATCAAGACAGTATTGTAGAACTCTACAAGAAAGATCGACTGCGAGGAGCATAGAAACTTATTTGAAAACCTCACAGACACATATTGTCAGTGTTCTATGTACATTGACCTTACTGTTTACAGCGTGGGGGACACCTCGCGCAATGCGTCTTATCTGTGGCTAGCACCCCCACAAGGGTTACAGGTCACAGGCAGACGTGCGGAAGTTTCTAGCGTTCTTTCCTTTGAGCAGGTACCATCACACACAAGGGATCGGAATGAAAGAATCGCGGGAATGGATCCCGGGACCTCTCACACGCTCTGACTCGCTCGTCTGTAGTGTTTAGACACGAGCCAGTTTTCTAAACGAGCAAATATTTATTGGAGGGTTTTCAAACATACTTGGTTCCGATTAATTCAGCAGAATACAAGAACGATGAAATGTGCAACAATATTTTTATTGTGCATATTTTAATCTGCGTTAACGTTTACTGTTACTTCTTCGTGCTATCCCATCATTGTTCCATTTCTCAACATACCAGGACGTACATGTATATATTCACTAACCTTGTCTCCTAAGGGAGATCCAATTATTTTCATACTTTCGCCATCAGGTGATTAACAAGTATCAGTTATTTCTTTTAAGAATAACCAACCACGTTTTAATGTCCAGGTCAAAAAACATTTGCTTAACAACACTTTACCTTCCTGGGAAGTGATTTCTCTACTTTGGTTTTTTTAAATTTCTTTTTCTCTCCCTTTTTTGTGTTTTATTGTTCTAAGTTGTCATTAGCACGGCAGTAGAGGCTGAAAATGAGCAAGTTGATATTAGAGAAGCTACGAGTGTCATTAGCACGGCAGTATAGGCTGAAAATGAGCAAGTTGATATCAGAGAAGCTACGAGTGTCATTAGCACGGCAGTAGAGGCTGAAAATGAGCAAGTTGATATAAGAGAAGCTACGAGTGTCATTAGCACGGCAGTATAGGCTGAAAATGAGCAAGTTGATATCAGAGAAGCTACGTTGTCATTAGCACGGCAGTAGAGGCTGAAAATGGGCAAGTTGATATCAGAGAAGCTAAGTTGTCATTAGCACGGCAGTAGAGGCTGAAAATGGGCAAGTTGATATCAGAGAAGCTAAGTTGTCATTAGCACGGCAGTAGAGGCTGAAAATGGGCAAGTTGATATCAGAGAAGCCACGTTGTCATTAGCACGGCAGTAGAGGCTGAAAATGGGCAAGTTGATATCAGAGAAGCTACGTTGTCATTAGCACGGCAGCAGAGGCTGAAAATGGGCAAGTTGATATCAGAGAAGCTACGAGCGTCATTAGCACGGCAGCAGAGGCTGAAAATGAACAAGTTGATATCAGAGAAGCTACGTTGTCATTAGCACGGCAGTAGAGGCTGAAAATGGGCAAGTTGATACCAGAGAAGCTACGAGTGTCATTAGCACGGCAGTAGAGGCTGAAAATGGGCAAGTTGATATCAGAGAAGCTACGTTGTCATTAGCACGGCAGCAGAGGCTGAAAATGGGCAAGTTGATATCAGAGAAGCTAAGTTGTCATTAGCACGGCAGTAGAGGCTGAAAATGGGCAAGTTGATATCAGAGAAGCTAAGTTGTCATTAGCACGGCAGTAGAGGCTGAAAATGGGCAAGTTGATATCAGAGAAGCTAAGTTATCATTAGCACGGCAGTATAGGCTGAAAATGGGCAAGCTGATATCTGAGAAGCTAAGTTGTCATTAGCACGGCAGTATAGGCTGAAAATGAGCAAGTTGATATCAGAGAAGCTAAGTTGTCATTAGCACGGCAGTAGAGGCTGAAAATGGGCAAGTTGATATCAGAGAAGCTAAGGTGTCATTTGCACGGCAGTAGAGGCTGAAAATGAGCAAGTTGATATCAGAGAAGCTAAGTTGTCATTAAAACGGCAGTAGAGGCCGAAAATGGGCAAGTTGATATCAGAGAAGCTAAGTTGTCATTAGCACGGCAGCAGAGGCTGAAAATGGGCAAGTTGATATCAGAGAAGCTACGTTGTCATTAGCACGGCAGTAGAGGCTGAAAATGAGCAAGTTGATATCAGAGAAGCTAAGTAGTCATTAGCACGGCAGTAGAGGCTGAAAATGGGCAAGTTGATATCTGAGAAGCTAAGTTGTCATTAGCACGGCAGTAGAGGCTGGAAATGGGCAAGTTGATATCAGAGAAGCTACGTTGTCATTAGCACGGCAATAGAGGCTGAAAATGGGCAAGTTGATATCAGAGAAGCTAAGTTGTCATTAGCACGGCAGTAGAGGCTGAAAATGGGCAAGTTGATATCAGAGAAGCTACGTTGTCATTAGCACGGCAATAGAGGCTGAAAATGGGCAAGTTGATATCAGAGAAGCTAAGTTGTCATTAGCACGGCAGTAGAGGCTGAAAATAGGCAAGTTGATATCAGAGAAGCTAAGTTGTCATTAGCACGGCAGTAGAGGCTGAAAATGAGCAATTTGATATCAGAGAAGCTAAGTTGTCATTAGCACGGCAGTAGAGGCTGAAAATGGGCAAGTTGATATCAGAGAAGCTAAGTTGTCATTAGCACGGCAGTATAGGCTGAAAATGAGCAAGTTGATATCAGAGAAGCTAAGTTGTCATTAGCACGGCAGTAGAGGCTGAAAATGGGCAAGTTGATATCAGCGAAGCTAAGGTGTCATTAGCACGGCAGTAGAGGCTGAAAATGGGCAAGTTGATATCAGAGAAGCTAAGTTGTCATTAGCACGGCAGTAGAGGCTGAAAATGGGCAAGTTGATATCAGAGAAGCTAAGTTATCATTAGCACGGCAGTATAGGCTGAAAATGGGCAAGTTGATATCTGAGAAGCTAAGTTGTCATTAGCACGGCAGTATAGGCTGAAAATGAGCAAGTTGATATCAGAGAAGCTAAGTTGTCATTAGCACGGCAGTAGAGGCTGAAAACGAGCAAGTTGATATCAGAGAAGCTAAGTTGTCATTAGCACGGCAGTAGAGGCTGAAAATGGGCAAATTGATATCAGAGACGCTAAGTTCTCATTAGCACGGCAGTAGAGGCTGAAAATGGGAAGTTGATATCAGCGAAGCTAAGGTGTCATTAGCACGGCAGTATAGGCTGAAAATGGGCAAGTTGATATCAGAGAAGCTAAGGTGTCATTAGCACGGCAGTATAGGCTGAAAATGGGCAAGTTGATATCAGAGAAGCTAAGTTGTCATTAGCACGGCAGTAGAGGCGGAAAATGGGCAAGTTGATATCAGAGAAGCTAAGTTGTCATTAGCACGGCAGTAGAGGCTGAAAATGGGCAAGTTGATATCAGAGAAGCTACGTTGTCATTAGCACGGCAGTAAAGGCTGAAAATGGGCAAGTTGATATCAGAGAAGCTAAGGTGTCATTAGCACGGCAGTATAGGCTGAAAATGGGCAAGTTGATATCAGAGAAGCTAAGGTGTCATTAGCACGGCAGTAGAGGCTGAAAATGGGCAAGTTGATATCAGAGAAGCTAAGGAATTATTAGCACGGCAGTATAGGCTGAAAATGGGCAGGTTGATATCAGAGAAGCTAAGTTATCATTAGCACGGCAGTATAGGCTGAAAATGGGCAAGTTGATATCAGAGAAGCTACGTTGTCATTAGCACGGCAGTACAGGCTGAAAATGGGCAAGTTGATATCAGAGAAGCTAAGTTGTCATTAGCACGGCAGTATAGGCTGAAAATGAGCAGGTTGATATCAGAGAAGCTAAGGTGTCATTAGCACGGCAGTATAGGCTTAAAATGGGTAAGTTGATATCAGAAAAGCTACGTTGTCATTAGCACGGCAGTAGAGGCTGAAAATGGGCAAGTTGATATCAGAGAAGCTAAGTTGTCATTAGCACGGCAGTAGAGGCTGAAAATGAGCAGGTTGATATCAGAGAAGCTACCTTGTCATTAGCACGGCAGTATAGGCTGAAAATGGGCAAGTTGATATCAGAGAAGCTAAGGTGTCATTAGCAGGGCAGTATAATCTGAAAATGGGCAAGTTGATATCAGAGAAGCTACGTTGTCATTAGTACGGCAGTAGAGGCTGAAAATGAGCAGGTTGATATCAGAGAAGCTACGTTGTCATTAGCACGGCAGTATAGGCTGAAAATGGGCAAGTTGATATCAGAGAAGCTAAGGTGTCATTAGCACGGCAGTAGAGGCTGAAAATGAGCAGGTTGATATCAGAGAAGCTACGTTGTCTTTAGCACGGCAGTATAGGCTGAAAATGGGCAAGTTGATATAAGAGAAGCTAAGGTGTCATTAGCACGGCAATATAGGCTGAAAATGGGCAAGTTGATATCAGAGAAGCTACGTTGTCATTAGCAAGGCAGTAGAGGCTGAAAATGGGCTAGTTGATATCAGAGAAGCTAAGTTGTCATTAGCACGGCAGTAGAGGCTGAAAATGGGCAAGTTGATATCAGAGAAGCTACGTTGTCATTAGCACGGCAGTATAGGCTGAAAATGGGCAAGTTGATATCAGAGAAGCTAAGGTGTCATTAGCGCGGCAGTATAGGCTGAAAATGGGCAAGTTGATATCAGAGAAGCTACGTTGCCATTAGCACGGCAGTTGAGGCTGAAAATTGGGAAGTTGATATCAGAGAAGCTAAGTTGTCATTAGCACGGCAGTATAGGCTGAAAATGGGCAAGTTGATATCAGAGAAGCTAAGTTGTCATTAGCACGGCAGTAGAGGCTGAAAATGGGCAAGTTGATATCAGAGAAGCTACGTTGTCATTAGCACGGCAGTAGAGGCTGAAAATGGGCAAGTTGATATCAGAGAAGCTACGTTGCCATTAGCACGGCAGCAGAGGCTGAAAATGGGCAAGTTGATATAAGAGAAGCTACATTGTCATTAGCACGGTAGTAGAGGCTGAAAAAGGGCAATTTGATATCAGAGAAGCTACGTTGTCATTAGCACGGCAGTAGAGGCTGAAAATGGGCAAGTTGATATCAGAGAAGCTAAGTTATCATTAGCACGGCAGTATAGGCTGAAAATGGGCAAGTTGATATCTGAGAAGCTAAGTTGTCATTAGCACGGCAGTAGAGGCTGAAAATGAGCAAGTTGATATCAGAGAAGCTAAGTTGTCATTAGCACGGCAGTAGAAGCTGAAAATGGGCAAGTTGATATCAGAGAAGCTAAGTTGTCATTAGCACGGCAGTAGAGGCTGAAAATGGGCAAGTTGATATCAGAGAAGCTACGTTGTCATTAGCACGGCAGTATAGGCTGAAAATGGGCAAGTTGATATCAGAGAAGCTAAGTTGTCATTAGCACGGCAGTAGAGGCTGAAAATGGGCAAGTTGATATCAGAGAAGCTAAGTTGTCATTAGCACGGCAGCAGAGGCTGAAAATGGGCAAGTTGATATCAGAGAAGCTACGTTGTCATTAGCACGGCAGTAGAGGCTGAAAATGGGCAAGTTGATATCAGAGAAGCTAAGTTGTCATTAGCACGGCAGTATAGGCTGAATATGGGCAAGTGTATATCAGAGAAGCTAAGTTATCATTAGCACGGCAGTATAGGCTGAAAATGGGCAAGTTGATATCAGAGAAGCTAAGTTATCATTAGCACGGCAGTATAGGCTGAAAATGGGCAAGTTGATATCAGAGAAGCTAAGTTGTCATTAGCACGGCAGTATAGGCTGAATATGGGCAAGTTGATATCAGAGAAGCTAAGTGATCATTAGCACGGCAGTATAGGCTGAAAATGGGCAAGTTGATATCAGAGAAGCTACGTTGTCATTAGCACGGCAGTAGAGGCTGAAAATGGGCAAGTTGATATCAGAGAAGCTAAGTTATCATTAGCACGGCAGTATAGGCTGAAAATGGGCAAGTTGATATCAGAGAAGCTAAGGTGTCATTTGCACGGCAGTAGAGGCTGAAAATGAGCAAGTTGATATCAGAGAAGCTAAGTTGTCATTAAAACGGCAGAAGAGGCCGAAAATGGGCAAGTTGATATCAGAGAAGCTAAGTTGTCATTAGCACGGCAGTAGAGGCTGAAAATGGGCAAGTTGATATCAGAGAAGCTACGTTGTCATTAGCACGGCAGTAGAGGCTGAAAATGTGCAAGTTGATATCAGAGAAGCTACGTTGCCATTAGCACGGCAGCAGAGGCTGAAAATGGGCAAGTTGATATCAGAGAAGCTACCTTGTCATTAGCACGGCAGTAGAGGCTGAAAATGGGCAAGTTGATATCAGAGAAGCTACGTTGTCATTAGCACGGCAGTATAGGCTGAAAATGGGCAAGTTGATATCAGAGAAGCTAAGTTATCATTAGCACGGCAGTATACGCTGAAAATGGGCAAGTTGATATCTGAGAAGCTAAGTTGTCATTAGCACGGCAGTAGAGGCTGAAAATGAGCAAGTTGATATCAGAGAAGCTAAGTTGTCATTAGCACGGCAGTAGAGGCTGAAAATGGGCAAGTTGATATCAGAGAACCTTCGTTGTCATTAGCACGGCAGTTGAGGCTGAAAGTGGGCAAGTTGATATCAGAGAAGCTAAGGAGTCATTAGCACGGCAGTATAGGCTGAAAATGGGCAAGTTGATATCAGAGAAGCTAAGTTGTCATTAGCACGGCAGTATAGGCTGAAAATGGGCAAGTTGATATCAGAGAAGCTAAGTTGTCATTAGCACGGCAGTAGAGGCTGAATATGGGCAAGTTGATATCAGAGAAGCTAAGTTGTCAGTAGCACGGCAGTAGAGGCTGAAAATGGGCAAGTTGATATCAGAGAAGCTAAGTTGTCATTAGCACGGCAGTAGAGGCTGAAAATGGGCAAGTTGATATCAGAGAAGCTACGTTGTCATTAGCACGGCAGTATAGGCTGAAAATGGGCAAGTTGTAATCAGAGAAGATAAGTTGTCATTAGCACGGCAGTAGAGGCTCAAAATGGGCAAGTTGATATCAGAGATGCTTCGAATGTCATTAGTACGGCAGTATAGGCTGGAAATGGGCAAGTTGATATCAGAGAAGGTAAGCTGGAATTGGCACGGCAGTATAGGCTGAAAATGGGCAAGTTGATATCAGAGAAGGTAAGCTGGAATTGGCACGGCAGTATAGGCTGAAAATGGGCAAGTTGATATCAGAGAAGGTAAGCTGGAATTGGCACGGCAGTATAGGCTGAAAATGGGCAAGTTGATATCAGAGAAGGTAAGCTGGAATTGGCACGGCAGTATAGGCTGAAAATGGGCAAGTTGATATCAGAGAAGGTAAGCTGGAATTGGCACGGCAGTATAGGCTGAAAATGGGCAAGTTGATATCAGAGAAGCTACGTTGTCATTAGCACGGCAGTATAGGCTGGAAATGGGCAAGTTGATATCAGAGAAGGTAAGCTGGAATTGGCAAGGCAGTATAGGCTGAAAATGGGCAAGTTGATATCAGAGAAGCTACGTTGTCATTAGCACGGCAGTATAGGCTGGAAATGGGCAAGTTGATATCAGAGAAGGTAAGCTGGAATTGGCACGGCAGTATATGCTGAAAATGGACAAGTTGATATCAGAGAAGCTAAGTTGTCATTAGCACGGCAGTAGAGGCTGAAAATGAGCAAGTTGATATCAGAGAAGCTAAGTTGTCATTAGCACGGCAGTAGAGTTTCAAAATGGGCCAGATGATATCAGAGAAGCTAAGTTGTCATTAGCACGGCAGTAGAGGCTGAAAATGGCCAAGTTGATATCAGAGAAGCTTCGAATGTCATTAGCACGGCAGTATAGGCTGAAAATGGGCAAGTTGATATCAGAGAAGCTACGTTGTCATTAGCACGGCGGTATAGGCTGGAAATGGGCAAGTTGATATCAGAGAAGGTAAGTTGTCATTAGCACGGCAGTAGAGGCTGAAAATGGGCAAGTTGATATCAGAGAAGCTACGTTGTCATTAGCACGGCAGTATAGGCTGAAAATGGGCAAGTTGATATCAGAGAAGCTAAGGTGTCATTAGCGCGGCAGTATAGGCTGAAAATAGGCAAGTTGATATCAGAGAAGCTAAGTTGTGATTAGCACGGCAGTAGAGGCTGAAAATGGGCAAGTTGATATCAGAGAAGCTAAGTTGTCATTAGCACGGCAGTATAGGCTGAAAATGGGCAAGTTGATATCAGGGAAGCTAAGTTGTCATTAGCGCGGCAGTAGAGGCTGAAAATGGGCAAGTTGATATCAGGGAAGCTAAGTTGTCATTAACACGGCAGTAGAGGCTGAAAATGGGCAAGTTGATATCAGAGAAGCTAAGTTGTCATTAGCACGGCAGTAGAGGCTGAAAATGGGCAAGTTGGTATCAGAGAAGCTAAGTTATCATTAGCACGGCAGTATAGGCTGAAAATGGGCAAGTTGATATCAGAGAAGCTAAGTTATCATTAGCACGGCAGTATAGGCTGAATATGGGCAAGTTGATATCAGAGAAGCTAAGTTGTCATTAGCACGGCAGTAGAGGCTGAAAATGGGCAAGTTGATATCAGAGAAGCTAAGTTGTCATTAGCACGGCAGTAGAGGCTGAAAATGGGCAAGTTGATATCAGAGAAGCTAAGGTGTCATTAGCACGGCAGTATAGGCTGAAAATGGGCAAGTTGATATCAGAGAAGCTAAGTTGTCATTAGCACGGCAGTAGAGGCTGAAAATGGGCAAGTTGATATCTGAGAAGCTAAGTTGTCATTAGCACGGCAGTAGAGGCTGAAAATGAACAAGTTGATGTCAGAGAAGCTACGTGGTCATTAGCACGGCAGTAGAGGCTGAAAATGGGCAAGTTGATATAAGAGAAGCTAAGTTGTCATTAGCACGGCAGTAGAGGCTGAAAATGGGCAAGTTGATATCAGAGAAGCTAAGTTATCATTAGCACGGCAGTATAGGCTGAAAATGGGCAAGTTGATATCAGAGTAGCTAAGTTATCATTAGCACGGCAGTATAGGCTGAATATGGGCAAGTTGATATCAGAGAAGCTAAGTTATCATTAGCACGGCAGTATAGGCTGAAAATGGGCAAGTTGATATCAGAGAAGCTACGTTGTCATTAGCACGGCAGTAGAGGCTGAAAATGGGCAAGTTGATATCAGAGAAGCTAAGTTGTCATTAGCACGGCAGTATAGGCTGAAAATGGGCAAGTTGATATCAGAGAAGCTAAGTTGTCATTAGCACGGCAGTAGAGGCTGAAAATGGGCAAGTTGATATCAGAGAAGCTACGTTGCCATTAGCACGGCAGCAGAGGCTGAAAATGGGCAAGTTGATATCAGAGAAGCTACGTTGTCATTAGCACGGCAGTAGAGGCTGAAAATGGGCAAGTTGATATCAGAGAAGCTACGTTGTCATTAGCACGGCAGTAGAGGCTGAAAATGGGCAAGTTGATATCAGAGAAGCTAAGTTATCATTAGCACGGCAGTACAGGCTGAAAATGGGCAAGTTGATATCTGAGAAGCTAAGTTGTCATTAGCACGGCAGTATAGGCTGAAAATGAGCAAGTTGATATCAGAGAAGCTAAGTTGTCATTAGCACGGCAGTATAGGCTGAAAATGGGCAAGTTGATATCAGAGAAGCTACGTTGTCATTAGCACGGCAGTAGAGGCTGAAAATGGGCAAGTTGATATCAGAGAAGCTAAGTTGTCATTAGCACGGCAGTAGAGGCTGAAAATGGGCAAGTTGATATCAGAGAAGCTAAGGTGTCATTAGCACGGCAGTATAGGCTGAAAATGGGCAAGTTGATATCAGAGAAGCGAGTTGTCATTAGCACGGCAGTATAGGCTGAAAATGGGCAAGTTGATATCAGAGAAGCTAAGTTGTCATTAGCACGGCAGTAGAGGCTGAATATGGGCAAGTTGATGTCAGAGAAGCTAAGTTGTGAGTAGCACGGCAGTAGAGGCTGAAAATGGGCAAGTTGATATCAGAGAAGCTAAGTTGTCATTAGCACGGCAGTAGAGGCTGAAAATGGGCAAGTTGATATCAGAGAAGCTACGTTGTCATTAGCACGGCAGTATAGGCTGAAAATGGGCAAGTTGATATCAGAGAAGCTAAGTTGTCATTAGCACGGCAGTAGAGGCTGAAAATGGGCAATTTGATATCAGAGAAGCTAGGTTGTCATTAGCACGGCAGTAGAGGCTGAAAATGAGCAGGTTGATATCAGAGAAGTTAAGTTGTCATTAGCACGGCAGTATAGGCTGAAAATGGGCAAGTTGATATCAGAGAAGCTAAGTTGTCATTAGCACGGCAGTAGAGGCTGAAAATGGGCAAGTTGATATCAGAGAAGCTAAGTTGTCATTAGCACGGCAGTATAGGCTGAAAATGGGCAAGTGGATATCAGAGAAGCTACGTTGTCATTAGCACGGCAGTATAGGCTGGAAATGGGCAAGTTGATATCAGAGAAGGTAAGTTGTCATTGGCACGGCAGTAGAGGCTGAAAATGGGCAAGTTGATATCAGAGAAGCTAAGTTGTCATTAGCACGGCAGTAGAGGCTGAAAATGGGCAAGTGGATATCAGAGAAGCTAAGTTGTCATTAGCACGGCAGTATAGGCTGAAAATGGGCAAGTTGATATCACAGAAGCTAAGTTGTCATTAGCACGGCAGTAGAGGCTGAAAATGGGCAAGTTGATATCAGAGAAGCTAAGTTGTCATTAGCACGGCAGTAGAGGCTGAAAATGGGCAAGTTGATATCAGAGAAGCTACGTTGTCATTAGCACGGCAGTAGAGGCTGAAAATGGGCAAGTTGATATCAGAGAAGCTAAGTTGTCATTAGCACGGCAGTATAGGGTGAAAATGGGCAAGTTGATATCAGAGAAGCTAAGTTGTCATTAGTACGGCAGTATAGGCTGAAAATGGGCAAGTTGATATCAGAGAAGCTAAATTGTCATTAGCGCGGCAGTATAGGCTGAAAATGGGCAAGTTGATATCAGAGAAGCTAAGTTGTCATTAGCACGGCAGTAGAGGCTGAAAATGGGCAAGTTGATATCAGAGAAGCTAAGTTGTCATTAGCACGGCAGTAGAGGCTGAAAATGGGCAAGTTCATATCAGAGAAGCTAAGTTGTCATTAGCACGGCAGTAGAGGCTGAAAATGGGCAAGTTGATATCAGAGAAGCTAAGTTGTCATTAGCACGGCAGTAGAGGCTGAAAATGGGCAAGTTGATATCAGAGAAGCTAAGTTGTCATTAGCACGGCAGTAGAGGCTGAAAATGGGCAAGTTGATATCAGAGAAGCTAAGGTGTGAGGAGAAAAAATTGTAGTGAAACCGTTGAGAAATGTTAACTTTGACAATATCTGACTTAATTAGAGCAACACCTATTTTCGCGGAGTGTACCAAATGGTTAAACGAATGTCAATTATTCTATAAGTACCACACACAAACAAATTGGAAACTAGGTTAAATGTTCAAACCATTTAAAGGAAACAAAGTGGAAAACGCGAAGTCTTACATTCTCATGACTTTCTCTACGCCCTCCCGTTTATATACCAGGTGGAAGGGAAGTCATTAGATTAATTTAAACTGGTGATAGATATTGGTATTTGGAACACATTTTGTATCTGACGTTTTTGTCTCTGACAATTTTCTACGGAGATATCTTAGCTTTCTCGAAAACAAGCTGGCAACACTGCAGATTGTGTGGGTGTCACTTTCACTAGCTCAGTACATATACAAACATAGTAACGGTGAGAACACAAACAAATACCCTGTCTTGGCCTTCTGTGTTTACTGCGCGAGTGTAGGCCAATCACAAGCGTTGGATCCCAAAACATTAAAGCGAAAGCGAAAGTGCCAGACCTTACATCCACAAACCAGCTCAATTCCCTCACCTACGTCAACGCAACGTTGTCGACTTACTGCGCGTCTGGAAAAGCTGCTTGGAGTATTCCTTCGCGTCTTTTAAGTGATTAATTATTTCGAAACCCTGTGTGATGTCCCATAATTACTACCGAAGCTATGTCAGAAATAAGTTACTCTACCCATCTTACACGTAACAAACTGTTATCCTCATACATTCTTGTGGAATTGCGCATCCAAGTTTGATAAAAAATCATTTACTTTTCGAAATCGGCTGATCAAGGAACAAAATGCCATTATACTTTTTGGTTTGTAATGCTTCTATGAAGCACTTATTAGAAGGAATGTAATGACTTCCCTTCCACCCTGTAAACATATGTATACACAACTCACAACTATAGAGTTGGTTGTAATGAAGGTAACGTTTTGCACAATAAGTACATTATACATTTCATATAGGTAGATGCAAAGTAGAAGAATTGTGAACTGGACACTTTAAAACTTCCGGACAGGCTTTTAAAGAAAGACAAAGTTTTCAGCAATTGAAAGCCTTAATAATGGATATTGTGCGTTTGAAAGAGATGTGCCCATATTGGCAACGCAACATTATCCGTTACACAAAATGAGGCTATTAGCAACAAATTCAGGATATAGGTTTTATATGGTCACGCAGGTATCAATGGTGTTTTAACCAAAAGTTGTTACTCACTTTTGAGTAAACGTTCCTTGTAAAGAGAAGTTTGAGGAGGGAGAACTGTTATAAAGGTATTAAACGCATCTTTGAGAGATACGCAAGTTAAATGCCAAGTTGGGCATTTATCCGAATTTTCGTGTTGGAGTTGACCGGATCGCGGCGTGTACTAACATGTGGGCAGTTACGTGTATTATTGCCATGGCATGAAGGTACCTTATTAGTGAAGCATGTTTACTTCTGCCAGCCAAGGTCAAAGGAACAGCACTGCAAACTTTAAAATATCCTTTTCAGGACTCCAGTTCAAGAATAATAATTAATCATATGAGAAAATATGGGCTATATGAAAAACATTATATTTGTTTCTACTTTTTCATTCAAAGTACTCTCTAAAATAAGTTAACAAGTTAATTATGTCACCAGACTGCGATATTCCTGTTTCTAACACATTGGCTAAGGTTTCCAGAACTCGCTAGGTATAACACAAAGCATAATCATCAAATAAAATTATATAAAATGGAAGTTTTAGACGTTTAGAAAATCAGAAATGAATGAACAACTCAGAGCAGTTCAAAGCCTTTTATTTAGACCCCCAAAAAAGACGCAGCATAACCATACAATTTCAAATAGACATGTATAGTTTTTTGATATGCAGTGTCTTAAACAGGAACTTGCCAATCAGCACACACTATTTAGTTGTTTGTGTTTAATCCTAAAATTAAATATCAGATATATTTGCATTTCGAATCTTTAGCATGGTTTGTAAATCAAATGCTGATCCACTCGTGTCACTCCACAGGCTTTATGTCTGATAAATTGATAAACTCCATCACATTTTAGAGCATGTGTACGTTTCGCTTCCCACTATACTGAGTAGCGTTTCTTTATTAAGGAAAATAGGATCATTTTCTTGATTACCTATATCGTTTTTATTAAAATTCGTCTGCAAATTATTCTATTACAATTAACGAAACAGGTTATTCACATCAAATAAATGTACAATAACATTTACAGGTTACCTTTCTCATTCCAAGATTTAGTTTAGTTATCCTCAACAGTTTTACATTTCTATCAGAAAATGTGATTGACAGCAAAAGGTGTTGATATTTGCATACACTAACAGCAGAGCAGAGCGAAGTATGTCACCAAGAGAAAGAGAAACAAAACAACATTTACTATTTAAGTAATGTGCATAAAATGACAAAATACACTGGTCTAGTTAATATGACTGACAAGAAATAGCAATGTCATTTACTTCCCATGGAAGTCAAGGCAACACATCTCTCAAATTTGACAAAATGTAAAAATTACCTAAGTAACATTCAACTTCTAACTCCACTTTACTTAATTACGTTCTTGAGCATTTCTCATTATTAAACATGCTCCTTTGACCAGAGTTTCTAACGTACTAGCTCAAAGTTTCACTGTAGCTTCAACATTTCTCATTATTAAACATGCTCCTTTG